>JAIGNY010002902.1:55000-392500 GCA_020152595.1 Chiridota heheva
TTGGGTGGTTTGACAGCCATGCAAAATACAGGGTTTGCCATTTGAAGCAAGTGGATGTCAATGTACTTTTATGATCTGGTCTAAATTTGTTTCTAAGAGTGACGTCATGAAATACAACATTTGCTGGTTCTTGAGATTTTACAAAAAAAGACCACACATCGCCTACATTGATTAACACTTAAACATTTTACAGTTCCCTCATTTGGTAGGACTAATTATTCAACAAAATATGCATATTGATGATCAGATAAAGTACTCGTGTTCCTACTGACATATGGTAGGTATGCATGCGGCAGAGTGGGCAGGTGCACTGAAGAAGTCAGTACAACCAAGTGGGCAGGTGCACTGAAAAAGCCAGTACAGCCAAGTGGGCAGGTGCACTGAAGAAATCAGTACAACCAAGTAGGCAGGTGCACTGAAGAAGCCAGTACAGCCAAGTGGTGTTTTTTTTTTTTTTTTTTTAAAGATGTTAGAGGTGTGTCTTTTGGATTGGAGGCCCCGTGAGATATCTGCCTATAGTGTCACCTTGTGCGCGCTTATAATCAGTGGTACAACTATCCAGATATCTGCCAATAGTGTGACCTTGTACGCGCCTTTAATCAGTGGTACAACTATCCAGATATCTGCCTATAGTGTCACCTTGTGCCCGCTTATAATCAGTGGTAAACTATCCAGATATCTGCCAATAGTGTCACCTTGTGCGCGCCTATAATCAGTGGTACAACTATCCAGATACCTGCCTATAGTGTCACCTTGTGCCCGCTTACAATCAGTAATAAAACTATCCAGATATCTGCCTATAGTGTCACCTTGTGCGCGTCTATAATCAGTGGTACAACTATTCAGATATCTGCATATAGTGTCTACCTTGTGCGCGCTTATAATCAGTGGTACAACTATCCAGATATCTGCATATAATGTCTACCTTGTGCCGCTTATAATCAGTGGTACAACTATCCAGATATCTGCATATAATGTCTACCTTGTGCCGCTTATAATCAGTGGTACAAGTATCCAAATATCTGCATATAGTGTCACCTAGTGCCGCTTATAATCAGTGGTACAACTATCCAGATATCTGCATATAGTGTCACCTAGTGCCGCTTATAATCAGTGGTACAACTATCCAGATATCTGCATATAATGTCTACCTTGTGCCGCTTATAATCAGTGGTACAAGTATCCAAATATCTGCATATAGTGTCACCTAGTGCCGCTTATAATCAGTGGTACAACTATCCAGATATCTGCATATAATGTCTACCTTGTGCCGCTTATAATCAGTGGTACAACTATCCAGATATCTGCATATAATGTCTACCTTGTGCCGCTTATAATCAGTGGTACAAGTATCCAAATATCTGCATATAGTGTCACCTAGTGCCGCTTATAATCAGTGGTACAACTATCCAGATATCTGCATATAGTGTCACCTAGTGCCGCTTATAATCAGTGGTACAACTATCCAGATATCTGCATATAATGTCTACCTTGTGCCGCTTATAATCAGTGGTACAACTATCCAGATATCTGCATATAATGTCTACCTTGTGCCGCTTATAATCAGTGGTACAAGTATCCAAATATCTGCATATAGTGTCACCTAGTGCCGCTTATAATCAGTGGTACAACTATCCAGATATCTGCCAATAGTGTCACCTTGTGCGCGCCTATAATCAGTGGTACAACTATCCAGATACCTGCCTATAGTGTCACCTTGTGCCCGCTTACAATCAGTAATAAAACTATCCAGATATCTGCCTATAGTGTCACCTTGTGCGCGTTTATAATCAGTGGTACAACTATTCAGATATCTGCATATAGTGTCTACCTTGTGCGCGCTTATAATCAGTGGTACAACTATCCAGATATCTGCATATAATGTCTACCTTGTGCCGCTTATAATCAGTGGTACAACTATCCAGATATCTGCATATAATGTCTACCTTGTGCCGCTTATAATCAGTGGTACAAGTATCCAAATATCTGCATATAGTGTCACCTAGTGCCGCTTATAATCAGTGGTACAACTATCCAGATATCTGCATATAGTGTCACCTAGTGCCGCTTATAATCAGTGGTACAACTATCCAGATATCTGCATATAATGTCTACCTTGTGCCGCTTATAATCAGTGGTACAACTATCCAGATATCTGCATATAATGTCTACCTTGTGCCGCTTATAATCAGTGGTACAAGTATCCAGATATCTGCATATAGTGTCACCTAGTGCCGCTTATAATCAGTGGTACAACTATCCAGATATCTGCATATAGTGTCACCTAGTGCCCGCCTATAATCAGTGGTACAAGTATCCAGATATCTGCCTATAGTGTCACCTAGTGCCGCTTATAATCAGTGGTACAACTATCCAGATATCTGCACATAGTGTCACCTAGTGCCGCTTATAATCAGTGGTACAACTATCCAGATACCTGCCTATAGTGTCTACCTTGTGCCGCTTATAATCAGTGGTACAAGTATCCAGATATCTGCCAATAGTGTCACCTTGTGCCGCTTACAATCAGTGGTACAAGTATCCAGATATCTGCCTATAGTGTCACCTTGTGCCGCTTCTAGTAGTAAAACTATCCAGATATCTGCCAATAGTGTCTACATTGTGCGCGCTTGTAATCAGTGGTACAACTATCCAGATATCTGCCAATAGTGTCACCTTGTGCGCGCTTATAATCAATGGTAAAACTATCCAGATATCTGCCAATAGTGTCTACCTTGTGCGCGCTTATAATCAGTGGTAAAACTATTCAGATATCTGCCTATAGTGTCTACCTTGTGCCTCTTTTAATCAGTGGTAAACTATCCAGATATATGCCTATAGTGTCTACCTTGTGCCGCTTATAATCAGTGGTACAACTATCCAGATAATTTGCATATAATGTCTACCTTGTGCGCGCTTATAATCAGTGGTACAACTATCTAGATATCTGCATATAATGTCTACCTTGTGCCTCTTTTAATCAGTGGTAAACTATCCAGATATCTGCCAATAGTGTCACCTTGTGCTGCTTATAATCAGTGGTACAACTATTCAGATATCTGCATATAGTGTCTACCTTGTGCAATCAGTGGTAAAACTCTTTGAAGTATGTGCGAGGAACCACAAATTTCATTAGTAGATCATTTCTCCCGCATCTTTGATTTGGGGGCCATGCCCATACAGGGCAAACTTATTACATGTACCCGGAGTGACGTACCCTCCAGAGCAAATTTATGAAGTGTATCCGAAGTGACGTACCCTCCAGGGAAAACTTATGATGTGTACCCGGAGTGACGTACCCTCGAGGGCAAACTTGTTATGTGTACCCGGAATGACGTACCCTCCAGGGCAAACTTATGACGTGTACCCGAGGTGACGTACCCTCCAAGGCAAACTTATGTGTACCCGGAGTGACGTACCCTTCAGGGCAAACTTATGTGTACCTGGAATTACGTACCCTCCAAGGCAAGCTTATCACGTGTACCCGGGGTGACGTACTCTCCAGGGCAAACTTATGATGTGTACCCGGAGTGACGTACCCTCCAGGGAAAACTTATGATGTGTACCCGGGGTGACGTACCCTCCAGGGAAAACGTATGATGTGTACCCGGGGTGACGTACCCTCGTCTTCTTCATAAAGTAACTGATCCTTTACAGACACGACAGAGATATAAAAAAGTACCTTTTTACAAAGTCTACTAACTGTGGTGTAGCGGTTATCATGCATGTCTACAGACCACGAGGCCCTTGGTTCAAGCCTGGGTTGGGTAGACACGCCAATGCACTACAACTGGTTATCAAAGGCCGTGGAAATTGACTTGGTTGTCGATATTATGTCTGTCCGTACGTCGTACCTGTTTTCTCGTCTGGGTCGTATTAGGCGTTTCGTGATAGCATTGTTACTATCAGAAGAATACGCAGG
The DNA here is from genome assembly GCA_020152595.1 of Chiridota heheva. Lineage (NCBI taxonomy): Eukaryota > Metazoa > Echinodermata > Holothuroidea > Apodida > Chiridotidae > Chiridota > Chiridota heheva. The sequence goes on from JAIGNY010002902.1 coordinate 58,923, forward strand.
CGACGACCCCGTTATTGTAATTGTGTGTTTACTCGTCGACGTCGCAAAGTTAGAAATATCCCCCTTTACAGAGATTAAAAGTGCCCCCTTTACAGAGATAAAAAGTGCCCCCTTTACAGAGATAAAAAGTGCCCCCTTTACAGAGATAAAAAGTGCCCTTTTACAGATAAAATCTTGAAAGACAATCAAAGTCTCCTTATAAGTGCATGAAGTTTTTATTGACAGTTTAAAGAAAGTAACAATTATGTCATAGGCTTTGTGTAAGGTGCCTATAGTGAGGTACTAAAAACTCACAATTTGGTCCTTTGCCACTAAATTTGCCACACTCGGGGGCCGTACGTCAGTCGGAACTTAAGTGCCCCACAACTCCAGTGCCCCCCCCCCTCCCTTCCTGATCAAACATCTTCCGATACCCCTGTTTGTGCGGGAGCGCATTATCAAATTTCTAGATCGTTTGACATATTTAAATCAAAAGGGTGAAGTTTAATTATAACATTTACTGATTTTGCTTTTTTAACGGATTTGGTTTTAGGAAAAAAAACAAAAAACTGAATTGTCTTTTTTTTTGTTTTTTTGATCTGATTTTGCTTTTGTAAACTAATTTTGCTTTTTTAACCCGAATTAGGTTTCGCAAACTAATTTGACTTTCTTAAACTGATTTGGCTTTTTTCAACTGATTTAGCTTTCTTAAACTGGTTTAACGTTTTACCAGCCTCGGTTCCAACTGAAAACTGGAAAAGATGACATATGAACGTGAACACAAGCTGATCTTGCTTTGCATCAAACCGTGATCTGATGAAAACACTTTGACAGCTCTATAAAAGTGTGTCGGGTCAAAAGAGTTTTTTTTTTTTTTTTTAATTGCCCACAAATTCATCCTCATTTTATACGACGAAAATCATATACGTGACGAAAATCATATACGTGACGAAAATCATATACGTGACAAAAATCATATACGTGACAAAAATCATATACGTGACAAAAATCAGAGGATGGATGAGACAAACTCTAACACTGAATCGCGTAAATGACCATGTAACGATAATGCAATTAACACGAACACTTTGAACTAAGAGATGGCCTGTGTGAGATAAAACACTAGGGGAGATAAGGCACTACGAGAGATAAGGCACTATGGGAGATAAGGCACTATGGGAGATAGGGCACTATGGGAGATGAGGCACTATGAGAGATAAGGCACTATGGGAGATAAGGCACTATGGGAGATGAGGCACTATGGGAGATAAGGCACTATGGGAGATAAGGCACTATGGGAGATAAGGCTTTATGGGAGATAAGGCATTATGGAAGATAAGGCACTATGGGAGATCAGGAATTATGGGAGATAAGGCACTATGGGAGATAAGGCACTGTGGGAGATAAGGCACTATGGGAGATAAGGCACTATGGGAGATAAGGCACTATGGAAATAAGGCACTATGGGAGATAAGGCGCTATGTGAGATAAGGTACTATAGGAGATAAGACACTATGGAAGATAAGGCACTATGGGAGATAAGGCACTAAAGTGCTTAAATGTATTAGGCGTGCATAACGAAAGGTCAATAAGTTGTTCAGAAGACTAGCAGGTTGCTGTGAAACCTCAAGAATAGACGAACAAACGGCAAAATCTTTAGAATTAGGAAGCCCCACAAAGTAAAAGTGAAAACACGTGTTGTGCACGTGCCTGCTGACTTATGGACTTGATGCATTCTCATATAGTGAATACGAAGATTGTAGTGTTGGTACAATTTGACGATGGGGTGGGTAGTGAAAACAAAGCGTAGTAAGCGTCAGCACTGGCGTAGCTGCCCATCGTAACAAATATGACCCAGGCTCGAAATATGCCACCCCACAAATAAAATTTCTGCCCCCAAATAAGCAAAACAAATGTGACGTGCATGATAATTTGTAATAGCCCTATAATTTTGTTTAAATCACCTATACAGCTACTGAACAAACCTTAATTTACATAATATGATAGTTCAGAGGCGGATTCAGAAGAGAAGGGAAGGGGTGCCGTAGTCACTTTTTATGTATATTATCTTCAATTTTCAGGAAATTTCATTAAATCTTTGGAGAATTTTTTTCAATTTTAGGCAATTTTTTTTCATTCTCGTGCCCTTTTCTTCAATTTTGGAAAATTTTCTTCATTTTGAGGGAAATTTTTCCTTCAATTTTCAGGAAATTTCCTTCAATGTTTGGGAAAAATTTTCGTTTTAGGGGCAATTTCTTTCCTTCTCGTGCAATTAACGGAAAATTTCTTTCATTTTGGGACGATTCTTTTTCAATTTGGGGAGAACTTCCTTCAATGTTTGGAAAATTTCTTTCAATTTTGATCAATTTCCTTAATTCTCGTGAAGTTTTCGGAAAATTTCCTCCATTCTGGGGCTATTTTTTTTTAATTTTTGGGAAATCTCTTTTAATGTTTGCGGGGAAATCTCTTTGAATCTTTAGAATTTTTCTTCATTCTCGTACAATTATCTTCAATTTTCGGAAAATTTCCTTTAATTTTGGATAATATTTCTTCAATTTTCAAAAAAATTCCCCAATGTTTGGGAAATCTATTTGAATCTTTGGGGAATTTCCTTCATACCACACAATTATCGGAAAATTATACCTTCATTTTGGGATCAACATTTCTTAAATTTTCGGGAAATTTCCTCAAATGTTTAAGAAATTTTTTCAACTGTGGGCAAATTCCTTAATTCTCGAAGATTTATCGTCAATTTTGAAAATATCCTTTATGTTAGGGACAATTTGTCCTCGATTTTTATCAATTATTAGGGAATATTTTAAAATATTTCCAATGATTTTACCAAATTTTCTGTCAACTTGATGTTTAAATGAAAATTTACAAATTTTTCCAATCGAAAGAAAAACATTCCACACAAAAAGTACAATTCTTCCAGTGAGTACTTTTCTCTCTACTTCCTGCTTATGCCTACTAGGAAGTACTTCTCTCTCTACTTCCCGCTTATGCCTACCAGGAAGTACTTCTCTCTCTACTTCCCGCTTATGCCTACCAGGACTTCTCTCTACTTCCCGCTTAGGCCTACAGGGAGTACTTTTCTCTCTACTTCTCGCTTATGCCTACCAGGGAGTACTTTTCCCTCTACTTCCCGCTTATGCCTACCAGAGAGTACTTTTCTCTCTACTTCCCGCTTATGCCTATATACTGTTACAACACTACGTCCTTGTCTCAATATGCAGATATGTTCCATTAATCACGAAAAAATTACTCATAAAGCACGCTGTCACATAATCCCTCAGAACAAGGCTTGGCCCCCCGACATTGTATCCTGGCTCCACCCCTGTGGTAGCTGTTTTGTAATTCATACAGGCCTTAAAGGTACGTTGCCACATGATCCCTCAGTAGTTTTGATTTGGCTTGGCCACCTGACATTTTATCCTGGCTCCATCACTATGATAGCTGTCTTGTAATTCATACAGGCTTTATAGGTATTATTACGCATGAGCAACCTATACTCGTTAACAAAGAATAAGGTTCAAGGAATTTCCCAACAGATTCAACGATGTTTGACAATAGCAAATGTAACATAGTTATTAACACGGTACCACCTTGGTTTCATCTCATAGCTAACTCTGCGGTTAAGAGAAATTAAGAAAAATATCATGCCTCAATCATTTTAATTCCCCCTCCCCCCCCCCCCACACATTTTTTTTTTTTTTTTTAATGTAAAGCTGGCTACGGGCCCGAAAACACCCACTGATGCCTTCTAATTTTACTCCCGTCCACACAATATCTGATCGTCAACTAACGCTATACCTCTAGTCTGACTTACTGGATTTAAGCAATTTGTATCCGTAAATTATAAAATAATGTACCAAATTAATGTCTGTCCAAAACACAATATGGAACCGAAAATATAGAAATTATGTATAATTTAAAATAGCGCCACCGTAAAAGATATTGCGCCTATTATACAGTTATAGTATTTACCATATGTTCTTATGTTTTTCAAGTAAGATCATAACCATGTGCCTCCATGACCCACTGTAGTGGTTTAACCAGGGAGTTGTTATCCCTGGTTTAACATACTAACTGGGTATGTACAGTACCTCCATGACCCACTGTAGTGGTTTCACCAGGGAGTTGTTATCCCTGGTTTAACATACTAACTGGGTATGTACAGTACCTCCATGACCCACTGTAGTGGTTTAATCAGGGAGCTTTATCCCTGGTTTAACCAGGGTGCTGTTATCCCTGGTTTAACATACTAACTGGGTATGTACCTCCATGACCCACTGTAGTGGTTTAACCAGGGAGCTGTTATCCCTGGTTTAACATACTAACTGGGTATGTACCTCCATGACCCACTGTAGTGTTAAACCACTGTAGTGAGTTGTTATTCCTGGTTAATCAGGAGCTGTTATCCCTGATTTAACATACTACTACTCATGACCCACTGTAGTGGTTTAACCAGGGAGTTGTTATCCCTGGTTAAACCAGGGAGTTGTTATCCCTGGTTTAACCAGGGAGCTGTCACCCTGGTTTAACCAGGGAGCTGTTATCCCTGGTTTAACATACTAACTGGGTATGTGCCTCCATGACCCACTGTAGTGGTTTAACCAGGGAGTTGTTATCCCTGGTTTAACTAGGGAGCTGTTATCCCTGGTTTAACATACTAACTGGGTATGTACAGTACCTCCATGACCCACTGTAGTGGTTTAACCAGGGAGCTGTTATCCCTGGTTTAACCAGGGAGCTGTTATCCCTGGTTTAAGATACTAACTGGGTCGCCAAGTGATAAATTTTGGTCGCCCAGTAAACAAAATTCTGATGCATTGGGTGAACAGGATTTTCGCCTTGGCTTAACAAAATGGCTGCTCTCATACAGTCGTATAATAATATACAACATCATTTGGAATAAAGTTGCATATTACGTCAGACTTACAGGGGCGGAGCCATGATATACTGTCAGGAGGTGGGGTGGGAGGGAGGGAGGGGGGGGGGAGGGGAGGAGGCAGGCCAAACCAAACCAGGGAAGATGTGATAACGTATTTATAAGCAGTTTTGTCATGATTAATGGAACATATTAAGACAAGGGTGCAGTCTTTTATAAGCGGGGAGCAGAGAGAAAGTAATACTCCCTAAAAGGATTTTACTTTCCCTATTGCAAGTTTTGAAAATTGTTAGTTATCAACAAAGAATTAAAGAAAATGTAGAAATTATTAACAAAAAAATCAAAGGAAAATTTGACAAAATTATTGAAAATTTGATAAATTTTGGGAACAATTCCCGATAATTGATAAAATTTACCGGAAATCGAAGAAACATTGTCTCCAAGAAGATTCTCCGAAAATTGCACGAGAATGAAAGAAATTTCCCATATATTGAAAGAAATCCCAAAAATTAAAGAAAATTGACCGAAAATTGAATGAAAATTGCCCCATAATAGAGGAAATTTCTTGAAAATCTAAGAAAAATTTCCCAAAATGAAGAAAATTATCCAAAAATTGATGAAAATTATACAAGATGTACTCGAGATATTTCCCAAACATTGAAAGTGATTTTCCAAACATGAAAATAAAGTAATTTAACAATAATAAAGAAATTTTTCCCAAAATGAAGAAAATTTTCCTAAAATGAAGGAAATTTTCCAAAAATTGCACGAGAAATAAAACAGATTAAAGAAAATGCCCCAAATAGAAAGAAATTTCCTAAACATTGAAGAAAATTTCCAGAACTTTGAAAATAATTGACCAAAAATTAAAAAAAATCGCCCCAAAACAAAGGAAGTTTTCCGAAAATTGGTGTGGGGGTGGGGGGAGGGGATAAAGCTTTATTTCTCCAAGGACCTCGACCCCCATCCCCACCCAGAAGCCTTGTTTTTGGCATGGTTTCTTGGGCATGTTTGGCGCTTTGGGCATTTTTTTTTTTTTCAAAGAAGAATGAACAAGTGACATTCTTGTTATCATCTTTTTGAACTCTAACAGACTTGCCGTGCACGTACAACGGTACAAACTCAATTTAGGTGTCACGCGTAATTTTTCTTTTTCTTTCCAGGAGTGTTCAGGACAATTTGCAGTAGCATCATTTAAAAATCTTTCTAAATCACTGTCTAATTTTGAACAGAATAAACGCAAATTGTCTTAAACACTCACAGGGAGAAAAACTGCGGTAGCACGCAAATGTTATGTTTAACACAGCTTCGATCAGCTCAAAATGATTATTAGGGTGCTAAAAAGTAATAAAGTCTCCATCGAAATTACATTACCTTTTTTATCAACATAATTGAAGAAATCAGAACATATGACATTATCCTATAAAGTTATATTATTTTAAGTGGGTATAAATAAGTCTTATAGGGGTTTTTCGTATATGAGAGGTGGGGGGGGAGGGAGAGGGGGGGCTAAAGCATAGTTTAGCCCCCTAAATTTTGACTGGAGAATAAAGCCCCCTTTCTCCCCGCTTCCTATGCCCTTGTTTATACGTATCAAAGATAGTTGAATCAGAGATACGGTATTTACTCTATCAACAGATAAAATGTAGTTGAATCAGGGATGCATAATTTAATAATTTGTTGTTAATTAACACTGCCACTTTGTTACTACACTACTTCAATAAACGCTCTCACGGCGTGTATCTCACATTATTTTCATCTCGGCAGAAACAGTCACGTGGACTTTGACGTGCACATTGAACCCACCAATTGGCACCGCACTGTCACTGTTAGACACTTTAATAAAAGCTCTCACGGCGTGTAACTCACATTATCTTCACCTCGGCAGGTACAGTCACGTGGACTTTGGCGTGCACATTAATCCCACCAATTAACACATGATTTTACTCCCAAATTAAACTTTTCGCGATTGTTAGCCCGCCACACTGTCACTGTATTACTTCTTCAATAAACGCTCTCACGGCGTGTAACTCACATTACCTTCACCTCGGCAAATACAGTCACGTGGACTTTGGCGAGCACATCGGTTCCACTGATTGGAACATGATTTTACTGAAAACCATTTTCAGTCGGAAATTGAGTTTCAGATCTAACGTGTTTCAATTTGTATTTGTAAATATTTCGTTCAGCTGGAATTATTATTGCAGTGTTTGAAACGCGAATTATTTCACTTTTTGCTCGAATGTTGAAAAGCTTTGTCGTCCCTTTTAGTTTTTTTTTGTTTGGCGAGGTAGTAAAACCATGTTGGTAAACATTGTTACTCTAAACAGTACATATTAAAAACCACGTCGCCTGCAGGTTAACATTTTTCTTTCGTTCTGTTTTTAAAGTAGAACTATTTTGCGAATGTAAAGTCTCTGTATTTGTGTGTACAGTCAAAGAGCTTGTGTGTTGAAGCTCTTTGGTACAGTGTAGCAAACTCTTTCACTATAAAACCATTACAAATTAAAAGTTTGCAAGGAATGTGACAAATTTGGAATGGATAAATCAGACATGATGCAAGTTGCTGCTCATGAGATAATGACGGGAAAATTGCACGTGCAGATATTTCCGTTTCTAAGTACATTATGAACGTTGAGTGCTAATTGGATAGAAAACGGGCTTCTTTTTTTTTGGCCGTTTACGTTGAAATAGCTCCAGAGTCCAGGATCTGTAAGTTTGGACTGATAGTTAGGTGATCGTTCAAGTGGGTAAAGCTTGCACCGAATACGATTGTATGAATGACTGATTATTAAGTGTTGACGGAGAGTTTCAAGTAGTACATCCTTGGTTCTAGTGATTTCGCAAGTTTATTTTTAATTATATGTTTATAGCTGCTATTAAACAGTTGAACAGCCACAGGCAGCACGCATGTGGATTTGCCCTATGGAATGAAAACACATATCATCATCATCATCATTCATATAACGTGAGCGTAAAAACGTTCTTTGTATACTAAGATAATCGGGGTCAGTTAGAAGTTAACCAAAATACGTCCATTTGTAACTTACGACTCTATATGTCCGTGATTATCTTTTCTAGTTGTCTGCCTGTCTGCGGTTGTGTGTACGAAAATACGAGCGGAGGATTCAGTGAAAAATAGCTGCCAACCACGTGATAAAAGGTGCAAGGAGTTATCGAAAAGGAAGAATAAGTCAAAAATATAGATCAAGTATAGGCGTAATTAGTTTTCTTTGATTCTATTTTCTCGTAAAGACAGCATGGGAAACTTTCTCTTTGATTTTGATAGAAAAAAGACTGTCAAACTAGTTTTGGGTTTATGTCAGTTGGAAGTAAAGGATCTTTAAACGAATACATTTATTAGAAGGCGTTTTTATTTCAAGTATACTTGTGTTTTCTATCAAAGCACGGATCGCGTGTTACGGACTACAGAAAACCAATTTGATGAGTAAGGGCAACATGTCGCCGAGCAAGTGCAGTGAGTGCAGGATGGTCGTTCTCGGCAAACCCGGGGTTGGGAAATCTGGTGAGTAATTCAAAGATCTATGTAGAGGCGTCATCATCTATGGAAAGATATTACAAGGTTTAAAAAGTATTAAAACAACAATTTTAATATAATAATACTAATGATATTTAAAATCGGTAGAAAATGGACCTTTTTACAGTGTTTTGAACTTTCAGTCATCAAACTGGAAATAATTATGCAAATGTCTTGTAGAAATCCTTTATTTTTTAAACGTTTATCGTAATTCTTATAAGAATTCCACCAATTTTTTTTAGATCATCTAAGCTTAGGCATAATTCCCTAATCACTTAATTATATTACTAGCAACTGATGTGCCGGAACAGACATGGGAGGAATTAAAAAAAATATATAAATATTTCGAACTGTCCACCCAGTACTCCCTTCCCCGGAGTCGCTACCATATTATATAATGTATCACCGAAGCAGCTGTCTTTTTTCCATAATTTCATCATAGCATGGTCCCACTCCCAATTACGCATCGTTCAGCCGTTAATTTCATACTGCTTGTGCAATTTGTAACAATATTTAGCAAAATTAACTACTTTTAAATTCATACTGCAGGTATCAATCGTCGCATAATATTAATTTCATACTGCAGGTATCAATCATCGTATAATATCAATTTCATACTGCAGGTATACAAAATAAAAATGATAATAATAAATGCCATATGCTACAGAATGTGATTTCGTGTTAAGTATGGAAGTGCACCCCTCACCCCAAGGGATGGAAGTACACCCTTCACCCCCAAGGGATGGAAGTACACCCCTCACCCCCAAGGGATGAAAGTACACCCCTCACCCCCAAGGGATGGAAGTACACCCCTCACCCCAAGGGATGGAAGTACGGTGCACCCCACCACCCCCAAGGGCCCAGTCATACATCACAAACTTGAAATAGAAAATAATCCAACTTTCACCAACCACAACTCAATAACGCCAAATGCTATTCTTCCAATAATAAATACTGTTTATGTTAAAAAATTTAAACTATTTTGCCAAATATAAGAAATGCTACGTGTCCATAGACCTTATTCAACGTACTATTTTTGTCAGTTTCTGCATGTTTCAGATTATAAGTTTGATTATCTAGTAAAATACGGACACATCCATTTTTATGAAATGTCATTTTTAGTCTGGTGTTATTTTGATCGATTTTCGTGCCTATTTATAAAACAATTTTGTGTTAAAGTTTATGCAAGTTCAGTTTACCGGGTTTAAATTATGCCTATGGCTGAAGGGTGGTTTAAGGGTGCATATGGCTGAAGGGTGATTTAAGGTGCATATGGCTGAAGGGTGATTTAAAGGACTGGTGCGTATGGCTAAAGGGTGCTTTAAGGGTGCATATGGCTGAAGGGTGATTTGAAGGTGCGTATGGCTGAAGGGTGATGTAAAGGACTGGTGCGTATGGCTGAAGGGTGGTTTAAGGTGCCTATGACTGAAGGGTGATTTAAAGGACTGGTGCGTATGTCTAAAGGGTGGTTTAAGGGTGCATATGGCTGAAGGATGATTTGAAGGTGCCTATGGCTGAAGTGTGATTTAAAGGACTGGTGCGTATGGCTGAAGGGTGATTTAAGGTGCCTATGGCTGAAGGGTGGTTTAAGGGTGCACATGGCTGAAGGGTGATTTAAAGGACTGATGCGTATGGCTGAAGGGTGATTTAAGGTGGATGGCTGAGGGTGGTTTGGGTATGGCTGAAGGGTGGGTGGTTTGAAGGGTGGTTTAAGGGTGCATATGGCTAAAGGGTGATTTAAGGTGCGTATGGCTGAAGGGTGATTTAAGGTGCCTATGGCTGAAGGGTGATTTAAGGTGCATATGGTTGAAGGGTGATTCAAAGGATTGGTGCGTATGGCTGAAGGGTGATTTAAGGGTGCTTATGGCTGAAGGGTGGTTTAAGGGTGCATATGGCTGAAGAGTGATTTAAAGGTATTTCGTAAAGTTTCATTTATCAATCACTCTTAATAGAGCACTATCAAAATAACGAAGTGTTGATCTTATACCGTGAAGGAGTTTCACAGATTGTTTTTTTCTCTGCCATGTATGATGGGAATATACCTTTGAATATATACCGTCTTTCATTACTGACATGTCGTAGAAGTTATAACGAGTATTCATCCGCACTCTTTTGTCGTCATTCCAATGGGCTGCTATGAAAACCATGTGAGAAAAACAATATTTTATCAAGTTGAATAATTGGTTTTCAGCTATTTTGTGGCAACAAAAACAATAAATCTTCAGACAGTCACATTGTCAGAACTTCCGGACGACGGTTTCGCACACATCAAAAGGGCGTTTTAAAGGAGTTTTCAAAGGAATGGAAAGGCGTGGTATAAAACATTTCGTAGGCATAGGTGGAAAGGGGGAGGGAGGAGGGGGGGGGGGGGTCTTATTCCACGTGCACCCACCTTTTCCCGGAAGGTTATTGAACATCCAGTCCGCCCTGCATGCAATAAAATATTCAAGTGTGTGATAATGAAAGCCAGACATGACATGAACGTAACAATATGATTATTCTTCGTCTGCTCGGGGTCTTTTGAAAAGGGACTCAAGCCCCTCAAAATATTGAAACAAAATGTGGGCACATCATTTGAATTTTTTTAATTTTGTATAAAAATGTGTAGATTCCTATGCAGAGTAGTGAGTTATGACCGGTGGATAACCTTCGTGATTAAAGTTATGTAATAATAATAATAATGATAATACATACATTTATATAGCGTTAATTTTATAAAAACATTCAAAAGCGCTTTACATACAAGGACATTAGATACGAAAACAAAAATAAGAGTACAGAAATGACAACATAAATAGAAATACAATGGATCTAGCTGCACATTAGATTTATGTCTTTTTAAACAAAAAAAGTTTTAAAGATTAGTTTTGAAGGAGGTCAGGGATACATTTTCAATACATTTGAGTTTAGTTGGGAGTAAATTCTACAACCAATGACCTTTATAAGCAAAGGTATTTTCGCCAAGAGTTTTATGCTTAATACGGTGAACAAATAGGGACTTGAAACGAAAGTCATAGCGGGATGGTTTTTTAACTACCATTTTACATAAATGATTTGGAGCAAGGCCTGCAATGCACTTAAAAACTTGTTAAATAATTTTATAATCAATTCTTTGTTTAACTTAAAAAACAGCATTAATGGGAAAAACTTTTGGTAGTCTGAAAATCAACCGAGCAGCACCATGTAACTATTATATTAATTCTAGAAGATTAGTTCAGGGGTCATGCAAGTCTATCTTTTATGAAAGGGGACTTCAAAAGAAACAAGAAAGCATTACAAAATATTATTCCGTTAAGGAGATATATAAGTTCCAAGTTTGATATCATTTGTTGTGTAGAAACAATTGAAATTAGACTAGTTATGATGTCATAGCCTCAGATTCCTGAAAGTATTTATGTATATTCTACCTTATTTCTGCGATTTTGTGGCTTTAAAACCATGGGATATGTCAGAAAAGTAGTAAAACTGAATATATGAAGGGCATTTATAATATTGTTATATAGGCTTACCACCCGAAGAAAGTTTGAAGAAAAATAATTTGAATAGTAAAAATTTTAAATAAACTTTTCTTAAAAATACATTAACAATTGTGCAGAATGTGAGGATGAAGACACCACCCTTCCATAGTAGACTTACTACACCAGTCATTCTACACAAATAAGACAGAGCTTTTAAACTTGAATATTTCTTAACGGAATAAGATTATTAAATGCTTTCTTCACCATTTTGTTTCTTCTGAAGTCCTTTTTCATATAGGGTGGACCACTGTTTGACCACTAAACTTATCCTTTCTTTGTTTTATTGATGTATTTTAAAGAGTGTATCACTTTCTTAACCCAAAAAGGTGTATCACTTTCTTAACTCAAAATTGTTTGAATCTTTGCCACACCCGCAGCCAAATTCTACAAGTAACAATGGTCTTTTTTTATTATTTTAGGGATGATAAGAATTATAATTAAATGCATATTGAAATATCCTCAAGCTTTGATCACACATTAAACTCGGAAACTTAATAGTGCCGTCTCTAAAATTACTTGCTCTTATCAGGGATACTAGCATCCCTGCTCTAATCAGATATACTAGTATCCCTGCTCAACTAGTATCCCTGCTCTAATCAGCGATACTAGTATTCCTGCTCAACTAGTATCCCTGCTCTAATCAGGGAATTTAGTATCCCTGCTCAACTAGTATACCTGCTCTAATCAGGGATACTAGTATCCTGCTCTAATCATGGATACCGGTATCTCTGCTCCCTGCTCTAATCAGGGATACTAGTATCCCTGCTCAACTAGTATAACTGCTCTAATCAGGGAAACTAGTATGCTGCTCTAAACAGGGATACTAGTATCCCTGCTCAACTAGTATCCCTGCTCTAATCAGGGAAACTAGTTTCCCTGCTCAACTAGTATAACTGCTCTAATCAGGGATACCGGTATCTCTGCTCTCTGCTCTAATCAGGGATACTAGTATCCCTGCTCAACTGGTATACCTGCTCTAATCAGGGATACTAGTATCCTGCTCTAAACAGGGATACTAGTATCGCTGCTCAACTAGTATCTTGCTCTAATCAGATATACTAGTATCCCTGCTCAACTAGTATACCTGCTCTAATCAGAGATACCGGTATCTCTGTCCCTGTTCTAATCAGGATACTAGTATCGCTGCTCAACTAGTATCCTGTTCTAATCAGGGATACTAGTATCATGCTCTAATCAGGAATACTAGTATCATGCTCTAATCAGGGATACTAGTTTCCTGCTCTAATCAGGGATACTAGTTTCCTGCTCCGATCAGGGATACTAGTATCCTGCTCTAATCAGGGATACTAGTATCCTGCTCTAATTAGGGATACTAGTATCCTGCTCTAATCAGGGATACTAGTATCATGCTCTAATCAGGAATACTAGTATCATGCTCTAATCAGGGATACTAGTTTCCTGCTCTAATCAGGGATACTAGTTTCCTGCTCCGATCAGGGATACTAGTATCCTGCTCTAATCAGGGATACTAGTATCCTGCTCTAATTAGGGATACTAGTATCCTGCTCTAATCAGGGATACTAGTATCGCTGCTCAACTAGTATCCTGTTCTAATCAGGGATACTAGTATCATGCTCTAATCAGGAATACTAGTATCATGCTCTAATCAGGGATACTAGTATCCTGCTCTAATCAGGGATACTAGTATCCTGCTCTAATCAGGGATACCAGTATCCTGCTCTAATCAGGATACCAGTATCCTGTTCTAATCAGGATACCAGTATCCTGCTCAATCAGGATACCAGTATCCTGCTCTAATTAGGATACTAGTATCCTGCTCCCAATCAGGATACTAGTATCATGCCTAATTAGGGATACTCAGTATCCTGCTCTAATCAGCGATACAGTATCATGCTCTAATTAGGATACTAGTATCCTGCTCAATCAGGATACTAGTATCATGTATCCCAATCAGGGATACCAGTATCCTGCCTCTAATCAGGGATACTAGTATCCTGCTCTAATCAGGGATACTAGTATCCTGCTCTAATCAGGGATACTAGTATCCTGCTCTAATCAGGGATACTAGTATCCTGCTCCAATCAGGGATACCAGTATCCTGCTTTAATCAGGATACTAGTATCCTGCTCTAATCAGGGATACTAGTATCCTGCTCTAATTAGGAATACTAGTATCCTGCTCGAATCAGGGATACTAGTATCCTGCTCCAATCAGGGATACTAGTATCCTGCTCTAATCAGGGATACTAGTATCCTGTTCTAATCAGGGATACTAGTATCCTGCTCACAATCAGGGGATACTAGTATCCTGTTCTAATCAGGATACTAGTATCCTGCTCCAATCAGGGGATACTAGTATCCTGCTTTAACCAGGGATACTAGTATCCTGTTTTTAAACCAGGGATACTAGTATCCTGCTCTAATCAGGGATACCAGTATCCTGCTACAATCAGGGATACTAGTATCCTGCTCTAATCAGGGATACTAGTATCCTGCTCTAATCAGGGATACTAGTATCCTGTTTCCAATCAGGGATACTAGTATCCTGCTCTAATCAGGATACTAGTATCCTGCTCTAATCAGGGATACTGGTATCCTGCTCCTAATCAGGGATACTCTAATCAGGGATACTAGTATCCTGCAATCAGGGATACCAGTATCCTGCTTTAATCAGGATACTAGTATCCCTGCTCTAAAATCAGGGATACTAGTATCCTGCTACAATCAGGGATACTAGTATCCCTGTTTAATCAGGATACTAGTACAATCAGGGATACTAGTATCCTGCTCTAATCAGGGATACCAGTATCCTGCTCACAATCAGGGATCATGCTAATCAGGGATACTAGTATCCTGTTCTAATCAGGGATACTAGTATCATGCTCTAATTAGGATACTAGTATCCTGCTCTAATCAGGGATACTAGTATCATGCTCTAATCAGGGATACTAGTATCCTGCTCTAATCAGGGATACTAGTATCATGCTCTAATTAGGGATACTAGTATCCTGCTCTAATCAGGATACCAGTATCATATACAATTAGGGATACTAGTATCCTGCTCAATCAGGGATACTAGTATCATGCTCTAATTAGGGATACTAGTATCATGCTCCTAATCAGGATACTAGTATCATGCTCTAATCAGGGATACCAGTATCCTGCTCTAATCAGGATACTAGTATCATGCTCTAATTAGGGATACTAGTATCCTGCTCTAATCAGGGATACTAGTATCATGCTCTAATTAGGGATACTAGTATCCTGCTCTAATCAGGGATACTAGTATCATGCTCTAATTAGGGATACTAGTATCCTGCTCTAATCAGGGATACTAGTATCATGCTCTAATTAGGGATACTAGTATCCTGCTCTAATCAGGGATACTAGTATCATGCTCTAATTAGGGATACTAGTATCCTGCTCTAATCAGGGATACTAGTATCCTGCTCTAATCAGGGATACTAGTCAGGGATACTGTCATCTAATCAGGGATACTAGTATCATGCTCTAATCAGGGATACTAGTATCCTGTTCAATCAGGGATACTAGTATCCTGCTCAATCAGGATAATCATGCTCTAATTAGGGATACCAGTATCCTGCCCCAATCAGGATACTAGTATCATGCTCTGAATGGGGATACTAGTATCCTGCTTCCCAATCAGGATACTAGTATCCTCAGGGGCTACTGGTATCAATCAGGGATACTAGTATCCTGCTCACAATCAGGATACTAGTATCCTGCTCTAATCAGGATACCAGTATCCTGCTCCTAATCAGGGATACTAGTATCCTGTTTTTAATCAGGATACTAGTATCCTGTCCAATCGGGGATACTAGCATCCTGCTCTAATCAGGGATACTAGTATCCTGCTCTAATCAGGGATACTAGTATCCTGCTCTAATCAGGGATACAGTATCCCAGGGATACTCTAATCAGGATACTAGTATCCTGCTAAATCAGGGATACTAGTATCCTGCTCTAATCAGGGATACCAGTATCCTGCTCTAATCAGGAATACTAGTATCATGCTCAATCAGGGATACTAGTATCCTGCCTCTAATCAGGGATACTAGTATCATGCTCTAATCAGGGATACTAGTATCCTGTTCTAATCAGGGATACTAGTATCATGCTCTAATCAGGATACTAGTATCCTGCTCTAATCAGGGATACTAGTATCATGCTCTAATTAGGGATACTAGTATCCTGCTCTAATCAGGGATACTAGTATCATGCTCTAATTAGGGATACTAGTATCCTGCTCTAATCAGGGATACTATCAGTATCATGTCCTTACACAATCAGGGATACTAGTATCCTATTAGGGCTACAATCAGGGGATACTAGTATCCTGCTCCAATCAGGGATACTAGTATCCTGCTCTAATCAGGGATACAGTATATCAATCAGGGATAAGTATCCTTTAACAATCAGGGATACCAGTATCCTTGCTTTAACCAGGGATACTAGTATCCTGCTCTAATCAGGGATACTAGTATCCTGCTCTAATCAGGGATACTAGTATCCTGCTCTAATCAGGGATACTAGTATCCTGCTCTAATCAGGGATACTAGTATCCTGCTCTAATCAGGGATACTAGTATCCTGCTTTAACCAGGGATACTAGTATCCTGCTCTAATCAGGGATACTAGTATCATGCTCTAATCAGGAATACTAGTATCATGCTCTAATCAGGGATACTAGTATCCTGCTCTAATCAGGGATACTAGTATCCTGCTCTAATCAGGGATACTAGTATCCTGCTCCTAATCAGGGATACTAGTATCCTGCTCCCAATCAGGGATACTAGTATCCTGCTCTAATCAGGATACTAGTATCCCCCAATCAGGATACTAGTATCCTGCTCCCAATCAGGATACTAGCATCATGCTCCAATCAGGATACTAGTATCATGCTCTAATTAGGGATACTAGTATCCTATACAATCAGGGATACTAGTATCATGCTCCAATTAGGGATACTAATTATCCTGCTCTAATCAGGGATACTAGTATCCTGCTCTAATCAGGGATACTAGTATCCTGCTCCAATCAGGGATACTAGTATCCTGCTCTAATCAGGGATACTAGTATCATGCTCTAATTAGGGATACTAGTATCATGCTCTAATCAGGAATACTAGTATCATGCTCTAATCAGGGATACTAGTATCCTGCTCTAATCAGGGATACTAGTATCCTGCTCTAATCAGGGATACTAGTATCCTGCTCTAATCAGGGATACTAGTATCCTGCTCTAATCAGGGATACTAGTATCCTGTTCTAATCAGGGATACTAGTATCCTGCTCCAATCAGGGATACTAGTATCCTGCTTTAACCAGGGATACTAGTATCCTGCTTTAACCAGGGATACTAGTATCCTGCTCTAATCAGGGATACTAGTATCCTGCTCTAATCAGGGATACTAGTATCCTGCTCTAATCAGGGATACTAGTATCCTGCTCTAATCAGGGATACTAGTATCCTGCTCTAATCAGGGATACTAGTATCATGCTCTAATTAGGGATACTAGTATCATGCTCAATCAGGAATACTAGTATCTCTGCTCATGTTCTAATCAGGGATACTAGTATCCTGCTCTAATCAGGGATACTAGTATCCTGCTCTAATCAGGGATACTAGTATCCTGCTCTAATCAGGGATACTAGTATCCTGCTCTAATCAGGGATACTAGTATCCTGCTCTAATCAGGGATACTAGTATCCTGCTCTAATCAGGATACTAGTATCAATCAGGGATACTGTATCATGCTCAATCAGGATACTAGTATCCTGCTCTAATCAGGATACTAGTATCATGCTCTAAACAGGGATACTAGTATCGCTGCTCAACTAGTAGCCTGTTCTAATCAGGGATACTAGTATCGCTGCTATAATCAGGGAATTTAGTATCGCTGCTTCCTGCTCTAATCAGGGATACTAGTATCGCTGCTCAACTAGTATCCTGCTCCAATCAGGGATACTAGTATCGCTGCTATAATCAGGGAATTTAGTATCGCTGCTTCCTGCTCTAATCAGGAATACTAGTATCCCTGCTCTAATCAGGGATACTAGTATCCCTGCTGTAATCTGGGGGCTGGTACTGAAGAGCTCGCTGCTATTATAAACCTTTTACCGCTACTGGCCTGTAGACCTTTAATAAAAAACTTCTACACGGTTCAAATGATGGGTACTGGCTGCGAGCTGAAACGTTAGCAACAACTTTCTCTGATAGGGCATTGTGCGCTAAGAAATTCAGGTCAGGCTACCAATCAACATCCGAGGGAGTGAAATTGGCTTGCGTGGTTTGTCAAATTATATCATGAGGCTTAGGGTATTACAGCCATATCCCCATAATCAGAAAACAAATTTAATTGTTGCATAGGCTATCAATGTAGAAAATGGTCCATATTATTTTTTATGCAAATATACCTGTGTTTGCAGCGCCCTGAACTTTGGTACTTTCCTGGTTAAATTTGGATTGTTTTGTAGTTCCCTGGTTAAATCAGGTTTGTTTTGTATTTTCCTGGTTTAATCAGGTTTGTTTTATATTTCCCTTGTTTAAATTCGCTTTGTTTTGTAGTTCCCTGATTAAATGAGGATTGTTTTGTAGTTCATTGGTTTAATCAGGTTTGTTTTATATTTCCCTTGTTTAAAATCGGTTTGTTTTGTAGTTCCTGGACAAATGGGGTTTGTTTTGTAGTTCCTTGGTTAAATCAGGTTTGTTTTGTAAATTTGTAGTTCCCTGGTTAAATCTGGTTTGTTTTGTACTTCCCTGATTAAATCTGGTTTGTTTTGTTGCTACCTAGTTAAATCAGATTTGTTTGTAGTTCCCTGGTTAAATCTGGTTTGTTTGTTGGGACCTGAATAAATCTGGTTTGTTTGTAGTTCTCTCGCTAAATCTGGTCCGTTCCCTGGTTAAATCTGGTTTGGTTTTTAATCCCTGCTTAAATTAGATTTGTTTGTAGCGTCCTGGTTAAATCAATTTGTTTTATAATTCCTGGTTAGATCAGGTGTGTGTTATAGTTCCCTCATTAAATGAGGTTTGTTTTGTAGTTCATTGGTTTAATCAGGTTTGTTTTATATTTCCCTTGTTTAAATTCGGTTTGTTTTGTAGTTCCTTGGTTAATTCGGTTTGTTTTGTAGTTCCCTGGTTAAATGAGGTTTTTTGTAGTTCCCTGGTTGAATCAGGTTTTGTTTTGTAGTTCTCTGGTTTAATCAGATATGTTGTGTAGTTCCCTTATTAAATCGTAGTTTCTTGCTTAAATCTGATTTGTTTTGTTGCTACCTAGTTAAATCAGATTTGTTTGTAGTTCCCTGGTTAAATCTGGTTTGTTTGTAGTTCTCTCGCTAAATCTGGTCCGTTCCCTGGTTAAATCTGGTTTGGTTTTTAGTCCCTGGTTAAATTAGATTTGTTTGTAGCGTCCTGGTTTAATCAATTTGTTTTATAATTCCTGGTTAGATCAGGTGTGTGTTATAGTTCCCTGATTAAATGAGGTTTGTTTTGTAGTTCATTGGTTTAATCAGGTTTGTTTTATATTTCCCTTGTTTAAGTTCGGTTTGTTTTGTAGTTCCTTGGTTAAATCAGGTTTGTTTTGTAGTTCCCTGGTTAAATGAGTTTTTTTGTAGTTCCCTGGTTGAATCAGGTTTTGTTTTGTAGTTCTCTAATTAAATCAGACTTGTTTTGTAGTTCCCTGGTCAAATCTGGCTTGTTTTGTAGTTCCCTGGTTAAATCAGGTTTGTTTTGTAGTTCCCTGTTTAAATCAGGTTTGTTTTGTAGTTCCCTGGTTAATCAGATATGTTGTGTAATTCGCTTGTTAAATCGTAGTTTCTTGGTTAAATCTGGTTTGTTTTGTAGTTCCCTGATTAAATCTGATTTGTTTCGTTGCTACCTAGTTAAATCAGATTTGTTTGTAGTTCCCTGGTTAAATCTGGTTTGGTTTTTAGTCCTGGTTAAATTAGATTTGTTTGTAGCGTCCTGGTTAAATCAATTTGTTTTTTAACTCCTGGTTAAATCAGGTGTGTGTTTTAGTTCCCTGCGTAAATTTAATTTGTTTTGTAGTTACCTGGTTAAATTAGATAACTGCGTTTACATCGCTCTAGTTAAATAGCTATATGTTAGCAGCGCCTTGCTTTAATCAGATATATATGTTTACCTCGATCTAATTATATCAAGCCTTGTTTGCAGCAACCCCGCTTATATCAAATATGTGTTTACCTCGCCCTAGTTATATCAAGTAGCTGTATTTGCAGCGCCCTGGTTAAATCATATGGCTGGGTTTACCTCGCCCTATTTACAAATTTATATCATTACGTTTGCAACGCCCTGCTAAAATCAGCTTGCTGTGTTTACCTGGCTATACTTATATCAGGTTGCTGTGTTTACCTCCCTCTATTATCAGGTTGCTGTGTTTACCTCCCATTATCAGGTTGCTGTATTTGCTCAGATATATGTGCATACCTCGCTCTTGTATATCGGTAGAGTGACTATCTGACTATACAGCTATGTGTTGCTGCTCCGCCGTGGTAGAATTGGGAAATAGATGTCTTTTGCAGCATGATTTGTGAGAGATTAATTTTGCGCTTTCTTGTTTATATAGGCCCTAATAAAGAAAACCCCGAATGAAGAAAATTAGATACGCCTTGAGATTAATTTATTTTCGTGCGGATCAATTAATTTGGCAAATTTTCGCGGCAACTTGAATAGGCTTTGATTCCCAGGATAAGATCTCTAATCTTTACAAAAGCTCAGATTTGCGTCAGCCTTCGCTGATAATAAAGTTGCTATCTTTTGGCTTGATTTTGATGACAACTATTCAATTACGTACATGTACGTACAGAATCAGCTTGCTGGTCAGACGCGTCCATCGTGCACTCTCGCAGTCTAGTGACTAGATGCGGGGACATGGACTTCCATACACATCAAGGGTGGAGGTTACACGATGTCAGCGAAGTGGGCGGGGAGATACCCCCTCCCCAGTAGCATACCTATACCACTCACTATAAGCGGGCGGGAGATATCTGCCCAATAGTAGGCCTATACCACTCACTATAAGTGGGCGGGGAGATATCTACCCAGTAGTAGACCTATACCACTTACTATAAGTGGGCGGGGAGATACCCCCTCCCCTAGATGTCCCTCTCCCTTAGATACACCCTTCCCCTAGATTTCGGCGCTGCCCAGATGCCACCTTTGCATGATATATAGAGAAAAACTGACAGTAAAGTCTAATTTTTGGCAGGATGTATTTAAATTTGAGTATGTTAAAACGTTATTACAAAAACGACTTGTGTAGAAAGTCTAGTACTGTACAACTGGTGTAGAGGGTACGTGTGACGTCATATACTATAACTTCTTATAAATTTAGACATGTTGATTAATATTTGGCAGTTTTATTACTGATTTTAACATAAACATTGACAAAGAACATGCAGGTAAAATCGCACCAGTTTCTAAAATGATGACAGTTAACTGCTAGATTTTTTTTTTTTTTACCAATCTGCCGAAATACCGTCCCAAATACCGTATTGCAGTGAACGGAATCAAGGCAGGTACGATAATTTCAGTTTCAATTTAATGGAACTTTGAAGTTAACTCTAATAATATTTTTTGAATTTTGAAGAAAAGTAAATAAATGATGATAAATGATAATAAATAACAATAATAATGATAATAATGATAATAATAATAATAATAATAATAATAATAATAATAATAATAATAATAATAATAATTTTAATTATAATTATGATTATAATAATAATAATAATAATAATAACAATGATGATGATGATGACGACGACGACAACAACAACCACAACCACAACCACAACCACAACAGCAGCAGCAATAATAATAATGATAATAATAATGATAACAACAGTAACAACAAGAACAATAATAATAATAATAATAACAACAAGAACAATAATAATAATAATAATAATAACAACAGTAACAACAAGAACAATAACAACAACAACAATAATGATAATTAATATTAATAATAATAATAATAATGATAGTAGTAGTAGCAGTAGTAGTAGTAGTAGTAGTAGTAGTAGTAGTAGTAGTAGTAGTAGTAGTAGTAGTAGTAGTAGTAGTAGTAGTAGTAGTAGTAGTAGTAGTAGTAGTAGTAACTGCTACTGCTACTGACAGTAACAACAACAATAATGATGATGATGATGATGATGATGATGATGATGATAAATGATGATAAACTACTACTACTACTACTACTACTGCTACTGACAGTAACAACAACAACGACACGGACAACGACACGATAACGATAATAATTATACAGTAACAACAAGAACAATAATAATAATAATAATAAGAACAGTAACAACAAGAACAACAACAAGAACAATAACAACAACAACAAGAACAATAATAATGATAATAATAATAATAATAATAATAATAATAATAATACAAATACAAATACAAATAATAATAATAATAATAATAATAATAATAATAATAATAATGATAATAATAATAATAATAATAATAATAATAATAATAATAATAATAATAATAATAATACAAATACAAATACAAATACAAATAATAATAATGTTAATATTAATATGTATTTAGTGTTCATGCGAAGCTTGAGCTTGGTTTAAGTATATTCATCTATTTCTGAATAGGCCTACGTACATTACATGCACAATGTGGTAATAAACCTAATGAACTCCTGGTGTCATCATCCTGCGGGAGCTGCTTACAAAAACAGAACAATCTGTCAACGAAGGTCAAGTTCGTGATAGGAAATGAAGCGTATCTCATGATTGACCTCGTGACCTTTGCATCGGTTTTGGTGCTTTTATAGTCTTTCGGGTTCCATCATCTCTTGTATCCATGTGTCGACTGTTTGGGGGTTTAAGTTTTACAGTTGTGATATTTCCGATCCTTGGGGATTATCTTCTTCAATAACATTTGATGGATGTTGTCTGCTGATTGAAGAACGACTTAAAACAAGCAATACACAAAACAAACACAACCCACTAGAATTGAGGGTGGTCACGGTGGGTAAGGAAGTACATACATGAAAATGGGGCCCTGTGGGCGAGGAAAACAAGGGGAACAACAAAACAAACCAGATTTAACCAGGGAACTACAAAACAAACCAGATTTAACCAGGGAACCACAAAACAAACCAGATTTAACCAGGGAACTACAAAACAAACCAGATTTAACCAGGAAACTACAAAACAAACCAGATTTAACCAGGGAACTACAAAACAAACCAGGTTTAACCAGAGAACCACAAAACAAACCAGATTTGACAAGGGAACTACAAAACAAACCAGATTTAACTAGGGAACTACAAAACAAACCAGATTTAACCAGGGAACTACAAAACAAACCAGATTTAACCAGGGAGGTACAAAACAAACCAGATTTAACCAGGGAACTACAAAACAAACCAGATTTAACCAGACCACTACAAAACAATCCAGATTTAACCAGGGAACTACAAAACAAACCAGATTTAACCAGGGAACTACAAAACAAACCAGATTTAACCAGGGAACTACAAAACAAACCAGATATGTCGGGATAATATTCTTGCAATCATTTTTTTTCTCCGCTGAACCTGTTTATAAATCTGTACGACTTACTAGATAACTTTAAAATATATATCATATACGTTCAACACACTTTATTTTCTTCAAAGTTCCGCCATTTTCCGCATTATACGTATAAATGTTAGTCAGTTAGTGTGTATTATGTAAATATGTATGTATAGGCAAAACGAAATCGCGGAAATTTCTTTTAAGCCTCTCTCGGAGAGCACCCTCTCTCGGGGAGCTTTCATCCTCTCTCGGAGAGCTTTCATCCTCTTTCGGAGAGCTTTCATCTTCTCTCTGAGAGCTTTCATCTTCTCTCGGAGAGCTCTCATCCGATCTTGGAAAGGTTTCATCCGATCTCGGAGAGCTTTCATCCGATCTCAGAGAGCTTTCATCCTCTCTCGGAGAGCTTTCATCCTCTCTCGGAGAGCTCTCATTCTCTCTCGGGGAGCTTTCATCCTCTCTCGGGGAGCTTTCGTCCTCTCTCGGGGAGCTTTCATCCGATCTCAGAGAGCTTTCATCCGATCTCGGAAAGGTTTCATCTGATCTCGGAGAGCTTTCATCCGATCTCGGAGAGCTTTCATCCGATCTGGGAAAGCTTTCATCCGATCTGGGAGAGCTCACATCCGATCTGAGAGAGCTCTCATCCGATCTCGGAGAGCTTTCATCCTCTCTCGGAGAGCTTTCATCCGATCTCGGAGAACTTTCATCCGATCTCGGAGAGCTTTCATCCTCTCTCGGAGAGCTTTCATCCGATCTCGGAGAGTTTTCATCCTCTCTCGGAGAGCTTTCATCCTCTCTCGGAGAGCTTTTATCCTCTCTCGGAGAGCTTTCATCTTCTCTCGGAGAGCTTTCATCTTCTCTCGGAGAGCTCTCCGATCTCAGAGAGCTTTTATCCGATCTCGGAGAGCTTTCATCCGATCTCGGAGAGCTTTCATTCTCTCTCGGAGAGCTTTAA
The DNA here is from genome assembly GCA_020152595.1 of Chiridota heheva. NCBI lineage: Eukaryota > Metazoa > Echinodermata > Holothuroidea > Apodida > Chiridotidae > Chiridota > Chiridota heheva. The sequence continues at coordinate 83,375 of JAIGNY010002902.1, forward strand.
TCCTCTCTCGGAGAGCTTTCATCCTCTCTCGGAGAGCTTTCATCCTCTGTTGGAGAGCTTTCATCCTCTCTCGGGGAGCTTTCATCCTCTCTCGGAGAGCTTACATCCTCTTTTGAAGAGCTTTCATCTAATCTCAGAGAGCTTTCATCCGATCTCGGAGAGCTTTCATCCGATCTCAGAGGCTTTCATCCGATCTCGGAGAGCTTTCATCCGATCTCGGAGAGCTTTCATCTGATCTCGGAGAGCTTTCATCCGAACTCGAGAGCTTTCATCCTCTCTCGGAGAGCTTTCATCCTCTCTCAGGGAGCTTTCAACCGATCTCGGAAAGCTTTCATCCCCTCTCGGGGAGCTTTCATCCTCTCTCGAAGAGCTTTCATCCTCTCTCGGAGAGCATTCATCCTCTCTCGGATAGCTTTCATCCAATCTCGGAGAGCTTTCATCCGATCTCGGAGAGCTTTCATCCGATCTCGGAGAGCTTTCATCCGATCTCGGAGAGCTTTCATCCGATCTCGGATAATGTAGCATGTGGCCTTATGTAGTGTGGCAGTGGCTTCATGTACTGTAGCATACGCCTTCTTGTACTGTAGTATGTGGCTTCTTGTACTGTAGCAATTGGCTTCTTGCACTGTATCATGTGGCCTTATGTACTGTAGCATGTGGCTTCATGTACTGTAGCATGTGGCTTCATGTACTGTAGCATGTGGCTTCATGTACTGTAGCAGTGGATTCTTGTACTGTAGCATGTGGCTTCTTGTACTGTAGTATGTGGCTTCATGTACTGTAGCATGTGACTTCATGTACTGTAGCAGTGGCTTTTTGTATTGTAGCATGTGGCTTCTTGTACTGTAGTATGTGGCTTCTTGTACTGTAGCATGTGGCTTCATGTACTGTAGCATGTGGCTTCATGTACTGTATCAGTGGCTTCATGTACTGTAGCATGTGGCTTCATGTACTGTAGCATGTGGCTTCATGTACTATATCAGTGGCTTCATGTACTGTAGCATGTGGCTTCACGTACTGTAGCAGTGGCTTCATGTACTGTAGCGTGTGGCTTCTTGTACTGTAGCAGTGGCTTCATGTACTGTAGCATGTGGCTCCATGTACTGTAGCATGTGGTTCCATGTACTGTAGCATGTGGCTTCATGTACTGTAGCATGTGGCTTCATGTACTGTAGCAGTGGATTCTTGTACTGTAGCATGTGGCTTCTTGTACTGTAGTATGTGGCTTCATGTACTGTAGCATGTGACTTCATGTACTGTAGCAGTGGCTTTTTGTATTGTAGCATGTGGCTTCTTGTACTGTAGTATGTGGCTTCTTGTACTGTAGCATGTGGCTTCATGTACTGTAGCATGTGGCTTCATGTACTGTATCAGTGGCTTCATGTACTGTAGCATGTGGCTTCATGTACTGTAGCATGTGGCTTCATGTACTATATCAGTGGCTTCATGTACTGTAGCATGTGGCTTCACGTACTGTAGCAGTGGCTTCATGTACTGTAGCGTGTGGCTTCTTGTACTGTAGCAGTGGCTTCATGTACTGTAGCATGTGGCTCCATGTACTGTAGCATGTGGTTCCATGTACTGTAGCAGTGGCTTCAAAACTTTGTACCCGAAAATACAAAGTGCCTGAAAATGAAAGAAAATTCTACGAACATTTCACGAAAATGGAGAAAATTGTCAGGAAGTTACCCAAAATTTCAGCCGCAAAGTTGCCAAAAATAGCAAAATTTCCCGATAATGAGCAAAACTTTCCGATAATTAAAAAATTATCATGAAAATTAGAAAAAAAGTAACCAAAAATGAAAGAGGGAAGCAAAATTTACGGAGGATGGGGAGTTGGGGGCATATAACGATTCAAAAATACATCGAAAAGGTCATTTTTGTGTATTGACTCCTACCCCTCCCCCCACTAAGATTTTTAAAGGCACTGCAGTCATTTCTAGAAAAGATCACGGGAGTTTAAAAAATTCCCGACTGCCCGGGCCGGACAACCCGGGTCGGACAGCCCGGGCTCGACGGGCCGGACAGCCCGGGCTCGACTGCCCGGACAGCCCCGGCCGGACAGCCCCGGAACGACTTCCCGGACAGACCCGGCTCGACTACCCGGCCAGACTGCCCGGACAGTCCCAGTCCGAGTGCCCGGACAGCCCCGGCCTGACTGCCCGAACAGCCCCGGTCCGACTGCCCGGCCCGACTGCCCCGGCCCGACTGCCCGGACAGCCCCGGCCCGAAAGCCCTGGCCCGACTGCCCGGCCCAAAAGCCCCGGCCCGACTGCCCGGACAGCCCCGGCCAAACTGCCAGGACAGCTAACGTGATTCAGATTTTGAAACCTGCAGCAATATTAATCTGATCCAGTATTTTTTTTTGTATTCTATTTTATTTTTTGCCTAAAATAGAAATGTATTTCGATGTTTAATTTCGGCATATCCATTTCGCCTGAATCAGGGAGCTGTAATTTTTACTCCAGATTCACCAATGGCAGCTGGATATCTTCGCGATCAAAATTATTTTGAAATTGTTACCTTACCGCTCCCTATTCTCCGTCTTGTGGAGATTGAGGCCTTGATCACATAATTCCATTTTCCTCTACCTCGGGCCACTTCTCTGACTTCGTTCAAACATGAAGCTCCATCCCTAACATTCCCCTCTCCTTTTCGACGGTCCGTCTCCAGGTTGTTTTCGGTCTTCCTCGCTTTCTTCTACCCTCTGAGTCCAGGTCAGGGAACCTCTGGAATCCAGGTCAGGGCCACTGGAGTCCAGGTCAAGGCCACTCTGGGCCACTGGAGTCCAGGTCAGGGTTACTCTAGAGTCCAGGTCAGGGCCACCTCTGAATCCAGGTCAGGGTCACTCTATAGAGTCCAGGTCAGGGCCACCTGTGGAGTCCAGGTCAGGGCCACTCTGATGTAATGGTGTGTGGTATGTTCTGTTTTTTCCATCTTTCCAAAATTGTTTGACTTATGGGTTGCAGTTCTGTTTTTCTGTATATTTCGTCATTTGTAATAATGGTCAGCCATTTGACTTTCAGAATTTTTCACAGGCAATTGCGTCAAAATATATTTACTTTCTTTGTGTCGCCTGCAGTCATTTTTCATGTACTTGATCCATACAGAAGAACTGACATTACATTTGTTTGAAAGATTCTAAGCTTCGTCATAAAGTTGTAGCTACCTCATTTTCAAATTTGAGGGTGACGAAAGCGTTTCTTGCTTTTCAGCTTTTGCTAGTTTTCTTCTTAAGTCGATCAGTGTACCTCAATCTTTCGAGTGTTGCTCCAAGGTATGTGAAATCTGCATCTTCAATTTCTGTTTCGTTTAATGTAATAGCATCTTGCTTCCCGGTGTTTATTCGTAGCACATTCGTCTTGTTTTCATTTATTAAAAATATGATTGACCGTAACACGTAAACAGATTATGTTTGTAAAAACTTTGAAAGACTCGTATTATTGGCGTCGTATGTCCTTTACATTTTAGGTAGTAGGTTATTTTAACTTTATGTGTTGCCTATAATAACTTTTACAAGCCCCGGGAGCTGCATTAAATCAGGGATACTGTTATAGATCCCTGATTAAATTGATGTAAGTCACTGTTAAGTCACCCGTCTACCTGTGGTATCGCCTATCTCTATACCCAATATCAGATAAATTACAAATTTCATGCTGTGAATACCAACATTATTGGAAATGTTTATTTTTCCTTTCTGAGATCGGCGGTCCCGATCTGTCATTGCTGGACTAACGCGCTTTTAATTCTTTTGGTATCAAAAAATTGAACGACATTCTCAATCAAAACATTAACCAGATCCAGATGTCTTTAGTAGCAAAAAGGAGGAAAAACAATACTGCATCAAATAACAAACACTATTTGATTCTCAACTTGGAATCCATTATTGAACGTGACCTTAGGAACCGAGTTGAAAGACATGCTGGATAGTGACGCATGCGCAGTGCTAAATATCTATAGCGCGTAGAATGATGATGTATTTTACCTTTCAATGAATTTTTGGGCAAAGTTACATGTAAAGTTAGGATAAGGTGAATGGTGATGATGATGATGATAATGACGACGATGACGACGATGATGATGAATATAATGATGATGAAGATAATAACGACGATGACGATGATGATGATAATGATGACGACTGATGAAGATGAAGACGATGATGACGACGATGATGAGGATGATGATAATGACGATGATGACGACGACGATGATGACGACGACGACGATGATGCTACTACTGCTGCTGCTGATGATGATGATGATAATGACGACGACGACGATGATGATGAATATAATGATGATGATGATGATGAAGATAATGACGATGATGATGATAATGACGACGACGATGATGATGAATATAATGATGATGACGACGACGATGATGCTGCTGCTGCTACTGCTGCTGCTGATGATGATGATAATGACGACGACGACGATGATGATGAATATAATGATGATGATGATGATGATGAAGATAATGACGATGATGATGAATATAATGACGACGACGATGATGAATATAATGATGATGATGATGACGACGACGATGATGATGAATATAATGACGATGATGAATAAAATGACGAAGACGATGATGATGATGATGAATAAAATGAATATGATGATGATGATGATGAATATAATGACGATGATGATGATGATGATGACGATGATGAATATTAATGACGATGATGATGAAGATAATGATGACGACGATGATGACGACGATGATGATGACGACGACGACGATGATGATGATGATAATGACGATGATGACGACGATGATGATGATGGTCATAATGACGACGACAATATGATGATGATAATGCTGATGGTGACGACGACAATGATGCTGATAAAGATCCCAAGTGTCTGATAGAAGCACGTGTACTTGAAAATCAAATGGACTTTATGTAGTGTCTCGTGAAATGTGTGCATAATCTAATATGGATTTAAGCACCCCTCTTACTACCCTACATTGCTCATCATGTCTTGAGGCCAAAGCGCTCCCGGGGAAATATGTTACCGTAGCGTCGGCGATACTCTTAATTGGGAATCGATATGTCAGGAATAATTATTTACGATCACAAGCCCCCTGGTAGAAATCTCCGTGGAATTTCCGAAATGTTTGTCATTAATCCTCGATTTAAAGAGATTAAATTGATTTTGACAAGTGCGTGTGAAGAATGTTTTCAATTGAACTTGGATTAGCGTTACATTTCAAGAGTGTTATTTCATCCGCCTTTGGGGGTAGTATCGTATAAGTTATTTTTCATTCTTCCACACATGTAGGGTATGAACATATCATACAAATGGACATATTTGAATACAATCGAAATAGTGATAAATAAAAAGACTCAGCAATAATATGGAACAATAACGTTTTATTAGGAGGAAAACCTACGCTGGAAGGGATGGGGGGGGGGTGTAATAAATAACTGATACTTATTTTATTTTTCTAACTGGACCGTAAATCCTGATTGACTTGGCATACATCATCATTGTCTGCATTTGGAGAGGAAAATGCAGGAATTACTCAGGGGTGTTAATCTGCTTTCAAGAACTTAAAAGATCAGTAGGGCAATTTAAGAGCTATGAATAATCGAAGTCTGAAGAATGCTTAATGTATGCAAAAGTTGTGGTGTATGGAAGTGAGGACAGCTTCTTTACGAGCTGTCAGTCCCTGGAAATCATTACATCTTTTTCTCCTGCTCAAATTTTAATAGAATCTAGAGGGTGTCAATAGAGCCTAGAGGGTATCAGTAGAGCGTAGGGGTATCAATAGAGCCTAGAGGTATCAATAGAGCTTAGTAGAGGGCATCAATACAGCCTAGAGGGTATCAATAGAGGATATCAATAGAGCCTAGAGGGTACCAATAGAGCCTAGAGGATATCAATAGAGCCTAGAGGGTACCAATAGAGCCTAGAGGATATCAATAGAGCCTAGAGGGTATCAATAAAGCCTTAAGGGTATCAGTAGAGCCTGGATGGTATCAATAGAGCCTAGAGGGTATCAATAGAGTATATAGGGTATCAATAGAGCCTTGAGGGTATGCCTAGAGGGTATCAATAGAACCTAGAAGGTATCAATAGAGCCTAGAGGGTATCAATAGAGCCTAGAGGGTACCAATAGAGCCGAGAGGTTATTAATAGAGTCTAGGGGTATCAATAGAGTATAGAGGGTATCAATAGAGCCTAGAGGGTATCAATAGAGCCTAGAGGGGACCAATAGAGCCTAGAGGGGACCAATAGAGCCGAGAGGTTATTAATAGAGCCTAGGGGTATCAATAGAGCCTAGAGGGATCAATAGATCGAACAGGGTATCAGTAGAAACTAGAGGGTATCAATAGAGCCTAAAGGGTATCAATAGAGTATAGAGGGTATCAATAGAGCCTAGAGGGTATGCCTAGAGGGTATCAATAGAGCCTAGAAGGTATCAATATGATGGAAATTCAAAATTTGGGTTACATTTAACTGCTCCCATTCAAAGAACGGTGTTGGAAGAAGTGATAAATACAAGAATAACAGAGAAATTCATAGGTTTTCTCGTTGTGATGACAATAAAATTAGCATAAATTGCCTTGTTTGTTACTTTTAGGCGCATTTGAATAGTAGGCCTACTTTACCTAGAAAATACGCAAATGAATTCCATATCTTATTAAATTATTTATTATGATAAGGCTAGCAGCTATGCTGTCAAATGGTCAATTTGTAATCGATTGAGATGTTTTATTTTTATTTTTGGGGTGAGGTTCATGGTGTAAAGTATATTTTCCTCCCTTTAAGCTTAAGTTGTTACATGTCCATACTTGAGTGGGAAGGGGAAATCTTCCCCCTGAGAGGATTTAAACTTCCATGCTTCCTGTCCGGTTGGGAGGTAAAAATTCGGAAACTATTAAAATAAAATAAAATATTTAAAAAAATGGTAAACGTTAAGGTAGATCTGGTCAAATTATTGAGATTTTTTGTAAATTTTGGCAGCATTTCCCAAAAATTGGCAAAATTTCACGCTAATTAAAGGAAATTTTACACAACACCAAAATATTGCCAGAAAATCGAAAAATATTGTCCGGAAATATAAAAAAAAAAAAAATCCTGAAAAATTGGGCAAAAAGTAACATTTACCCATAAATTTTGAGAAAATAAAAAAAAAAACTGGCCAAAAATGAAGTAAATTTTTTCGAAAAATCAAGGAAAACTGACAAGAAATTTCCTAAAAATTGAAGAAACTTTCGGAAAATGAAGGCAAAATTTTCCGAAATATTTGAGATATCCCGAACAGCCGAAGCAACTTGAACGTTGACTAATTTAGCAGTGCTTCATTTTCCGCTTTAACCGGGGAAATTTAAGGAGCTCTGCAGCCCTCCTTTCTCCCCGAGAGGATACACTTTCTACGCCCCTGGATTGAGGCCTACTCGTTTGTAGGAGTAATTATGGGGAAAGAGCTCAAAAGTCAGACGGTTGTCTGGTTGTTTTCAGTAATGTCTTAGCCTGGTGTTTGTTATCTGACCTGGCAATTGTTGTCTGGTTGTTTTCAGAAATGTCTGAGCCTGGTGTTTGTTATCTGACCGGCAAATGTTGGCTGGCTGTTTTCTTAGTGTTTGTTATCTGACCGGCAAAGCCTGGTATTGTTTGTTTGTTATCTGACCGGCAATTGTTGTCTGGTTGTTTTCAGTATTGTCTTAGCCTGGTGTTTGTTATCTGACCGGCAATTGTTGTCTGGTTGTTTTTCAGTAATGTCTTAGCCTGGTGTTTGTTATCTGACCGGCAAATGTTGGCTGGCTGTTTTCAGTATTGTCTTAGCCTGGTGTTTGTTATCTGACTGGCAATTGTTGTCTGGTTGTTTTCAGAAATGTCTGAGCCTGGTGTTTGTTATCTGACCGGCAAATGTTGGCTGGCTATTTTCAGTAATGTCTGAGCCTGGTGTTTGTTATCTGACCGGCAATTGTTGTCTTGTTGTTTTTCAGTAATGTCTGAGCCTGGTGTTTGTTATCTGACCGGCAATTGTTGGCTGGCTATTTTCAGTATTGTCTTAGCCTGGTGTTTGTTATCTGACCGGCAATTGTTGGCTGGTTGTTTTCAGTAATGTCTTAGCCTGGTGTTTGTTATCTGACCTGCAATTGTTGTCTTGTTGTTTTTAGTTATGGCTTAGCCTGGTGTTTGTTATCTGACTGGCAATTGTTAACTGGTTGTTTTCAGTAATGTCTTAGCCTGGTGTTTGTTATCTGACCGGCAATTGTTGTCTGGTTGTTTTTCAGTAATGTCTTAGCCTGGTGTTTGTTATCTGACCGGCAATTGTTAACTGGTTGTTTTCAGTAATGTCTGAGCCTGGTGTTTGTTTTCTGACCGGCAATTGTTGTCTGGTTGTTTTTCAGTAATGTCTGAGCCTGGTGTTTGTTATCTGACCGGCAATTGTTGTCTGGTTGTTTTCAGTAATGTCTTAGCCTGGTGTTTGTTATCTGACCGTCAATTGTTGTCTGGTTGTTTTCAGTAATGTCTGAGCCTGGTGTTTGTTATCTGACCGGCAAATGTTGTCTGGTTGTTTTCAGTATTGTCTTAGCCTGGTGTTTGTTATCTGACCGTCAATTGTTGTCTGGTTGTTTTCAGTAATGTCTGAGCCTGGTGTTTGTTATCTGACCGGCAATTATTGTCTGCTTGTTTTAGTAATGTCTCAGTCTGGTGTATGTTATCTGACCTATTGAAATGTCACTTTCTATTCCTCTTCTAATTTCTTTTCTTCATCGTTTGAAGCATCGATGAATAGCAGAGCATGTTATGATCGCTAGGGTCGTTTTCTTCCGTTTATAGTTTCAATTTGAACCAATTGTAGGTGTAAAACAAGTCGAGTGAAATTTGGAGATTGCGAGACAATCAGGGAATTTCAACTACCACATTCGATTGCATTTTTAGTCATGGAGTTAACATTCTCGCTTGTATGGTTCATCATATGTTTTTTGTCAGTCGCTTTCTCCACGGACTTTTAAAAGTCCGCTTCACGCCCCCGATCGGAAGATTTTCCAATCGGGAGATTTCTTGTCATCATAACCCACAATGCATCTTTTGAAATTTAAATCTCTCGAAAAAAATTCTTAACGATAAAATAGGTTTTAGTCAAAGGTAAGAAAAATGCGCGCGAAGTATTTTAATTTTATTGGTGCAACAGAACGATTTGGAAAATTCATCAAAAAGACGCCCTGACCTCACTATAACCTCTGAGGCTACTCGGAGTATCCAGGACATAGTTTTGTGTTAATTTGCATATCCATTGGTGGATCCAGGGGAGAGGGTAGCTAACCATCCCTTAAGTTACATGACACAAAAATCCTAGTCTAGCACATCAATACCAATTACAAGCAAACTGTCTTAAGTCAAGATGTCCTCTAAGAGCGTCTATCTATAGCCCTTACTTTGTCTAAAAAAATCCATATTTTCCCAGGGAACGGCCACCCCCGCTCGGTCCTTCGTATCTGGGACACTCCTCTGGCCACCCTTTTTCTTAAAGCATGGAGCCACCACTCATATCACCTAACTAAGCTACTACTTGTGTAGCCACAAATTGTTCCTAAAAATGAACCCTCGACAATTGCGTTTGCTTTGTGGCCGCCAACTCGGAAAAAAATGGCGACCAATGTTTCCTTCTGGAACGCCATTTTATCATTTAATCTGGAATTACAGACTGACAGATATCTGGAATTACAGACTGACAGATATCTGAAATTAATTTTGGGTTCTAAAATTGAATTTGTGATATCTTAAATTGATTTAAAATATCTTTGATTAAATTCTGGATAATTGAAAGTGAATATGCGGATATCTGGAATTATTTTGGATATCCAAAATTGAATTTCAGATATCAAGAATTGAATTTTGGCTTTCAAAAAGTGAATTATGGGATATTAAAAATATCAAGGATTGTAATTTAGATATCAAAATTTCAAGTACAGATATCGAAAATTAGACTTCGTTCAAAATGAGTTCTTGTTATCCAAAATTCAATTTCAAATATCAAAAATAGAATTTTAGATATCTGAAAGTGGACTTCAGATATCAAAAATTGATTTCTTGGTATCCAGAATTTAATTTCAGATATCTGTAATTCAAGAATAAATATAAAAAAACGGCATCTAGAGGGCCATTTTATCGTTTAATCCAGAATTTTGGATATCCAAAATACAATTCTTGATATTTGAAATTGAATTTTGGATATCCAAATACAATTTTTTGATCCAAAATACAATTAATTTGGATATCCAAAATTGAATTGTGGATATCAAAAATACAATTTTGGATATCAAAATTGAATTTTGGATATCTGAATTCCATGTGCCAATATGAAAATTCATGGCAGGTCATAACTACGTCTGCAAGTTGCACAGCACATGCGCATGTCATGCAGGGATCGGGCCGTGGTCAATATGGAAGTTAACAAAATACTTCGGCTAATAGACAATGCCGAGTCTGTGATTAGGGCTAGGAATGACGACGAGGACTGCCAGTCGGTCACCCCGGATCCGGTCCGGGGTGCAGGTCCTACTGCCACTGGCACTGCAAGCAGATTAGACCGGACTAGACCTGCCTTTAGACCCCGCCGTCCCACGCCATAGCTACAGCTACAGTGTAGTGTTGTACATGTACAACTACTACGTACGTACACTGCACGCCTAACATACAGTATTGCATGTTGCGCGGTACACACGATCATAATTCATTTGTCCAGTAGTAGTTATGTTAATTAGTACGCTTCCATTACAGGTCATATCGTAATTATCAGTCATGAATATGAATTTTGGATATCCAAAATACAATTTTCTGATATCAGAAATACAATTTCTGATATCTGAAATTAATTTTGGATATCCAAAATAGAATTTTTGATATTCAAAATTCAATTTTGGTTATCCAAAATGGAATTTTTAATCCCAAAATTCCATTTTGGATATCCAAAATTCAAGTTTCAATCTGGTTTTTTGATATCAAAAATAGAATTTCAGATATCTGAAATTCAATTTTGGATATCGGAAATTCTATTTTGAATATAGAAATTATAATTCTTGATATCCAAAACACAATTCTTGATATCTGAAATTCAATGTTGGATATTCAAAATTAATTTTAGATACCTGAAATTTCAAATTAAATGGCGTTCGCTTACGCCAGTAGCCAATTTCTTTGAAAATTGGAATTTCTTGACTTGATTGACAGTTTTATTTTATTTTATTTTTTTGTTATATGATTTTGTTTGTTTTTTTCTTCAAAACTGATTTGGCTTTTTTTACCTAAGGCGATCTACCCGCCGGCGACCCTCGACAATTACTGTCGTCATGGTCACCATGGCGATGAAAACTTAAATGTGGCGACCAAAAATTAAAAATTGATAATTTATTCGCCAGAGAAATAACACTTTATGTCGCACCTGACAACTAAGATAAAAGTTTGTTTGAGTGAGAAATGAACTGAAAATATTTGGGTAGCATGGAATATTCTTGTGTTTTTTTTATATACTGTCCCCAAATTAGTGATATTCTTGCGTTCTTTATACTGCCTCCAAGTTAGTGACATCCCATGACGCCGATACAATACGATATCATCAGATCATAATCATTGAGCAACAGTGCATACTAATGTATGTAAACTTATTTCCAGATTAAATGATAAAATGGCGTTCCATACTGGCGGGTCCAGGGGCTTCTCTGGGAGATCAGATCAGCCAAAATATGCTATTCCGTAGCTTCTACAACATCACGCGGTCTGAACGTCAACATATTTTTTGTTTGTTCACTTTTTGTTTTAATCTACACCAAAAGCATTAAGAAAAGGCTAGACTTTATAAAGATTTTAACAGCCAAACAAGTCCTCAAAAAAGCCGTAAACAATCAAAAAAGCCAAGTGATCAATTTCTTTTAAATATGGCTTCTAAAACGTCATACGCATCAAAATATCATCTGGCAGTCTACACTTTTTCGACCGCTGAGTTCACAGCTCCATGCACGAAGCGAAGAAATATCCAGCACTTTTAAAAATAAAGACAAATTAAGATCTGCGGAGACCAATTAAATTATTTTTCTATTCTTTTGACATTGACTTATTTCAAAGGCTATTATTTGTTATTGAAGTTGATTAACCAATTGGGAGCCGTGTTTAAGTTGATTAACCAATTGGGATGCCGTATTGAGGTTGATTAACCATTTGGGATGCCGTGTTTATTCATACTGCGCGTTTATGAGGTCAACTCTAAAGAGACCGCGTTCTCAGTTATCCCTGGATCACGATCCTACCCTCTACAATCTTGAACTAAACAAACATGATTTTATGAACATACTTTTCTAGCGGTTCTTCGATCCTTATTCTCATATTTTTAATTAGTTTTTAGTTATTAATTATTTTTCATTATTGACAAATTTACATAATTTTCTTGACCATTACCCTACCCTACAAGTTTAACTCCTTCCCTCCCACCGGGACTCCCTCCCACCCGGACTCCATTCAATGTTGACCATTGTTAAGTCAAACATTGGAAGGGGGAGAATAAAGGGGTGGGGGGGGGGATAATTAAAGGAGTCTAGTGGTTAAGTTTATGCATGACGATTTTAAAAGAAACAAAATGGTGAAGAAAGTGTTTTAAAAATTTATTCCGTTAAAGAGATATTCAAGTTTAAAGCTCTGTTGTATCTTTGTAGAAATGACTGGTGTAGTAAGTCTTCTATGGGCTGGCGCTCTTATCCTCACACTCTTAACAATTGTTAATGTATTTCAAAGAAATATTTTACACTTTTTTTCCTATTTCAAATATTTCCCCTCGAACTTTTTTCAGATGGTGAATTATAATTATCCTTATACAAGATTCAGTTTTACGACTTTCTTGACCTGCTGACATACCCACGGGTTTTTAAACCACAAAATCGCAGGACACAATATGATAGAATACATAAAGACTTTGAGGAATCAGAGGCTATGACACCAAAAGTAGTCTCATTTCAGTCGTTTTTACACAAATAATACCAAACTTTAAACTTACACATCTCCTTAACGGAATAAGCTATTTGAATGGTTTATTCACCACTTTGTTAAGTCCTCTTTCATACCAGATGAAATTGCTTGACCTGAACTAATCCTTCAAAAATCCAGGAAGTAAATATTTTGCTTTTATACCGCTGAATTGTTCTAACAACTTTATCCAGGATTATACCATAGGATTGGATCTAAATGTCTGCATGCAGTGGATCTGATCGCCTGCATGCAGTGGATCTGAATGTTTGCATGCAGCCGGGATCTGATCGCCTGCATGCAGTGAACCTGATCGCCTGCATGCAGTGGATCTGAATGTCTGCATGCAGTGGATCTGAATGTCTGCATGCAGTGGATCTGAATGTCTGCATGCAGTGGATCTGAATGTCTGCATGCAGTGGATCTGATCGTCTGCATGCAGTGGATCTGATCGCCTGCATGCAGTGGATCTGATCGCCTGCATGCAGTGGATCTGATCGCCTGCATGCAGTGGATCTGAATGTCTGCATGCAGTGAATCTGAATGTCTGCATGCAGTGGATCTGAATGTCTGCATGCAGTGGATCTGAATGTCTGCATGCAGTGGATCTGAATGTCTGCATGCAGTGGATCTGATCGCCTGCATGCAGTGGATCTGATCGCCCATATGCAGCTGATCTGATCGCCTATAAGCAGCGGATCTGATTGTCTGTTCAAATTAAGTAAGAACACGCCCAGAGAGAAAGAGAGAGTTTGATAACTAGGCGTTGGAATTGTTGAATGACAACCTTCGGATCAAGCTCAATAAGTAATGAGAAATTATGAATTTTTGCTGTATATAAAATCAGGGAGATGTTACTCTATAGCAGGGATATGTAATTTGGCAGCACCACCCTGTACAAACAATGAATCCTTGATCAGTGGCGTAGCTAGACTTTCCACGGGGGGTTGGGTTGGGTGGGTGGAGGAAGGGGAGGAAGGGAGGGGGGGGAATTTAATTAACGGGAAAACATAGGCACTGGAAACGAATGAAGGGCCGGGGACCATGACCTCAATATTTTAGGAAGTTTAGTAATTGCTCCCCCCCGCCCCTCTTCTTTTACAATGCTACTTTTTCGGCAAACCATATAGGCGTTCAAACGAAATTATATCAAAAATAGGCCTATTACGATAACAACAAAACTTAAAGTATATGGGTCCATATGCACACACACTGTGCACTCACCTACTTACCCACCCATACCACGCCCACTCAGTGGCGGCGATTTCTTTTCAACAATTAGGGGACGAACCCAGACAAAGGCGTAGTCAGCCATATAGGCTTTATATAAGGCTTTATTTTTTCAGGGGGCCATAATGATATTCGTCCCCAACAAAATTATTGGGGGACGTGCCTCCCCCGTCCCTGGGATTGCCGCCTATGCACCCACTGATTTGGTCTCATTTTAAAAGATCTGCGTCGACCTACTACGGTACTACGGCTTTCACATGATTGCTTTAAAAAATGCATATTTTCTTGCATTCGAAAAGTTGGCATGACGTCACTTGAAAAACTTTTTTTGTGCCTCAAATCATTGATCCTTGAATACCAAATTGCCCTTGACGTCACAACATGTGGTCTCTTTTAAGTCAACAATTATTATTCTCTGAGATTAAAAATCTGCATCGAGTGACCTTAGGCTAAGCTCATCTTCGAAATGTAAGGATTAGTTACGAGAAATATGGATAAAAATGATATGTTTGTAATTTGTTTTCTCCTTGTGTATTGGTGTATTTGTAGCCTATTGGTGTACTTCTAGCCTATTGGTGTAATTGCAGCCTATTGGTGTGCTTGTAGCCTATTAGTGTACTTGTAGCCTATTGGTGTACTTGTGGCCTATAAGTGTACTTGTAACCTATTGGTGTACTTGTAGCCTATTGGTGTACTTGTAGCCTATTGGTGTACTTGTAGCCAACTGGTGTACTTGTAGCCTATTGGTGTACTTGTAGCCTATTGGTGTACTTGTAGCCTATTGGTGTACTTGTAGCCTAGTGATGTACTTGTAGCCTATTGGTGTACGTGTAGCCTATTGGTGTACTTGTAATTACCCCTTATTGTCCATCTGATCCCTTAATTATCAACATTCACCAAAAAATAATTCGAATTGACAAAGCAGCTGCAAAAAAATTAATGAAATAATGTCACACCGTGAGGTATTATGGATTAATATAACAAAACCCCTTATCAAAATCAAACAAATCGTTGAAGGATATGCTGTATCGTTCAAGAAAATACGTAAATTTGTGACGTCACTGGTTGAACAATCCACCTTGGATCATAAGTTTCAAGTTTGCCATATCCCTCAAGCAACATTTTCTCCAGACATGCAAGAAAATAATCTAGTAATAGTCTTTCTCTCGTGTTTGTCAGAAATTGGTAAATCTTTGAAATTAAAAATCCAAGTTCGTCAAGCAACCTCCCTGGGCTAAACTGCAATAGTTATTTTAGAACTGTAAGGATTAGTTCTGAGAAAGTATGGACAACAATGATGTGGTTGTAATTTGTTTTGCCCTTGTGTATTGGTGAACCACCCGTTATTGTCCACTTGATCCCTTTTGATCAATAACATTAACAGAAAACAACCCCAATCGTCTATCAGTCGATGAAGTTTACAAAAAATATAGATTTGTCTTGAAATCTATACAGGACCATGATCACTAGGAAAATATACAAATTGTGACGTCATTAGTTAAACAGCCCTAAATTTCTTATTTAAATCCATTTCTTATATAAATCCAATCAGAGTTTATTAGTCCGAAACATGAGACTCATTATTAAAATAGATCAAAGTGAGGGAAAATGGGCCCTCGCGCTCCCCCTTCTTAATAGTGTCCGTCGTATTCATTAAAAGCTACCAAACGTGAAAGTTGTTATAAATAGGCTATGCCGCAGTCTGGCAGAGCTAGTGGTGCGATCAGTGACCAGTGATCCCTCGTCGAATTTGGCCCATGGGCTCCATCAAACTTCGGATAGCCGTCCTGATTTGTTTTGTTTTATAAGACTTACCATAAAGTATAAAGTACGTTCAAAACTTGATTATTTAGCTGCATGCATGCATGCAATAAAGCAACTTGCAGTTGTGTCCGCCATTTTAAAGGCTAAATATTTGTTGTCTCTTTCTTTCTTTTCAGCGACAGTTGTCCGGTTTTTGACGAAACGTTTCATCTGGGAATATGATCCAACATTAGGTAAGATCCTGAGGTTCATAATTACGTAACAATGACCAGCTGCATATAGTCAGCCCCCCCCCCCTCCCCCTTCCCCATCCTTCTTGCGAAAGTCCGTTTTTTGAATCAAACAAAACTACAAGACAAGGATAGGCCAATTTGGAGACAATGTGAATGACGTGTCCTGTGCTCCTTCCCCCTCCACCTCCTTTAGAAGAATATAGTCAGATTTAGTCAGTTTATTACTTGTAGAAGAAAATATTACGATATCTCCTAAATCTTCTACTTGATGAATTTCTCGCAGTTTCATGTTTCAAATGCAGGGGAATGATTAATTATGTGCTACCAGCACAACACATCCCAAAAGCAGGTCACAATAACCTGCATTGCTGCATCATAATGTAAATACACAGCATAATATAAACATTGATCCGACCTCCGGGAAGTTGGTTTCTTTTTCCTTATTCGGTTTCTTATTCAAAGTTGGTTAATTTCCTGTTACTTATTCAGGTGTGAAGTTTGTTAAAAAGTTTAAAACTTCTTCGCAAAAAATAAAGGCTTTTTCACAGAGAGTTGTAAAAAAAAAATTGTTTGCTAAGGACTAAGCCTTTTTACAAAGACCTATATACACTATGCCAGAAGCAGTATTTCAAAGCAGACCCCCTGTGCAAAGAAACAAATAAAGAAACATGGTTATTAATAACAGGACAATATTACATAGAAAGAAAAATATACGTAAAGAATATACATGGTACATACACAATACAAGATGTGGGCCATTTTACTCCGCCCTAGTCCCTCCCTCCAGAAAACCCAACTTAACCCAACAGTCTTAATTGACATGCACCATGTTACTACGCCCTAGTCCTTCCCTCCAGAAAACCTAACTTAACCCAACAGTCTTAATTGACATGCACCATCCTACTCCGCCCTAGTCCTTCCCTCCAGAAAACCCAACTTAACCCAACAGTCTTAATTGACATGCACCATGTTACTACGCCCTAGTCCTTCCCTCCAGAAAACCTAACTTAACCCAACAGTCTTAATTGACATGCACCATCCTACTCCGCCCTAGTCCTTCCCTCCAGAAAACCCAACTTAACCCAACAGTCTTAATTGACATGCACCATGTTACTACGCCCTAGTCCTTCCCTCCAGAAAACCTAACTTAACCCAACAGTCTTAATTGACATGCACCATCCTACTCCGCCCTAGTCCTTCCCTCCAGAAAACCCAACTTAATCCAACAGTCTTAATTGACATGCACCATCCTACTCCGCCCTAGTCTTTCCCTCCAGAAAACCCAACTTAACCCAACAGTCTTAATTGACATGCACCATGTTACTACGCCCTAGTCCTTCCCTCCAGAAAACCCAACTTAATCCAACAGTCTTAATTGACATGCACCATCTTACTCCGCCCTAGTCCTTCCCTCCAGAAAACCTAAGTTAACCCAACAGTCTTAATTGACATGCACCATGTTACTACGCCCTAGTCCTTCCCTCCAGAAAACCCAACTTAATCCAACAGTCTTAATTGACATGCACCATCCTACTCCGCCCTAGTCCTTCCCTCCAGAAAACCCAACTTAATCCAACAGTCTTAATTGACATGCACCATCCTACTCCGCCCTAGTCCTTCCCTCCAGAAAACCCAACTTAACCCAACAGTCTTAATTGACATGCACCATGTTACTACGCCCTAGTCCTTCCCTCCAGAAAACCTAACTTAACCCAACAGTCTTAATTGACATGCACCATCCTACTCCGCCCTAGTCCTTCCCTCCTAATCCCAGTCCAGAAAGTCCCAACAATCCAACAGTCTTAATTGACATGCACCATGTTACTCCGCCCCAGTCCTTCCCTCCAGAAAACCTAAGTTAACCCAGCAGTCTTAATTGACATGCACCATGTTACTCCGCCCTAATCCTTCCCTCCAGAAAACCCAACTTAACCCAACAAACCCAACAGTCTTAATTGACTTACAGATAAGTCTTAATTGACTTACAGATAAGTCTTAATTGACTTACAGATAAGTCGTAATTGACTTACAGATAAGTCTTAATTGACTTACAGATAAGTCTTAATTGACTTACAGATAAGTCTTAATTGACTTACAGATAAGTCTTAATTGACTTACAGATAAGTCTTAATTGACTTACAGATAAGTCTTAATTGACTTATAGAGTACAGGTATTTGGCAAAAAAGTAATTGCTTCAATTTTCTTTGAAAGATAGAAACTGATGGCGCTTTGCTTATGATAACATCAAGATTATTACACCCTGAGAAGCTGAAGGACTTTCTGTGATTGTTAGCGCGGATACTGTGCACAATGTATATGCAATGGTTATCTGAAGATGTTGCATAGTAAATTAGGTTGTTAGTGGCTTTATACATGAATTAAAGCCTGAGTTTTTTGCCAAGTCTATTTTAGTATTGGCCTAACTTTTCCTGTAAATTTGAAGGTGCATAAATTCAAATTTAATGTTTCTTCGGGCCTCACACCAGTAAACTATGGTATGGGTAAATGTGGTCGCCCAGGAAAAGATACACTTGATCTACTGAGCTATAAACCACGTAAACCCTTTTAAGATGGTGACTCCCTGGTGTGTAGCAATTCTATCACACTTAAACTGTTATACATTTTGGGTTTTTATTTTAAATAAATTTTTTTTTTGTCATCGTCATTACGGAGCTATTATATTCTTTGCAATTTTAAAGTCATTGCGTACTTTTTGTGTTTATTGGTTTAAGTAAGAAATCCCTGAGTTGAGAGAGATCGCATAAAAGGAAAATAAAGTTCAAAATTGGAAAAATATGGCTGTTTTGATACGTGCTTGGCTGCAAAAAAGTTATTAGGCTTTTCCTCAAACTTGGCGCTTTTTTAAGGATTATTTACACTTGTTTATTTGGCTTTGATGATATTAAATTTGATCATTTTGCTCTTATTTTGTTTTGTTGTGCTTTTTGGCTGTAAAATATATTATTTGACTTATGTCTGAGCTTAACACAGAGGCTTTGATGGAAAATGAATAGAAAGAAAGAAAACAAATTCTTATGACTTTGCATGAGTTTTTCTGATATCATGACAGTGTTTCAGTTCATTTCACCGTTGAACCCGTTAGTGGTCGCCCCGCTAACGTGTTTCAGTTCATTTCACCTCTGTACCCGTCAGTGGTCGCACCGCTAATGTCTTTCAGTTCATTTTACCCCTCACAAAAGGAAACAAACTCGTTACTCTGACCAGCCACAACCTAAAAGGAAATAAACTCGTTACTCTGACCAGCCACAACCTAAAAGGAAACAAACTCGTTACTCTGACCAGCCACAACCTAAAAGGAAACAAACTCGTTACTCTGACCAGCCACTACCTAAAAGGAAACAAACCTGTTTCTCTGACCAGCCACAACCTAAAAGGAAACAAACTCGTTACTCTGACCAGCCACAACCTAAAAGGAAACAAACTCGTTACTCTGACCAGCCACAACCTAAAAGGAAACAAACTCGTTACTCTGACCAGCCACAATCTAAAAGGAAACAAACTCGTTACTCTGACCAGCCACAACCTAAAAGGAAACAAACTTGTTACTCTGACCAGCCACAACCTAACAGGAAACAAACTTGTTACTCTGACCAGCCACAACCTAAAAGAAAACAAACTCGTTACTCTGACCAGCCACAACCTAAAAGGAAACAAACTTGTTACTCTGACCAGCCACAACCTAAAAGGAAACAAACTCGTTACTCTGACCAGCCACTACCTAAAAGGAAACAAACTTGTTACTCTGACCAGCCACAACCAAACAGGAAACAAACTTGTTACTCTGACCAGCCACAACCTAACAGGAAACAAACTTGTTACTCTGACCAGCCACAACCTAATAGGGAACAAACTTGTTACTCTGATCAGCCACAACCTAAAAGAAAACAAACTCGTTACTCTGACCAGCCACAACCTAAAAGGAAACAAACTTGTTACTCTGACCAGCCACAACCTAAAAGGAAACAAACTCGTTACTCTGACCAGCCACAACCTAAAAGGAAGCAAACTCGTTACTCTGACCAGCCACAGCCTAAAAGGAAACAAACTCGTTACTCTGATCAGCCACAACCTAAAAGGAAACAAACTCGTTACTCTGACCAGCCACTACCTAAAAGGAAACAAACTTGTTACTCTGACCAGCCACAACATAAAAGGAAACAAACTCGTTACTCTAACCAGCCACAACCTAAAAGGAAACAAACTCGTTACTCTGATCAGCCACAACCTAAAAGGAAACAAACTCGTTACTCTGACCAGCCACAACCTAAAAGGAAACAAACTCGTTACTCTGATCAGCCACAACCTAAAAGGAAACAAACTCGTTACTCTGACCAGCCACTACCTAAAAGGAAACAAACTTGTTACTCTGACCAGCCACAACCTAAAAGGAAACAAACTCGTTACTCTGACCAGCCACAACCTAAAAGGAAACAAACTCGTTACTCTGACCAGCCACAACATAAAAGGAAACAAACTAGTTACTCTGACCAGCCACAACCTAAAAGGAAACAAACTCGTTACTCTGACCAGCCACAACCTTAAAGGAAACAAACTCGTTACTCTGACCAGCCGCAACCTAACAGGAAACAATCTCGTTACTCTGACCAGCCACAACCTAAAAGGAAACGAACTCGTTACTCTGACCAGCCACAACCTAAATGGAAACCAAACTCGTTACTCTGACCAGCCACAACCTAAAAGGAAGCAAACTCGTTACTCTGACCAGCCACAGCCTAAAAGGAAACAAAGTCGTTACTCTGACCAGCCACAACCTAAATGGAAATGAAGTTGTAAAATGTACTGATGTAGGCCTTATGCAATTTTCATTTCAGATAAACATAACACGTCTCACGTG
This sequence comes from Chiridota heheva, assembly GCA_020152595.1. Taxonomy (NCBI): domain Eukaryota; kingdom Metazoa; phylum Echinodermata; class Holothuroidea; order Apodida; family Chiridotidae; genus Chiridota; species Chiridota heheva. The sequence goes on from JAIGNY010002902.1 coordinate 104,469, forward strand.
AAACCAGGCATGTATAGACCATAATTGTCAGCCTTATATGGTTACTTATTTTAAGCATGCATATACGCAGATAGCAAAAATCGGGATTTTTGTTTCATGACCAGGGGATCAGAGCTTTTAAGAAAAAAGCAAAATGCAGGACAATTTAGGTTTTTCCTTTATATTAATAGGGAATAGGACTTCCATCCACCCAACTGCCCAGTGCCACCGAGAAAATCGCAAAGCCTGGGCCAAACTAACAAAATTCTGAAGCGCAGAAAACTTGGTCTTCAGCTATTTTTAGTCCAATTTGTAACATTTTTGTCATTGTCAGGCACGAATGGTTTTCTCAACGTTGTGCTTCTGGGGTTGTGTTTTATACGGTCATTTTACATTTTGGTTCCCCAAGTGTACCTGAGTATCTACTACTCCGGTTCGTTTGGTGGCCATCTGATCCCAGGACCAGGACACTTGGAAACAGTACCCCCGTACAGAAGCATTGTCCATACCTACATAAAGTGTGACCGATACTCCATGTATGTATATGTTCCACAACTCTTCCCCCAACCCCCACTCCGTTCTCAACCCCACCCCCACTCCGTTCTCCACCCCTTCTCCCACCCCCACACACATGTTCATATGCTGGACCATACTCCAAACATAACAATATGTCGTTCGAAGCTCACTCGCTAAATAAACAAATTCATTTCGGTGTCTGGGGAAAATTTGAACATCTGCATGCAACGTCATATATGCCCGTAACCAGTTAATAAGCAAAAATGTTGCTATACATGATAAATCTCTTATTTGGGACGAGCCCATCGAACTCTGTGAAGCTTGGGCAAACACTCTTCGTAAATGAAGTGAAATAATGAATGATTGCTGACATGCTACATTAGCAGTAATGACTCTGCCCATCCACACTCTGCTCGAGCTAAAGATAGCCTAAATCTGTCGTTCTATATATTTCATTTACGCTGGATATGTTTTCCAGCCGTTATACGATCTCGCTTTCTGTAATACAACAATAATCTAACCCAGATAGTGATCGGTGTGGTTCCAAATGAAACGAAGCAGTTTAAAAGCAGTGTCTCGTCACTTCCCTGATAAAAAAATCCCGGTTGTTATGGGGATGCGTTTTACCTGTCTGTCCGTTTATCCATTCGAAATGTCGCCAGGAGCCAACATTTTTTTTAAAGGGGCACGGACAATTTTAAGTGGGGTATTTAGCCATAGTTCCTATACAGTCCGGAAGCATGCCTATTAATAGGAACATTTATAACACACGAGAATATTGAAGTCATGCAGCCATATTGTTTAGTCCGGAAGCATGCCTATTAATAGGAACATGTATAACACACGAGAATATTAAAGTCATGCAGCCTTGTTGTTCAGATGTTGCGATAGAATGTCATAGTTTCTAATTTATGTACTTGAAATATCAAAAATCATTATGTTGAAAATTATTTGAATTTTCAAAATGGCCGTTTCCCGCCTAAAAGCCTAGCTTCATTGTCTATTATTTCTAATAATTCGAAAACGGCGTGGTAAGCATATCAAATGGAAGTGGAAAAGTTTTAGCCATGAAGGTATTTTCATGAGTTTTCAGTTTCCCTAGCAAAGATATTTTTCCCAGACGTATTTCAAATTTGAAATATGTAGCATTGCATAAGGCTTTAATGTTAGAATAGCAAAGGATCATGGGAGATATCACAAAATGGCGGCTTCCATGTTGCAAAATGTTCACATTTTTAGGAACATTTATGTTCCCATAAATAGGCATGCTGCCGGACTCCTATACTTTCATGTATTTTACGCAAGAGGTGCACATACCTGTACAAGATGGACGGCCCCATGCTGGCCCCGATTCTAGTCTAAGCTTACTCTTTGCTCGAAACTGCGCTTTCAACCGTCACCAGTATTCCTCCCATGCACGCACCCGTTTACTGAGCAAAGTAATTGTAAAATAAGGACTTATTTCTTATAACTGATTTTGGCAAAAATCAGAACGGCCAAACTCTCCTGTTGGTTTTAGCCGACTTCGGAATCAAGAATTAATTTGAAACAATTTTGGGGTTTTCCCCATAGACACGCCCAATGTCCTTTAACTGCCATGTCTTTCTTGCCTACAGTGTTTTTGGTGTAGGCAGGGTTTGATGGGGTCGGTCGACCCCCGTGATTTTGGTGTAGGCAGGGTTTGATGGGGTCGCTCGACCCCCATGGTTTTGATGTAGGCAGGGTTTGATGGAGTCGCTCGACCCCCAATAGACAAAGTATAAAAAGGGCCAGAAAATATTATAGAAAGCCGTCACAAATGTGGAGGCGTATCTTTGTCTGGCTGTTATATTGACAATGATTTCGAGATTAAGCCACCCTCCCTCTCAAACCAAAAGGCTGGCTTACCTCTGTTCGTTGTCATTTGTGACTTTTTAGGATTATTTTCGGAATCAACAAGGTGCTCATGCATGCAAGTATTCTGTACGTTGTCATTTGCTATAATATCTTTAAATGATTGAGGAGAGGAAAGAATGCATGCAAGTATGCATCTATACGTTGCTCATTTGCTCTAATATCTGAATACGAGTCGAGGCGAGGAAAGAGTCAGTGATACAATGCATCGATATTTTACTTCTAATTTGACAAGAAAGATAAATATCTCTTCCCGCCGATAGGGGCTGTCAAAGGGACTCTGATTCACCGGAAAAGATATCGATTTTCTGCAAGGTGAACTGTCATCCCTTAATGAAGGCTTGTGAACTTGATTGAGCTGAAGAGAAATAACGAACTTGGGTTTACAGTTCGATACGTCCTGAGTTACCTGAAATCAGTGGTGTGGCCAGCCTTCAAATAGTGGGTTCCGACAGTGATAAAAAAAAAAGGGGAAGGGGATGGAATCCGAGAGAACTTGATACAGTATGTCAGAAATCTGTGGGTCTGGACTGGACCCCATTTAGATCACGCACCCCCTGCCGTCCCTGGGGACATTGATGACGATATATCAAAGTAGGCATAACACTGTTTTTAGAATTGCTAAAATAGTTCTTCGAATTCAATGACATTTTTTTTCTGGATGTGCTTTTAACCAAGTTCTAATGTCTTAACCTACGGATTGGTAATTAAATATTTCAGTGCTACCTATATATGCGCATTTGGGGATCTTTTTAATCGACGTAACCACCCACATAGAAATAACATCGTTGAACATTGTTTTCAACCTACTTATATATAATCTTATCATTCTGTTGTCTTTGATAGAATTTACATACCGCCACCAAACGATGGTTGATGACGAAATGGTTACCATGGAAATACTAGATACAGCCGGACAGGTGAGCCAACTGATTAAAGTTTCCCTGGAAATTTTTTAAAACATTAAAAAAAGTCATCAGTTATTAATCGTAACACGTAAAATAGCTAATATTACAAAGTGCAATGCATTCTCTGTCTGTCTGTACAAAGTGGGCAATATGAGGCTTGGTAGGTCGTTAATTATTTTTCACTTTCTTTTTTTCTCCATCAAAGTCATGGAGAAGATTTAAGCCATACCAGATATTTTACAGATTTTAGCCAACCAGATATTTTACAGATTTAAGCCATATCAGATATTTTACAGATTTAAGCCATACCAGATATTTTACAGATTTTAGCCATACCAAATATTTTACAGATTTAAGCCATATCAGATATATTTCAGATTTAAGCCATACCAGATATTTTTCAGATTTAAGCCATACCAGATATTTTACAGATTTGGGCCATACCAGATATTTTACAGATTTAAGCCATACCAGATATTTTACCGATTTGGGCCTTACCAGATATTTTACAGATTTAAGCCATACCAGATATTTTACAGATTTAATCCATACCAGATATTTTGCAGCCAAACAAGTTTGTTAAAAGCCAAAGAATTAACAAAAAGCCAAAAATCACATTAAAAACACAACCCCACCCCAAAAAAAAAAAAATATATATATATATAAATATATAAATATAATATATATAAATATATATATATATATATATATATATATATATATATATATATATATATATATATATATATATATATATATATATATATATATATATATATATATATATATATATATATATATATATATATATATATATATATATATATATATATATATATATATATATATATATATATATATATATATATATATATATATATATATATATATATATATATATATATATATATATATATATATATATATATATATATATATATATATATATATATATATATATATATATATATATATATATATATATATATATATATATATATATATATATATATATATATATATATATATATTTGTGATCACCAAAAAGTTTGAGAAATGCAACATTTTAGAAAAAGCCAAATAGCTGTTTTTCAGCCAAAGAAATCTCAAAAAATCTTTTTTGGTTCCGATACGATAGCATAAGGACCTATGTAGACATACTGGCGTGTGTGTGGGTATGTATGTATGCTGCATGCATATATGTATATGTGTATGTATGTATGTATGTGTGCATGTATGAATGTATATGTGTATGTATGTATGTTTATAGATGAGCCCTATTGATTTTGGTGCTGATATCTTGAATATTACTTAGTAGGCGGGGCTAAATGTAAAATTCTGTTAACAGGCTTGTGCACACTATATCTCAAGAACAGTGAGGTGGATTTGTATAAGCTTGGTATATGGATGTGTTGTGGTTTGTAGATGACCCCTATTTTTTGTGCTAGTGTCATGAATATTAATTAGTAGGTGAGGCTAACTGTACAATTCTGTTACCAAGCTTGTAAACACGATATCTCAAGATCATTAAGGTGGATTCATGCCATACGTGGTGTGTGGATGTGTTGTGGTCTGCAGATGATCCTATTGTTCTTGATGCTTATGTCAAATACATTTATGAGAAGGCGGGACTAACTGTGAAATTCTGCTTTTGCTCATATTTCCACAAACCCATGTCAGATTTAAATCAAACTTGTTATGATGCTGTTGATTAAAGCAAGGATGATACAGGATCCCATAGAATATTGAGTTATTGACTTCATCATTATTCATGTCAGGCGCTAAACGTGTAAGAACACAACATTAAAAAAGTTAAACGATAAAAAAAATTAATCGCTTCTAATCCAAAGTTAGCATTGGAACTACATGGGATTTCTCCCTCTGGTTTTGACTTCAGTAAAAAGCCACTTTTTTACCCAACCTGATAGCAGCCACGTTTTTGTCTCTATAGTAGTCTGCGGGGTTTACTGGATATTGATTGGTTGTTCCGTGTGTAATGCGTATTAATCGTGTATTTTAGATATTACAGTGTTGTTTGATCTCGCCGCCAAAGCCTGTAATCATGTAATTGTGGTCAAAACTTTGATCAAAAAGTGTGTTCGCACCCGCGGAACTCATAATATGTATAATAAACTCTTTATCTGTTATTGTTTCCAAAAAATTGTTTTCCCGTGTTTGAACTACCGCTGGTTATAGTCAAATGTAAAATATTGATTTGTTTTTATAAGTTTGATCAGCAGTTAATTGAATATTTTTCAATTAAAAAAATTAATTGTGTCGTTTATTATTTTTACTTTTTTAGAGAACTATAGGCTTTCAGGGAAACAGCTCTAAAAAGTACACAATACCTATAGTATGTCATAGGTACACATTACCTACAGTATGTCATAGGTACACATTACCTACAGTATGTCATAGATACACAATACCCACAGAATGTCATAGGTACACAATACCTACAGTATGTCATAGGTACACATTACCTACAGTATGTCATAGGTACACATTACCTACAGTATGTCATAGGTACACATTACCTACAGTATGTCATAGGTACACATTACCTACAGTATGTCATAGGTACACATTACCTACAGTATGTCATAGGTACACATTACCTACAGTATGTATAGGTCATAGGTGTCATAGGTACACATTACCAACAGTATGTCATAGGTACACAATACCTACAGTATGTCATAGGTACACAATACCTACAGTATGTCATAGGTACACACTACCTACAGTATGTCATTGGTACACATTACCAACAGTATGTCATAGGTACACATTACCTACAGTATGTCATAGGTACACATTACCTACAGTATGTCATAGGTACACAATACCTACAGTATGTCATAGGTACACATTACCTACATTATGTCATAGGTACACATTACCAACAGTATGTCATAGGTACACATTACCTACAGTATGCCATAGGTACACATTACCTACAGTATGTCATAGGTACACATTACCTACAGTATGTCATAGGTACACATTACCTAAAGTATGTCATAGGTACACAATACCTACAGTATGTCAAAAGGTACACATTACCTACAGTATGCCATAGGTACACATTACCTAAAGTATGTCATAGGTACACATTACCTACAGTATGTCATCGGTACACATTACCTACAGTATGTCATAGGTACACATTACCTACAGTATGTCTTAGGTAAACATTACCTAAAGTATGTCATAGGTACACATTACCTACAGTATTATCTACAGTATGTCATAGGTACACACTACCTACAGTATGTCATTGGTACACATTACCTACAGTATGTCATATGTACACATTACCTACAGTATGTCATAGGTACACTTTACCTACAGTATGTCATATGTACACAATATCTATAGTATGTCATAGGTACACATTACCCACAGTATGCCATATGTACACAATACCTACAGTATGTAATAGGTACACATTACCTACAGTATGTCATAGGTACACAATACCTACAGTATGTTACAGGTACACATTACCTACAGTATGTCATAGTTTTCTTAAACAAAATATTAAAATGCAAAAGTAGTCTTCTAATTGAATTTTGAAGAACTTTAAATGCCTATCAAACAGATGACAGCTCAAAATCTTTAATGTAACTAAAAAATCTTTGAATGTCAAATTTCTTTGCTTCAGGGTATGCTGGAGATTAAAAACAATCTGGTAATATTGAGCTGCTCGAATTTAACGAGCTTTGGTTATGGATTGAAAAATATAAGTTTACATAAGGAAACTCATTGTTAGGTACCTTCCCCCCACCTTCATTTCAGAAAATTGTAACAAGGGGATGCCCGCCCCCTCCCCCCCCCCCCCTCTGCCCCCTTCCTTTAAAAATACCCGACTTCAAGTAAAGTTAGATCAGTACAAAATACGGTCATTTTCAATGTCACGGTTTTTGTCCTGCGTAATATGTCATGACAACGTGTTTCGATCTTTTCTTGCAGGATCTGGAATCTTTACAGCGCGAAGGCAATGTGAGGTGGGGTGAAGGGTTTCTCGTGCTGTACAGCGTAACGGACAGAGAAAGCTTCAACCAAATACTGAATTACAAAAACTACTTGGACGAAATAAAGAAAGCAAGGAACGTAACCATGGTAATCATCGCTAACAAATGCGATCTCGACTATTGCCGAGAAGTGTCGACGGAGGAAGGCGAAAGACTTGCCCAGGATCTTGCCTGTGCTTTCTACGAATCTTCGGCTTGTAGAGGCGACCAGAATATTTACGACGCATTTCACGACCTTTACAGAGAAGTGTCTCGAAGACGAAAAGCTATGGCATTTAGACCAACGCGCAGGCGTAGTTCTATCCAATCAATGAAGCAAGCTTTAAACAAAACGTTAACAAAAATTAATCACAGACAATGAAGATGTACCAAAGATATATTTCTTGTATAGAGAGAGAGATTATTTAAATTAAATATGTTGGAACCCATAATACGGGACAATGCACATGATTTTATTTGACAATTTGAGGCTGTAGGAACTTTAATAGCGGCCATGATAGCGCATGCAAGAGCAGGGCCCGACATCGGAGAGGGGTGGGGGGCGTTGCCCTCAATCATTTTCAACGCAATGGTTCAAATAGGCCTTTGTGTTGATTATTCAAAAAATAAATTCTTTATTAATTACTTTATTTAATACATATTCAGATTAATTAAATATTATATACACCTTATGAAAGTGGACAAATATTAACAGAATGATTACCAACTCCCCATCCCATCCCTCCCTCCCAAAAAAAAAAAAAGATTGGCAATTGACAACATCGGTCTTGGTCCCCTAATATGAAACCTGTGTAGGGGCCCTGGTGTGGGTGTGACGACTTGCTTGTAAACACACAAATTTAGTGTAGTATATAACTTGCATGTGTCTCGTGTAATATAAATGTATAGGCGGGGCTAATGTATGCAATCTTTCAAATGACAGTTTCCCATGCTCTTCCTTTCGTCCACGTGATCCCAAACTTGGTTCCAGTATGACGGCAGTTGTCCAGTTGGTTCCAGTATGACGGACGGTGTTGACAATGCATGTCGGTTAATATAGCTCAGGTGTATTACACTGATCAATATTCCTCGGGATGTGGCTAAATGTGATTTTCCATTGTGATTGTAATCAGTAATATCTCATCTCATAATTGGCTGGGACTTGTAGATCTCCAATGCGTGTTAGCCTCTAATGAGTTATAAAGAGGTCGTTGTTTATCAAACAGTGACGTAGCTATAGGGTGGGAATGGTGGGTAATCCCCAGGGCCACGAGAAAAAAAAACTGAGTTTAGAACCTGAGAGAAATGTAACTGCGAGCTCAAAGTTCCTTAACCCTGCAGCACCACTGCAGCCTGCAGGGCTTGAAACCAGTGGCGTATTCAGTTTTCAGTGCCTGGGCAAACGGTAATTATAGGAAAAGGGCTGTCACGTACCCCGTTACTATAGGAACGGTGGGGAAAGAGGGAAAACTGCCCCTGGAATGATTTTACTTTCCCTTTAATATACAATTGTAAAATTCAGGTAGAATTATTACAAATTTTAGTTTAGTAATAGATATTGCAAATTTTGGTAAAAAATGTTATTATTATTTGTTTCCCGAAAATTACAGTTTACAGTTTATATCCCGAATACGTATACAGGTATTTTCCGCTACTTCATTTCACTTGCTATTTTACATACAATTCACTTGCCTCGGGGAATATAATCGTTGAACTTTCTAGTTGATAGGTAATTTTTGCTTGGAAAACATCTTTTTAAAGAAACTTGTGGGGTTCTGAGCAAAAAACAAAAACAGTTCATTCTAGTATATCCCCCAAGCCTGCTCAAAAATTTGAGAAAATGAGGAAGTCTGGAAAAATGTAAGTAAACGTTCACTTTTATGACATTTGTCTTGCATTTTGGCCCCAAATATCTTAATTTGGAAAAAATCGGAAAATGGCATATTTGTTTTTCTGGAAAATAATCAATTGAAATCTGAAAATCGAAACATGTTAAATTGTAACGGGAGAATAACCACTTTGCGTTCGATTGAAAGAAAAATTGGTTGAAGGACATGAAAATTGAAAACTCAAGATCCAAAAAATGAAAAATTAGGATTGCAATTCAAGGAAATGTAAATTATATGATGATGGATCAAAATTTGTATGTATCATGCATGAGTCGAAAATATACTGTTTTTGCCCCCTTTACATTCTGTCTGTCTGTCGGGAGTGATAGGAATATTTTGTGTGTACGTAAGTAACACATTAGCCCTCTGTCAGTTGGGATAGCATCCCATCGGGCAAGGGATCCTTCTGAAGCCTCCCATGTCAACCTCTTCGCTGTGGAGGGAGAAGAAAAAAGAAGGGAGGGGGTGTATTTGTACCTGATTTTTCCAACAGAATACGCCACTGTTCCAAACAATGACAAGTTGATATTTATTCATCAGTCCGGTTGCATGCCTATTAATAGGAACATTTATAACACACTAGAATATTGAAGTCATGCAGCCATATTGTTCAGACGTGCGATAAAATGTCATAGTTTCTGATTTAGGTACTTGAAATATTTAAAGTACACTATTATGGCACGATAAACGCTAAGGTTAGCCCTAGACCTATTGTACACGATACACGCTGAGGTTAGTCCCAGACCTAATGTACACTATTATGGCACGATAAACGCTAAAGTTAGCCCTAGATCTAATGTACATTATTCTATTTTTTTCTTCATATTTAGACAGAAAAATGTTAGGTCCCTCCTTTCGTTGTGGTCAATTGCTTGTTCATTCGGTTAAAGGAATATCCCCATGTGTTCGTAACTTTTCATAAGAAAGAGAAAACAATTTAGTACAAAATTCATGTTGATATGTTATTCCTACCAGGATATATTCAAAATTCAAGGTTCACAAAAATGCCAATAAACGAATAGGAAAATGCTCAGTATGACATCACAGCAACACATTCTCCCACAAAGTTGATGTAATTAATTAAAATCTATCATCCTTTTTTATTAGTGAAACCTGCTAGAAAAATAAATTGATAAAAGTTAAGGTATTTATATACATTGCCAAATATACCCTACTTCAATAACTTTTGAAAATTGTTTCTAATCATACAGAAACAACCAATTAACATTCAAAGAAATACATAAACATTTGCAATGGAATTGTCTCTATGACATCATCAAACACGAATTCATCATACTGTACAAAAAATTTAAAATGCAATTGGGAAATCTTTAAAAATCCATATCTCCTGAACAGAATATGATATCAACCTGATTTTTTTACCAAATTTGATCTAAACGTATACTCTTTGAAATAAATTTTACAAAAAAACCATGGGAATCTTGCTTAAATAACATTTTACGTTCATGTGATTCGCAGAACTTATAAAGTTCATAGAGGTTATGTCGACAAATTTGATATTGATAAATAAAAAGAAAAGTATTATATGTTGAATGATTATCTTTCTCTCTCTTTGGGCCAAATAAGTTTAAATTTAAAAACTGATATCTTCATTTTTTTTCTTAACGGCGCAGAACTTGTGATTATGTTTGTGTTGTGATTATGGTTGTGTTATGATTATATATGTGTTGTGATTATGTATGTGTTGTGATTATGTATGTGTTGTGATTATGTGTGTGTTGTGATTATGTGTGTGTTGTGATTATGTATGTGTTGTGATTATGTGTGTGTTGTGATTATGTATGTGTTGTGATTATGTATGTGTTGTGATTATGTGTGTGTTGTGATTATGTATGTGTTGTGAGTATGTGTGTGTTGTGATTATGTGTGTGTTGTGATTATGTGTGTGTTGTGATTATGTATGTGTTGTGATTATGTGTGTTGTGATTATGTATGTGTTGTGAATATGTATGTGTTGTGATTATGTGTGTTGTGATTATGTATGTGTTGTGAATATGTATGTGTTGTGATTATGTGTGTTGTGATTATGTGTGTATTGTGATTATGTATGTGTTGTGATTATGTGTGTTGTGATTATGTATGTGTTGTGATTATATGTATGTGTTGTGATTATGTGTGTTGTGATTATGTATGTGTTGTGAATATGTGTGTGTTGTGATTATGTATGTGTTGTGATTATGTATGTGTTATGATTATGTATGTGTTGTGATTATGTATGTGTTGTGATTATGTGTGTTGTGATTATGTATGTGTTGTGATTATGTGTGTGTTGTGATTATGTTTGTGTTGTGATTATGTATGTGTTGTGATTATATATGTGTTTGTGTTTAAGGACAGATGATAAGTAACGACCAGTACCAGTGGCTGAAGAATAGCAGAGGGGATAACAGATGATAAGTAACGACCAGTACCAGTGGCTGGGGAATAGCAGAGGGGATAACAGATGATAAGTAACGACCAGTACCAGTGGCTGGGGAATAGCAGAGGGGATAACAGATGATAAGTAACGACCAGTACCAGTGGCCGGTGAATAGCAGAGGGGATAACAGATGATAAGTAACGACCAGTACCAGAGGCTGGAGAATAGCAGAGGGGATAACATATGGTAAGTAACGACCAGTACCAGTGGCTGGAGAATAGCAGAGGGGATAACAGATGATAAGTTACGACCAGTACCAGTGGCTGGGGAATAGCAGAGGGGAGGACATATGAGCTCCTTGGAACTTGAACAAGAAAGTGAACATTTTTTTAGACTCTAACGCTTTGCAATATGTATTTATATATACTTATATTTTTCACGGACGAAATCCAAATGGGTATATCAATATATTTCTTATAATTATTTATTTGACATTTTTTGTTTTCAATATTTTCTGGTAAAAGATGTGCAGTTTTGATTATGAACTGTCCCTCACTCCATCAGTGCTTAACCAGAGCGTCGCTCTTATTTTTTTTTTTAATGCATCCCTATGATCCCTTGATCAAAGTGTAGGAAGCTTTTGAAAAGTGGGGGCACGCCATGTATGGGGAACTAAAGTAGGAGCACGACATTTTAGGGGAACTAAAGTAGGAGCACGACATGTTAGGGAAACTAAAGTAGGGGCACGACATGTTAGGGGAACTAAAGTAGGGGCACGACATGTTAGGGGAACTAAAGTAGGGGCACGACATGTTAGGGGAACTAAAGTAGGGGCACGACATGTTAGGGGAACTAAAGTAGGGGCACGACATGTTAGGGGAACTAAGGTAGGAACACGACGTTAAGGGAACTAAAGTAGGGGCACGACATGTTAGGGGAACTAAAGTAGGGGCACGACATGTTAAGGGAACTAAAGTAGGGGCACGACTTGTTAGGGGAACTAAAGTAGAGGCATGACATGTTAGGGGAAGTAAAGTAGGGGGAAGTAAAGTTGGGGCACGACATGTTAGGGGAACTTAAGTAGAGGCATGACATGTTAGGGGAAGTAAAGTAGAGGCACGACATGTTAGGGGGAAGTAAAGTAGGGGCACGACTTGTTAGGGGAACTAAAGTAGAGGCACGACATGTTAAGGGAACTAAAGTAGGGGCACGACTTGTTAGGGGAACTAAAGTAGAGGCATGACATGTTAGGGGAAGTAAAGTAGAGGCACGACATGTTAGGGAAGTAAAGTAGGGGCACGACTTGTTAGGGGAACTAAAGTAGAGGCACGACATGTTAAAGGGAACTAAAGTAGGGGCACGACTTGTTAGGGGAACTAAAGTAGAGGCATGACATGTTAGGGGAAGTAAAGTAGAGGCACGACATGTTAGGGGGAAGTAAAGTTGGGGCACGACATGTTAGGGGAACTAAAGTAGGGGCACGACATGTTAAGGGAACTAAAGTAGGGGCACGACTTGTTAGGGAACTAAAGTAGAGGCATGACATGTTAGGGAAGTAAAGTAGAGGCACGACATGTTAGGGGGAAGTAAAGTTGGGGCACGACATGTTAGGGGAACTAAAGTAGGGGCACGACATGTTAGGGGGAAGTAAAGTAGAGGCACGGCATGTTAGGGGGAACTAAAGTAGGGGCACGACATGTTAAGGGAACTAAGGTAGGAACACGACATGTTAAGGGAACTAAAGTAGGGGCAAGACATGTTAGGGGAACTAAAGTAGGGGCACGACATGTTAGGGGGAACCTTCCAGGTCATATGCATATGTCCGCCCCGTCTGTAGATAATAAAGTTAAGTAAATGGGGTACTTTCATTTTAGAAAGGGGCACTTTTCCAATGATAACACATTGCCCCGTACATGGACTGACAAACTAAAAGTGTCAGTTTCCTATTATTGGGTCAGTAACTAAGGGGCATTTCATTTTAAAAGGGGCACTTTTGTGATTAAAAAAACCGTGTACATTTTACCAGTTCTTGTACCTTTAACAGTAATTGAGGGGGACATTTCATTTTTTTAAAGGGGCACTTTTGTCATTTTCAGAAAAGTGTGGTCACGTTCCCCCATGCCCCCGGTTCCTACATCTGTGCCCTTGATGGGGACTTCTTTATATTTACAGAAATTATAAACGGCTTGTGCCCATCCACGTGAGATAGGTTGGTTTAGCACTATGTATTACAGTATATGCTTTACAATCTGTCTTCATCGAATTCAAGCTCAGCTGCAAACTGGTAACAGGGTAAAGTAAAGCGTGAGAAAATATGATATATTACTTTGTAATTTAAGACCTTTAGCGCTTGAGGCATATCGTTAATACATACTGGTATGTTTCCAGAGGGAGATGCATGTTATTTTATGACACTAATTAGTTTTATTGCGTTGCCTCATTGCCACAAATCTTGAGGATTTCAATAATTCAACGGGACATTTGACTGTTCGAAAATGTCATTTAACTCTTTAATAGCAGAGAACATTAATACGACAACATTCTCGGCGTGAAAGGAATGTGATTTAACATTTTTAGACATGCAACACGAGACTTCAAGAGAAGTGCAGCATGGCACTAAGCAGATGTTTTCGACATATATGATTTTGATTTGTTGTCAATCGGCTTTGTATCTGGGGCTCCATTTGGGAAAACAATTATTTTAATTAAAACATTTTTTTTAAATGATAACTAGCGTTCAAGCATGGATAGTAGCTCTATTCACAGACGAGATTGTAAGGGTACAATGAGCTTTTTCTTCATACAATTCCCGAATTCATGGTGCCAGTTTGCGTCTTAGCGTTACTTTTGATACCCCCTTCTCCTCCCAAGCACACACACACTTATGGCAGGTCAATCTGTTTCTATCATGACTCTTCGCTATTCCCCCTCCCCTACTTTTGGTTAGCAAATCCCGCCAGTGGCTTCGCCACTTCAAGCTGCTTAACAGCTTCACCTCATTCCATGATGCTGATGGTAGCCTGAACCAAATAACAACTATACACGGGCAGTGCGACAATCTTAGAAGATTGGGAGAAGGAATGAGCAGGATATTTTTGGTAATCTAAATGTGTTTTATCAACAAAATTCTAAAAGCGGTCATTTTATCTCTTAAAATCGTTCTTGCCAAGAATTTGGGTCATCGAACACAAGTATTTACGTTTACACGTCGTTCGCTATGGTTGATTTGATTGATGGCAGGTGCGTAATCTGGTAATCGCGGATGTACTATCTGTCGGTATTCTGTACCGAATGATTAGGCATACATCGCCTATCTGTCGGTATTCTGTAACGAATGATGATCGCCTGCACATGGAATTGTTCATCACTTCCTATTATAGACGAGTAGTAGACCCGACCCAACATGGCAAAAATAGATTGCCCCTGGTCAACTGGTCACGGTTTGACGGCAGAAGTCCTTGTTAATGATCGCGAGGCTGCTTAAAATCAATTTGCAATCAAATTCAATTTGTCGGTAGTCCAATTGCCATTGTGATATAGTCAGGGTTGGTAGTTTGCCTCAAGCGCAAAAGCCAAATGAAGCTTTAAAAATAGAAAAGAATCCAAACTGAATCCAAAAGTAAAGCAAATAAAAAGCCATTTCGGAAAATAAAACACATCAGTAAGCGCTAAATAAGTGAGTGTATTTGCCATTAATGTACTCCATTTGGGGAAAAAAATAGTGATTTTCTCCATTTTCCCCCGAGAAAAAAAATGTATTTCCATTAACTTAACTGCTAAACTAACAATCGAAATCTAATCATATTGTAATAATTTTATCCTAAAAACTTTCATATACAATCACAAAACTGTTGTGAAAATTATTTAAGCTTGGGGTGTTCCATTATAGATCGAGGTAATTTTGAAGTTACTAAGTCAGAAATGTAATAAAAGTACTGAGCGCACTGAGGTTATGGGTTCTATTCATAGTATCATTTGTGCAATTAACATAATATATAATCTTCTTATACATCATTTGATTTTATAGGCCATTTTGTGTGTTAACATGAAGATTATAACAATTTAGCAATAAAATTTAAAGTATCTGGTCAAAACATTGCCTCAAATCATAACAAGACAATCAAAATTGGTTCGGAATGCAAAACACTACTGGGGGGCTAATAGCTTTATTCCCACTTTACGTTTGTGATTCCCAGGCTTCCAGGTACAGTGTACCTCAGAATGTCTCATCATATACTCATCATAATGGTCCACCCATTATCACACACACTTGTATTTGATTCACAATGGCTCATACAGCTGTACAGTGTATTTACATTTACCCGTGTATATATGAATCACATCATGGAAATTGTCACATCGTTTCGCCACAGAGGCTTTTTACGGAAAAGTCCACCATAACACATCAAAAAAAAAATCCTCAGAGCCTCTTAGTTTAAGCGCTTTTGAAGAAAGGATCATTTTGGCACTTTTTAAATGGAAAACGTTCCTCGATAAGAACTCTAAAAAAAAAGTTTGCTCAGATCCCTGCAAATTTGTGTAAAAAATATCATATACACAATGATGCTACTTTATTTCAGTGGATTTGAAGGACTTAATGGTATATTTGATGTCATGCCTTGCAGATCATAATCAATATTATTCTAATATAAAAAAATATATCATCAAACTCTTTTACAATTCAAAATACAATAAGAGTTTCAGTTCTATGTTGTTTGTGTACACATTACAAAGTATATGATTTGTAAGAAATATCAGTTCAGTCTAGTCTATGCAACACGTTGATAATCTTTCGCCTTTCTAGAGGTTTAGCATTGTTGTCCCGAACAAAAATTATTCTTCCCAACCTGAAAATCTTCCTTTTTCTCACACTTCTCTTCTTTTTTAATAAAACGACATCAAGAACTTTTCAAAAAAATGACAATTGAAAGAAGGTATCGTAGACTACTTTGTTGTTGCGAAACACGATCAAAGTAAGAAGGAGTTACAACTTCCAGATGGTTCTGACAACTAAGAGTCTTCGAAAAAGTTGGAACCCATCAAAAATGAGCAAAATTTCGGCTTATAGGCCTGTACGTATTTTCTACAAAGTGACAAATTGACCGCGCATGTGTTACTCGAGTTATTTCTCGTATGTTTTAAATCATTAATACCAATTTGTAGGTGCATTTTGGGGTAAAAATGGAGTCCGCTGTAGAAGTCATATGCCGAGACAGGACAAAGTGGAGGTACCTTGTTGTTGACCACGCTCCACACTGAGTGAAAGGGTTTAACTGACCTACGCTCCACACTGAGTGCAAGGGTTTAACCGACTTACGCTCCACACTAGGTACAAGGGTTTAACTGACCTACGCTCCACACTGAGTGCAAGGGTATAACTGACCTACGCTCCACACTGAGTGCAAGGGTTTAATTGACCTACGCTCCACACTGAGTGCAAGGGTTTAATCGACTTACGCTCCACACTAGGTACAAGGGTTTAACTGTTCAAGGCAACCTAGGGTTTAACTGTTCAAGGCAACCAAGAGTTTAGCTGTTCAAGGCAACCAAGTACCGGTCCGCTCCTCAAGTAGTGATGGAGAGGATGTAAAGAAAGTTGAGGGATTTCTCGCAGTTGCAGGGTCAACCGTAGGAAACAGTTTTGTCTTTGGATTACGTAAGCCCGTTGCGCCAGTAGGCGATTTAGGCAAAATTGGAGCCAGTTTTCAATGAGAGTAAAGCTGGTGGAGGAGTAGAAGATGATGCTGCGCATTTGATGTTGTGCGAAGATCATCAGTAATATTGGGCGAAGATCATCAGTAATGCTGGGCGAAGATCATCAGTAATGTTGTTAATGTTGGGCAAAGATCATCAGTAATGTTGTTAATGTTGGGAAAAGATCATCAGTAATGTTGTTAATCTTGGGCAAAGATCTTCAGTAATGTTGTTTAAACTGAGATTAAAGAGAGTTGAGGAACAGACTCTTCTTGGGGGTAAGAATTGAAGAGGATGTGACCGATAACACTTTATTTAAATCTTTTATTGATCCTCCGGCCTTTTAAAAAAATAATACATGCATAATGTACAGAAAAACAAAGGTACAAATGAAAATATGAACAGAAATGATAACAGTCTTCAACATATTAGTCTTCAACATAAACAATTTATGCGCGATATTTTAAAGCATGAATTCAAAGCTTACTTACTATATACAATAAAGACTTGTTTCTAGTATTAAGCAAACTATTACATTTATGGTAGTTGGTGACCAAAAGAAATAAAGATACGAACCTGGCAATGTCTGGTGGACAGAATGTTTTGGATAAAGATCAATACGCAGATGGCATCTGAGGACTATAGTATGGAGTTTATGAGTGGTTAAGGTAGTGTCGTAGGCTTTCTCTAAGTAAAAAGATGACAATGAAGTGTTTCTTCTTCACAAAGGTTTCATTGATAGCGGTGTCGAATTTGATTAATCTAGGTTATTGTGGCGTTTTGTACTAAGGCTTCATTGGTAGCGGTGTCGAGTCTGATTAATCTAGGTTATTGTGGCGCTTTGTACTAAGGCTTTATTGATAGCGGTGTCGAGTTTGATTAATCTAGGTTATTGTGGCGTTTTGTACTAAGGCTTTATTGATAGCGGTGTCGAGTCTGATTAATCTAGGTTATTGTGGCGTTTTGTACAAAGGCTTTATTGATAGCGGTGTCGAGTCTGATTAATCTAGGTTATTGTGGCGTTTAGTACAAAGGCTTTATTGATAGCGGTGTCGAGTCTGATTAATCTAGGTTATTGTGGCGTTTTGTACTAAGGCTTTATTGATAGCGGTGTCGAGTTTGATTAATCTAGGTTATTGTGGCGTTTTGTACTAAGGCTTTATTGATAGCGGTGTCGAGTCTGATTATTCTAGGTTATTGTGGCGTTTTGTACTAATAGCGGTGTCGAGTCTGATTAATCTAGGTTATTGTGGCGTTTTGTACTAAGGCTTTATTGATAGCGGTGTCGAGTCTGATTAATCTAGGTTATTGTGGCGTTTTGTACTAAGGCTTTATTGATAGCGGTGTCGAGTCTGATTAATCTAGGTTATTGTGGCGTTTTGTACTAATAGCGGTGTCGAGTCTGATTAATCTAGGTTATTGTGGCGTTTTGTACCGAGGCTTCATTGATAGCGGTGTCGAGTCTGATTAATCTAGGTTATTGTGGCGTTTTGTACTAAGGCTTTATTGATAGCGGTGTCGAGTCTGATTAATCTAGGTTATTGTGGCGTTTAGTACTAAGGCTTTATTGATAGCGGTGTCGAGTTTGATTAATCTAGGTTATTGTGGCGTTTTGTACCGAGGCTTCATTGATAGCGGTGTCGAGTCTGATTAATCTAGGTTATTGTGGCGTTTTGTACTAAGGCTTTATTGATAGCGGTGTCGAGTCTGATTAATCTAGGTTATTGTGGCGTTTAGTACAAAGGCTTTATTGATAGCGGTGTCGAGTCTGATTAATCTAGGTTATTGTGGCGTTTAGTACTAAGGCTTTATTGATAGCGGTGTTAAGTTTGATTAATCTAGGTTATTGTGGCGTTTTGTACTAAGGCTTTATTGATAGCGGTGTCGAGTTTGATTAATCTAGGTTATTGTGGCGTTTAGTACTAAGGCTTTATTGATAGCGGTGTCGAGTCTGATTATTCTAGGTTATTGTGGCGTTTTGCACAAAGGTTTCATTGATAGCGGTGTCGAGTCTGATTAATCTAGGTTATTGTGGCGTTTTGTACTAAGGCTTTATTGATAGCGGTGTCGAGTTTGATTAATCTAGGTTATTGTGGCGTTTAGTACTAAGGCTTTATTGATAGCGGTGTCGAGTCTGATTATTCTAGGTTATTGTGGCGTTTTGCACAAAGGTTTCATTGATAGCGGTGTCGAGTTTGATTAATCTAGGTTATTGTGGCGTTTTGTACTAAGGCTTTATTGATAGCGGTGTCGAGTTTGATTAATCTAGGTTATTGTGGCGTTTTGTACAAAGGTTTCATTGATAGCGGTGTCGAGTTTGATTAATCTAGGTTATTGTGGCGTTTTGTACCGAGGCTTCATTGATAGCGGTGTCGAGTCTGATTAATCTAGGTTATTGTGGCGTTTTGTACTAAGGCTTTATTGATAGCGGTGTCGAGTCTGATTAATCTAGGTTATTGTGGCGTTTTGTACCGAGGCTTCATTGATAGCGGTGTCGAGTCTGATTAATCTAGGTTATTGTGGCGTTTTGTACTAAGGCTTTATTGATAGCGGTGTTGAGTTTGATTAATCTAGGTTATTGTGGCGTTTTGTACAAAGGTTTCATTGATAGCGGTGTCGAGTCTGATTAATCTAGGTTATTGTGGCGTTTAGTACTAAGGCTTTATTGATAGCGGTGTCGAGTCTGATTAATCTAGGTTATTGTGGCGTTTTGTACAAAGGCTTTATTGATAGCGGTGTTAAGTTTGATTAATCTAGGTTATTGTGGCGTTTAGTACTAAGGCTTTATTGATAGCGGTGTCGAGTCTGATTAATCTAGGTTATTGTGGCGTTTTGTACTAAGGCTTTATTGATAGCGGTGTCGAGTTTGATTAATCTAGGTTATTGTGGCGTTTTGTACTAAGGCTTTATTGATAGCGGTGTCGAGTCTGATTAATCTAGGTTATTGTGGCGTTTTGTACTAAGGCTTTATTGATAGCGGTGTCGAGTCTGATTAATCTAGGTTATTGTGGCGTTTTGCACAAAGGTTTCATTGATAGCGGTGTCGAGTCTGATTATTCTAGGTTATTGTGGCGTTTTGCACAAAGGTTTCATTGATAGCGGTGTCGAGTCTGATTAATCTAGGTTATTGTGGCGTTTTGTACAAAGGTTTCATTGATAGCGGTGTCGAGTCTGATTAATCTAGGTTATTGTGGCGTTTAGTACTAAGGCTTTATTGATAGCGGTGTCGAGTCTGATTAATCTAGGTTATTGTGGCGTTTTGTACTAAGGCTTCATTGATAGCGGTGTCGAGTCTGATTAATCTAGGTTATTGTGGCGTTTAGTACTAAGGCTTTATTGATAGCGGTGTCGAGTCTGATTAATCTAGGTTATTGTGGCGTTTTGTACAAAGGCTTTATTGATAGCGGTGTTAAGTTTGATTAATCTAGGTTATTGTGGCGTTTTGTACAAAGGCTTCATTGATAGCGGTGCCGAGTTCGATTAAATAAGCAGGTTATTGTCGCGCTTGATTAAGTAATCAGGTTATTGTGGCGTTTGATTAAGTAATCAGGTTATTGTGGCGTTTGATTAAGTGTTTAGGTTATTGTGGCGTTTGATTAAGTAATCAGGTTATTGTAAAGTTTAATTAAGTAATCAGGTTATTGTGGAGTTTGATTAAGTAATAAGGTTATCGTGGCGTTTGATTAAGTTATCAGGTTATTTTGGCGTTTGATTAAGTAATCAGGTTATTGTGGCGGTTGATTAAGTAATCAGGTTATTTTGGCGGTTGATTAAGTAATCAGGGTAGTGTGGTGTTTGATTAAGTAATCAGGTTATTGTGGCGTTTGATTAAGTATTTAGCTTATTGTGGCGTTTGATTAGGTAATCAGGTTATAGTGGTGTTTGATAAAGTAATCAGGTTATTGTGGCATTTGATTAAGTAATCAGGTTATTGTGGCGTTTGAATAAGTAATTAGCTTATTGTGGCGTTTGATTAAGTAATCAGGTTATTGTGGCATTTGATTAGGTAATTAGATTATTGTAGCGTTTGATTTAGTAATCAAGTTATTGTGGCGTTTGATTAAGTAATTTCGATTATTGTGGCGTTTGATGAAGTAAACATGCTATTATGGCGTTTAATTAAGTAAACAGGTTATTTTGGCGTTTGATTAAGTATTCAGGTTATTGTGGCGTTTGATAAAGTAATCAGGTGATTGTGGCGTTTGATTAAGTAAACAGGTTATTGTGGCGTTTTATTAAGTAATCAGGTTATTGTGGCGTTTGCTTAAGTAATCAGGTTATTGTGGCGTTTGATTAAGTATTCAGGTTATTGTGGAGTTTTCTAAGCCACTTTTGTTGAGGATAGGATTCTCTATTGGTTTTAAGGGACCAATTTAGCCTCCAATTCTTTAACGGGCGGTCACGGTAGCTGGAAGGGTTATTGCTATCTTTCCCCTGTTTGGGAATGCGGGGTGAATGCGAGTGGGAGGTTCATTATGTGATTTGAAATAGTGAGGAGGTATTGGTCGCTTTGGGGAGAAGTGGTAAGGGGATGTTATTTGTGGGCCTTTGGCTGTGCAACCAGCGTCGATGATGGCTTCTTTCAACTCAGGACACAATGTGAGGGGGTGTTGTAGCACTTGGTGTTGCAGAAGAGAAACAACATTCTCTGGGTTACAGCGCGAGCTTTTTGTGTTTTAAAAGCATAGGCGTAGTTGGCAAAGGAGGAGATATGGCTGAAGGAGGTGGTGAGCCTGAGGTGATTGCTATGTATTTTTTCCATTATGATGATTATTATCTAACCACCAGCCCAGAGACTGGCAAGAGAGATGGGAGACGGAGCCTTGCCCATCCTACAATGGAAGCTATTTATCGTACTCCAAATCTTTTTGGTGTCGGTGGTTAGGAAATGAAGTGGTTCGAGGTGTTGGTTTTGCTAGTTTACTGTCTGTAATAATACACCTGGCTTTGCATGTAAAATGCGAAAGAAGTTGAGGCTGTGAGTGGGCGGGTGATTTTAAAATGTCCAAGGGCCTTTTGTCTGTTTTAGATGGCAACTTTGCAGTTGGGTGGTTTGGAGGTTTTAGGAATAGCGCAGGATGATGTTGATAAGGGTGTTGCTAATATAGGACATAATAATGTCGGGTAAAGATATTGTAAATGATGATGATGATGAATTGATGATTGCAGCGGAAAAAATATGAGTAAGGAAAAGACATAGTAGTGCATCATTGGTGTTTCTATTAGAATGATTATGACGATTAACAAACAAAAGGAAAGAAAGACAAAGTGATGACATAATTTGGCTACCACTATCTCTTTTGCTCAAATTTCAGCTTTTCTACTGCATGGCGATCTTAAGAATAGTTGCATATTGACTGAACGTTTGACAGTGTTTTACCTTTCAGATTTCTTTGACATATTTTGAAGAAATACTTGACATAATTGCAAAGTTAATTTAGTTACGTGAAAGAAATTATCAACTGGTCATTTACTCGCCAAAAATCTGTTAAAAAATGTCACTTCCGCCTAAAAATCGGTTTACTTACAGTGAACAGTTCTTGAGCATTGTACACAATTTGAAGTAGATCTAAAACCAAATGAATTTTGTGGAACGCTCAGAAATAAGTAACCTATGCGATGTCAAATTGTAGAAAACCCTTGTATTGGGCGCAATTTTGCTCATTTTAAGAATTCTGACTAAGTAACTTAAAACTTTAATTATTTTACAATGAAATGCCCCATGCTTAAATAATTTTCACCAGTTTCATGATAGTATTGAAAAGATTTAAGGAAAATTTTAAGAAAATATGAATAGATTTCGATATTTATTCTTGCACTTAATGGAAATACAAAATTGTAAAATTTCGGGAAACTGGTAAAAAATATTTATTTTGATCACAAAAAATAGTACAAATTTTACCAAAGAACTCACAATAGGTATACAAAAAATAGAAGATTTCATTTTCTTTCATATGACATACACATCATTATGCTGATACCACTGAATAGAAATTATTACCTTATCGAATTCGACGTGACCTCGATTGACCTCGATTGACCCCCAAATCTCTCACAGTGAGGGGCTAATCGAGTGGGTACCCACCCATGGGAAGGTTCCCGAGACCCATAGTAACGTTTCTGACACAGCTGGTATATATATCAAAATATACCATCAAGGGTCCAAAGATGTTTTCCAACCGTCCCACTAAAAAACCGCACACGCCTATTGGACGAAAGTTTGCTAATTGTTAGAGTTCTAACTTAATAACACCTCAATCTATAATGGAATACCCCAAGCTTAAATAATTTTCACCACAGCTTTGTGAATGTTTTTAGTAAAAATCATTACAATATAAATAGATTTCGATTGTTATTTTAGCAGTTAATATACAAAAAAAAAATATTTAAGGGAAATGCTAAAACAAAATTACTATTTTTACCCCAAAATGGAGTAAAATCTTGGCAAATGCACTTAAAATATGTATTAATGAATATAATATATACTTCCCTTGCATATGACATGCCATATGCTAATGCTCATATCACCTTTTTAAAACTTTACCTTATGATTTTAATGGTTGTTCAGCTTGACCTTAATTGACCTAAATGACGTCATAAATCCCCATATAGGGGGTAACAGCGAAAGCATCCACCCTGGTAACGTGCCCGGGATGCCTTATTGTTCTCGAAAATGCGATCATCCACCCTGGTGACGGGCCGGTGACTCATACCTACGTTGCTAGCATGGATGCCATATTGTGATTGAAAAATGTCATCCACACCCTTAAATAGGCTCTTTTTTAAAACTCTGTCTTATCTGTGTAGAAATGAGTGGTGTAGTAAGTGTACTAAATTAAGTTGGCGTCATCATCCTCACATTCTTAACGATTGTTATTGTATTTAAAAAAAACATATGTTTAATCTTTTCACTATCTCAATTATTTTTCCTGGATCTTTCTTCAGGTTGTATATTATAATTCAGCTTTACTACCTTTGCTGACATAATGGCGTTTATATTTATAGACCAATCAGCATCGTTCAGGATTAAAATGTACGCCGTCCAAAATCACGATAGATGGCCTTCAAGCTTATTAAAGTAAAACATCTGTAATCAAGTCAAGAAAATGCCAAAGTTTGAAAGAGATCGGCTGGTTCAGCCTGGGGCTTTGAAAGGGATCGGCCGGTTTAGCCTGGGGCTTTGAAAGGGATCAGCTGGTTCAGCCTGGGGCCTTGAAAGGGATCAGCTGGTTCAACCGGAGGGGGAGGCTTGAAAGGGATCGGCCGGTTCAGCCTGGGGTTTTGAAAGGGATCGGCTGGTTCAACCGGAGGGGGCTTGAAAGGGATCGGCCGGTTCAGCCTGGGGCTTTGAAAGGGATCGGCTGGTTCAACCGGAGGGGGCTTGAAAGGATCGGCTGGTTTAGCCAAGGGCCTTGAAAGGGGTCGGCTGGTTCAGCCTGGGGCTTTGAAAGGGATCGGCTGCTTTAGCCTGGGGCTTTGAAAGGGATCGGCTGCTTCAGCCTGGTGCTTTTTCTGGGGAGGTAAAATACACTGATAAGCTAACGTAACTTCTACCAGGGAGCTGTAAATACCAGAACTTTCCGGCGGCACATTCCTGCGGATTGGTTGGTACATTGGCTTCTTCCAGATTTGAATGTCTTTGAAAATGTGTTTTCCGAGATTTGATTGGTGGCAAGAAAAGTGTTTTGGTTATTTTCTGAAAATTTCTTGCAGACTAATTTGGCTGTAAGATCTTATTAAGCTTCATTCTGAGCTTGTCTCAAAGGCTTACATGGATAATAACAAGGAAGTAAAACAATCAAAGGTTTACATGGATAATAACAAGGAAGTAAAACAATCAAAGGCTTACATGAATACTAACAAGAAAGTAAAACAATCAAAGGCTTACATGGATAATAACAAGAAAGTAAAACAATCAAAGGCTTACATGGATAATAACAAGAAAGTAAAACAACCAAAGGTTTACATGGATAATAACAAGAAAGTAAAACAATCAAAGGCTTACATGAATACTAACAAGAAAGTAAAACAATCAAAGGCTTACATGGATAATAACAAGAAAGTAAAACAATCAAAGGCTTACATGGATAATAACAAGAAAGTAAAACAATCAAAGGCTTACATGGATAATAACAAGAAAGTAAAACAATCAAAGGCTTACATGAATACTAACAAGAAAGTAAAACAATCAAAGGCTTACATGGATAATAACAAGAAAGTAAAACAATCAAAGGCTTACATGGATAATAACAAGAAAGTAAAACAACCAAAGGTTTACATGGATAATAACAAGAAAGTAAAACAATCAAAGGCTTACATGGATAATAACAAGGAAGTAAAACAATCAAAGGCTTACATGGATAATAACAAGAAAGTAAAACAACCAAAGGTTTACATGGATAATAACAAGAAAGTAAAACAATCAAAGGCTTACATGGATAATAACAAGGAAGTAAAACAATCAAAGGCTTACATGGATAATAACAAGAAAGTAAAACAATCAAAGGCTTACATGGATAATAACAAGAAAGTAAAACAACCAAAGGTTTACATGGATAATAACAAGAAAGTAAAACAATCAAAGGCTTACATGGATAATAACAAGGAAGTAAAACAATCAAAGGCTTACATGGATAATAACAAGAAAGTAAAACAACCAAAGGTTTACATGGATAATAACAAGAAAGTAAAACTATCAAAACACATGGATAATAACAAGAAAGTAAAACAATCAAAGGCTTACATGGATAATAACAAAGAAGTAAAACAATCAAGGGCTTACATGGATAATAACAAGAAAGTAAAACATTCAAAGGCTGACATGGATAATAACAGGGAAGTAAAACAAGTATTCCGGATGGGTTCCGGTGGTCCCATAACCTTGCCGTTTCGATAAGGTTGGGTTCCAGTGGTCCCATAACCTTTCGATAAGGATGGGCTCATCGCAATGTTTTGCTTTTATCTCATCATTCATGAGACAGGAAAAGAAACCCACACTTTGAAATTAGATGACGGTACACATTAACAAAATGATATCAATCATGTTTGCATCTGCTGTCTGTTAGAATGTTTAGGAAACTGACATCATATTGCGTTTGTTATCAACATCGACAGGATGTTGAGCAGTTAAAGGTATACACAGAGATAACAGGCATACAGACAACATTAGGTCATAGGCCTACATACATTAGGTCACAGGCATACAGACAACATTGGGCCACAGGCATACAGACAACATTAGGTCACAGGCAAACAGACAGCATCAGGTCACAGGCATACATACAACATTAGGTCACAGGCATACAGACAACATCAGGTCACAGGCATACAGACAGCATTAGGTCATAGGCATACAGACAGCATTAGGTCACAGGCAAACAGACAACATCAGGTCACAAGCATACAGACAACATTAGGTCACAGGCATACAGACAACATTAGGTCACACGCATACAGACAACATTAGGTCACAGGCATACAAACAACATTAGGTCACACGCATACAGACAACATCAGGTCACAGGCATACAGACAACATTAGGTCACAGGCATACAGACAACATTAGGTCACAGCATAGGTATATATGTACAGCATAGGTATATAAGTACAGCATAGGTATATATGTACAGCATAGGTATATATGTAGAGCATAAGTACATATGTACAGCATAGGTATATATGTACAGCATAGGTATATATGTAGAGCATAAGTGCATATGTACAGCATAGGTATATATGTAAATCATAGGTATACATGTAGAGCATAGGTATATATGTACAACATAGGTATATATGTACAGCATAGGTATATATGTACAGCGTAGGTATATATGTACAGCATAGATATATATGTACAGCATAGGTATATATGTACAGCATAGGTATATATGTACAGCATATGTATATACGTACAGCATAGGTATATACATACAGCATAGGTATATATGTACAGCATAGGTATACATGTACGGCATAGGTATATATGCACGGCATAGGTATATATCTACGGCATAGGTTGATATGTACGGCATAGGTATATATGTACGGCATAGGTATATATGTACGGCATAGGTATATATGTACAACATAGGTATATATGTGCAACATAGGTATATATGTACAGCATAGGTATATATGTACAGCATAGGTATATATGTACAGCATATGTGGCTCACCATAGGGGCAAGGGATTACCCCTCCCTCACTCCTCCAGGATTTGTTAATAATTTTTGTAATAAAGAATATACATGCTTAAATTATATGTTCAATTTAGATGATGTGAATCTTTTTGTTCTCCCTCCCCTCCTCCCTTTTCCCTCAATCATGTTTTGTCCCTCCAACTAAAGACTCTCACAGCCGCATATGATCATACCTAATGATTTGATGATGGACAGTGTTAAACTTGTCATGACTTTCCTCGTATCAAACTGGGTCCGTTTAACTACTACACGGGATCTGCTTACCGAAAGTGGAGAGCAAAGTCACAAAATCACATTAACATATAAAAGAAATCGCTATAAAAAAATTATATATAAATATATTAAGCGGTCCGGGAATCCGCCCAGGCTGGTGGTATGACCAGTCCATGCAGGTTGGTGGTATGACCAGTCCGCCCACGTTGATGGCATGACCTGTCCACCCAGGTTGGTGTATGACCTGTCCGCCCAGGTTGGTGGTATGACCAGTCCGCCCAGGCTGGTGGTATGACCAGTCCACGCAGGTTGGTGGTATGACCAGTCCGCCCAGGCTGGTGGTATGACCAGTCCACGCAGGTTGGTGGTATGACCAGTCCGCCCAGGCTGGTGGTATGACCCGTCCTCACAGGTTGGTGGTATGACCAATTAAAGATCCAGGAGCAGTGCGATTCCTGAATTAATTAATTAAGCATTATGTAGTACATAACACAGGCCACTTTGCAGTTTTCATGTTATGTATTCCTATTTGATCAATTGTGCTTTTGGTGTCTTCTCAGCAGTTTTCCAAAAATCTCTTCAATTTCTGGAAAATCTCCTTGAAGTTTTGTAAAATTCCGTTCTTTTCCGGAATTTTCTGCAATTTTTGGAAAGTTTTTTTTTAATTCGGAAGTTTTTTTTTCTTCAATTTTTAGGAAATTTCATTCATTATCGGAAAATTTGCTTCCATTTACGTGAAATTTCATTCATTTTGGAGATATTTTCTTCAATATTTAAGAAATGTTGTACAATTTTCGGAAAATTGCCTTCATTTTGCGAAATGTTGTTTTTAATTTTCGGGAAATTTCTTTCCATTTTTGGCAAATTGAGGAATTTTTCTTTTATTTTCGTAAAATTTCCTACTTCATTTTGGGAATTTTTCTTCAATTTTTAGTAGTTTTTTTCAATTTTTGGGTAAATTTCTTCATTTGGAAAAATTTCTTTCATTTTCGGGAAAATTTGTCTCCATTTTCGTGAAATTTCCTTCATTTCGGGGATATTTTTTCAATTTTTGAGAATTTGTTTCAAATCTTGGAAAAAATTTCTTACATTTCCGGTAAATTGGGAATTTTTTTCAATTTTTGTGAAATTTCGTTCATTTTGGGATATCTACTTCAAAATTGAGGATCTTTTGTATCAACTTTTGCGAAATTTCCTTCATTTTTGTCAGTTTCTTTGTCCCTAGATTTGAAACACTGATTTTATGCAATTTTCTTAACGGTGCCATAAACGGTGCAGGCAAATTTAGATCTATGTGCATGTTTTACTTAAGAGCATTTTGGTTAATTTCGGAAGGAGGGGGAAGCCAAAATGTGTATTCATCAAAAGCCAGAGAATAATAAGTGCATCATGGGTCTGTTACAGGGACATAGCCAGAAATTTGAAAGAGAAGGGGAGGAGGAGGGGCAGGGGGAACCGTGACCTGTGAAAAATTTATTTGGTCCGGAACCCAATGATATTATATCTCATCTTACACTAACGGACTAATTTCTACGGGGGGAGGTGGGGGAAGAGGGGTGATCTGAACGTTAGTTCTGACCATTTTCCACCAGTTTCTTAAGGTTTGAAATTAGGGCATGTAGGGAAGTTGTTTCGGAAAATTACTTTAAGTTGCTCAAAGGGAGGAGCGACCGCACCCAATGCTCTCTTGGCTATACGTTTCTGTTGTTTATTGATGAGTAAGGCAAATGCAAATTTTCGTCGGGAAAATTTGTCTTACATCCCACCAAATTGCATTGATAACCTATGTTTCCATCAAAAGATGCTGCTTATCTGAAAATCTCATTCAATTTTCTGGAAACTTCTTTTATTTTTGGACAATTTTCGGATATTTACTTTTTAAAGTTTTCAAATAAGTTCCGGAAAATTTTGGACAAATATCTTCAATTTACC
The DNA here is from genome assembly GCA_020152595.1 of Chiridota heheva. NCBI lineage: Eukaryota > Metazoa > Echinodermata > Holothuroidea > Apodida > Chiridotidae > Chiridota > Chiridota heheva. Next base: position 134,089 of record JAIGNY010002902.1, read on the forward strand.
TCCACTGCTTGTTTAAAATCGTATTCTTTTCGCCTTTCCCTCGTAGTTTAATTGTTCGGCACCCAAATAGGGGCAGGGTGAGGAAATGGGGTGGGGGGGGGGGGGGGGGGGGGGGGGGGGGGAAGATCGATTCCACCGCTCCCCTGGTCACGTCCCACGTCTGTTACAGGGGCTAAATCAAAGTCTGAAGAACAAAAAGTAGGTCATCGCCTAGGTCAACCTCCCGTACACGAGGGCCTAAATAAGGTTCATTAGCAATTTTCATAGGATTTTATCAAAGCAAATTTACTTTCAACAGGGGTACTTTTATCCATATTTCCCTATTAATATAGAACAGAGGAAGATCTATTTCCCCCTCCCATCCCCATCCTATGTACTGGTGCCATATTTGCCCACCAGTAGTCCAGTGAAAAACCGTGATTGACCCATGGTGATGATAACATATCACCTTGGGCGTAAATTGTAGTACATTCAAGGAGGGAGAAGCTATCAACCTGCCGAGCCAAACCTTATTGATATGAATTTAGGTTAATAGGCTGCAGGGAATCTAGTCCTATACCTGCCGAGTTAAACCTTCAGACCTGAAGAAGCTATGGGGAATCAATGATATACCTGCCGAGCTAAACCTTATTGATATGAATTTAGGTTAATGCACATGTACAAGGAACTAACACGCAAACAACCGGAAAAGCTGCCAAGAATTTATAAACAACTGACAGACTGGAGGTGCAAATCATGAGTAGTATATTTGGCTATTTAAAGGCCAAATTTGAAGAAAAGGCTTTTAAAGACTTGTTTGACCACAAAAAGATATTTGGCTTGAGGCCCATAGATAAAAACTTGACTTTTTTCGTAGACTTTTCACTTGTGCGCCACAAAACCTTTACTTGACTTGAACTGAAAATATGAATTTGGAGACTTGTTGGCTAAAAAAAAAAAAAAAAAAAACTTACTGGCTGCAAAATATCTTATTTGGCTTAATTTTGGCTTTTTTAGAAGTTTTGATGGAGGATAAAAAGGAAGTAAAGAAGTAACTTCCCGATGACGTTCAGGCCACGTAAAAAATATCCGGTATGTGTTTTTTGCTTTACAGTACATTTTGACCACTCGCAGGATCCGTCAGTGGCTGATTCCTTTCAAAATTCGGAGTTTTTTTTTTCCTTTCTTGATGATGGTTTTTGAGAGTAATTGGCTTTATTTCAAATTGATTTGGCTTTAAGCACTTGGGACAATCTACCAAACCTAATGACAACCTTCAAAAGGAGGTCATTGCTCTCCATCACGCAGCTCCCAAAATCCATTTGTGTTCAATTTTCCGGCACTTATTTTCAAATTATCCAGGATTTTTATGCACACGTGTCATGCTTAAGGGGCACAATACTTACTTGAATCGATTTTCTTTCAATTCACGGATCTGTAAAAATAGCCTTTATTGGATTAGGTAAGTCTACAAGGTTAATTTAAACAGTTAAAGGTGGAAGACACTTCTATCTTTGCGAGTCAAGGAACTCTGGGTAATCTGATCGGAAGGTATAATCAGGGGTCCATAACAAATCTCTGCTAACACTTTCAGGGGGCCGAGAGAATACATCAAATTTCCGTATTAGAAAATAAACACGTAAAATAAACGTTGCGGCTCTTCGGAGAGATATGAGATTTACCGTTTGCGAAGTAATAGGCCTACATCAAGGACTGCAGGGGGTACCATCACCCCTCCCCTCTCACTGCCTCGTAACAATATGAATATCGAAGGGTCATTGTGCTTGTAGGAAAACGATGTGAAGTCATACATTTAAGTGCCTTTAAATAACTGATGTAACACAGGTATATGATAGATGTAAGAAACTGGCTGGGGGGGGGGGGGGGGTAAACTTTTCCAAAAAAAATGACAAAAGTGCTCTTTTGAAAATAAAAAGTGCACTTCAATTACTGTCAAAGGTGCAAGAAGTGGTGGAATGTGCGCAATCCTTTTACAAAAGTGTCCCTTTGAAAATGAAATGTCCCTTATCCAATAGTAGGAAACAGGACACTTCTTGCCAAATTGCCAAAGATAGCTCTTTTAATAAGTCATGGACGATATGCCTTTGTTGTGTGTCGATCATCTACAGACTTTTCCTAGTCCCGTATGTACGGGGATGTGTCCCCCGTCGGAAAAGCGATTACAAATAAAGCTCCCTTATCACTTTGTTGTTTTTGGCTGGTGGAACCGTATGAGTATATGACTTAAGAAGTGCCCCTAAAGGTCGTGCCCCAACCCTACCTCACCCCTTCTCCCTCCCCACCCACACCTCCCCCCCCCCCACACACACTTTTCGAAAGCTTCCTACACCCCCTGTATAGATATATGTTTGTTCCAGGTGATACGGAATTGTAGTCAAACTGGATTGGACAGGAAGAAATCGGTGCACTGGGTCTAAGTTAATAATCCTCGTCATCAATATAAGTAAACGGGGCCAAGGTCTCTTGGGCTTTGGCCCCAAAGCAAAGGCTCCATTTTAGCCTTTGTACAACTGTTTCCCCCAAGCATATAATTAAAGGGAAAATGTCTTTGCTTTCTAAAGAAGCACTAGACCGAAAGGTGAGGGCACTCGTTTTTGTGAATTTCACACTAGATATTATCCACAACAGATCGATACACTTCATGACTCCATAACCCACAGACGTGATAGCAAAGGTTCAATTCATACTAACCAGAAAATTGCTATACCGTTGCGTGCTAGGTAAGCATTTTATTTTTTGGAAAATACGCCCTCACTTTTGATCTAGCGCTCCTTTAAACAAGATAAGAAAACAGCGTCCCCACTCGGCACTTACAAACTTTCTGATATTTTCGTGTACCGCCACTTTTCCGACAAAGTACCCATTTTGAAAATTAAAAGTGTCCCTTAAATACTGTTACAGTGAAATGTGCGCACATTATTTTAGTAAAATATATCAAATGTACCCCTTCAAGTTTAAAACTAAAGTGCCTTTTCGTGCCTTTGTTGTTTTGGGCTCACTAATTCTATCTACAAAATAAATATCTTAATACAATTTATCAAGAAATACATTGTAATCATAATAATCGGAATGTCCCAATAAGGGTGTTTCAGCCGACGGCACGAGGTCACGTAACTTTGTTTACATCGCCATTTTGTCGGTCAAAACCACTGTTGTCTGCTGTACACTTAATTAAACTTACATATCTTTGCATGTTGTTATATCAGATTAGTTTTGTAAGATAATTATGCAGGAATCTTGCTGTGCCGTTGGTTGCACTAAAAGATGTGTGCGGGGGAATAAAAAGACAATTTCTCGATTTCCATTTCATCCCGATCGACGTTCGAAGTGGGTTTCTGCTGTACGACGCCACCTGGACAACGGCTTTCAACCTTAGGCCTTACACTCTAGGATTTGCACCGAGCATTTTATATCAGGTATGTAGGCTTTGTCTGAGTATAACGAACAAATCAGATGGCGTTAACGTTAAAGTTACTCTTCATATACCCAGTGAAAATATAACTTACCTTATGAAAATATAAAGAAAAATCGAAAGCGAGCAAAAATCTGCAATCAGTAAAATTTGCTGAACTGGTACTGGTAGGTTAGCATGTAATATGTTTGATGTAATGTTATGTGACTGAGCTGTGTAAAGACGCGTGAACGCAACGACGCCGTTCTCCTACAAAATGGAGTCAGTTGAGTTAGAGTCACGTAATGAAATCTCTCTATTGGGGAAATAGTGTCATCACCCACAAGCATTATAATACAGAAATATGTGAATGGACAAAATGGCAGCCTCCATTTGTCGACTTCACACATGAATAATTTGAGATAGGAATACGATTTTGACTTGTTTTTTCCCGGGACGGGAGGGAGTCGGGGGGGGGGGCACTTTTATAAGTGTGCCGCCCGAGCAGTTGCCTTTTTTTAGAATTTTCGTAGTGCGGGTATCATAAATCCAACCTCTCATACTGCTGGTCTAAAAAGAAAATGGCATACTATTTTCATATTGCAGGTATCAAAAATCACTTATTTTTGTACTGCATGTATCAAAAATCACCTATTTTCGTATTGTGTGTATCAAAAATCACTTATTTTCATACTGCAGGTATCAAACTGTTATACTGCAGTTAACAAAAATATCTCTCAAACTGCAGTCTAATTTTGAAATTTTGGGCGCACATACCTACCACTTCCACTTAGTACCGGTATGGAAGTGTCCCCCCCCCCGTGCCTGATTTTTTTGTAGTTGGTTTAGATTTGTATCCTCCCCCCTCCCCCTATCCCGGTGCTTGTTCCCCCTTTCCCCCAATCCGGTGCTCACTTTTTTTTGTAGTTGGTTTATATTTTAATCCTCTATCAAATGTAATGATGATCGTATCAGAATTAATGCCTTAAACATGAAGTCTTTAAACTAAATCTTACATTAAATGGGTCACAGAGAGTAAACATTTTCAAAACACGTCAAAATTGATCATAACTTTTCTTTTATAATCGACTCACGGATTTGGTCTCTTTATTTTTCTGTGTAGGAATTAAAAGGCTTGTTATAACCTTTGCGATGTGTTAGCATATTTGGCATTTTTTAGGGTAAAGTTGAAAAAAAGCGATTTATTAAGACTTGTTTCGCCGCACAAATTTGCTTGTTTGAACTGAAAATTTGGCTATTTTTCTGGCTTTTTTTAGCCTTATAAGTTGTCCCATTTAGCATGCTTGACTTGAACTGATAATTTGTCTTTTTGTGACATTTTGAGCCGTTTTGTAGTACTTGGGAGTAAAAAATCTTAATTGGTTTATATTCCCTTTCTGAAAAGTTCTGATACTGTGACGGCACTGAATGAAAAGAAATATAGAAAATTATTTTCTGATGACGTTCAGACCACGTGATATTTTGTACGTTGTAAAAGTTGCGTAATAATATTATTTGTGCTTTTTAGTAAATTTCACTCCTCACAGAGAAGGACCTGGATCCGATCTCTTCATACACTTGGAATCATTTCTGTATTACAGTTTGGGTTTTGGCACTTGATACTAACGGATTTGGCTTTAACGTTTGGGACAATCTATCAACTCTGCATGTTTACGACTTCTGAACATTTATGTCTCTCGACACTTTGGGAAATCACTTCTTTTAAAATGAGTTACTCTCTCACTCTCTTTTTTTCAAAGTATGTTGGCGAATAACAATAATGTTCCACACATTTTTAATGTGGTCGTTAGTCACTACACTTTTAATGTAGCCTACCGCAGAGAAATAAACTATCTGGTGAGGCAGAGAAATAAACAATCCGGTGAGCTATATAACATGGTTTGCATTGTACCCATAAATCATGTAAGATGTTATTATGACTGTCACATTACACAAATTCAAGTGACTATCTAACTATAACCAGATAACCGTAACATAAACCACATTTTTATTCTTAAATCATAACAACAACAAACAGTGATGAAATTACATATATTGAACTGAGCTTTGGTGAAAACAAGGTTCCACGGGGCAAAAAGTCACAATTTCACAGTTATGTATAAATTATTCAAAATTTTCAAATCTAAAATTATTTTACATTTCTGATGTTTTTAAGACCCGCACTTTAGCAGTTTAGTCCACGGGACGTACTCTAAGTGGTATAAAAATAGAGCACCATTCAGGGTCATTCCATTCTGAAGTTAGTGTGTGTATTATGTTGCGTTATGTGACCGTTTTAACTCCATTAAAACAGATAATAAAGACACAATTTAATTCATCAAGGCTGCAATCAGTGTCACCTTACCCAATTCTAATGGAATGATTTGAATGCCGTAGGCCGAAAAATAGGAATGGAGTTGTGACTAAGGGGCGCACCGACGACATTACAACGGAAAGCGAGGATGTTAAAGGATGGTGCTTGTCGATCCGGAATCTTTGTCTTAGATCTATTTATACCAAGCACGCTGTTAGTGTGAATTATGCTTTAACTTTGATAACAGATCGTACCCAAATTGATATCTTTTGTAAGCTGATTTGTTTGTAGCCTCCGTGATATAGTGATTCCGTCCCTATTTTAACATTGCCCCTGCCCCCACAAAATTTCGGTAGGTAAATCCCGCCTTGGGGTGGGGAGGGGGGAAAGTATTTTGACCAAAACCCACCAGTGACTACAAAACTGCTGCAACTCAAATCGTGCTTGTTTACCTCCATGATCAAATCTGTCGGCATGATTGAAACCACCTTTTTCCTGATGAATTGTGGTAATGGGAATTTTGACCCCCAGATTTGAGATCAGACTTATATTTTGATAAGCGCCCGTAATCTGTTTTAAATCATCTCAAAGATGTATGGATTTAGATCCCAAAGTTACGTTCATAATTTGGGGTGAAATTGCTAAAAAAAAAAAAAAAAAAACACTTGGGAGGCTGGATAGTCACCAAACCAGTATAACAAATAACAAAAGATGCATGCTATCTAATGCATATAGCTGTATTCTATCTAATGAATATAGCTGTATGCTATCTAATGCATGTAGCTTTATGCTATCTACTGATTATAGCTGTATGTTATCTAATGCACATAGCTGTATGCTATCTAATGAATATAGCTATATGCTATATAATGCATATAGCTGTATGCTATCTAATAAATATAGCTGTATGCTATTTAATGCATATAGCTGTATGCTATTTAATGCATATAGCTGTATGCTATCTAATACATATAGCTGTATGCTATCTAATGCATATAACTGTATGCTATCTAATGCATATAGCTGTATGCTATCTAACGCATATTGCTATCTAATGCATATAGCTGCATGCTATCTAATGAATATAGCTGTATGCTATCTAATGAATATAGCTGTATGCTATCTAATGCATATAGCTGTATGCTATCTCATACATATAGCTGTATGCTATCTAATGCATATAGCTGTATGCTATATAATGTATATAACTGTATGCTATCTAACGCATATAGCTGTATGTTATCTAATGAATATAGCTGTGTGCTATCTAATGCATATAGCTGTATGCTATATAATACATATAGCTGTATGCTATCTAATGAATATTGCTGTATGCTATCTAACTGTCTAATGAATATAGCTGTATGATATCTAATGCATATAGCTGTATGCTTTTTAATGCCTATAGCTGTATGCTATCTAATGCGTTTGGCAGCTAATCATTTTCCTGAGATAAAGATTTAAATCAGAGGCCAAGTTGGAAAACAAGCCATTTTTTGGAGAATCGGGGCAAAGGGTAACTTGTCTTTGCCTCTAATTAAATCTAGCCTTTCTTTTACTTTGTGACACGCATTTCCTGCCCTTTTCACCTCCCAACATGGGCGGGATTTGCCTTTTGAACGTAGGGGAGGGGAAGGGTGGGGTGAGGGCTGGGGTAAGGGAGGCTGGGATAGCCAATTCAAGTTCTAAGGTCTGTGCATTGAGCATATTCGGTCTACTTCACAAGATCGAAAGAGCTCAGACGTCATAGCAGAACAAAATAGATTTGTTATTAGAAGTAAAGAAAGTGTTTTTTTTCTCATATGAAAATATATGTACCTCAGACCTTTGTTCTAGAGGCTAACACATAGGTATAGGAAGGATTTGTTGTGTGTATGTGCCACGGGGGTCTGGCTACCCCCCCCCCCCTCACCCCTCCCTCCCTTTTCCCCACCCTTTCCCCTCCCGGAATACATGTCTAAATATATACATTGTTTTGTTCCCGTACAATTTTTAAGGAGCTCTTTAGAAAATGATAACATTTTGTAGTTAAAATGATAAGTGGAATTAGGCCTATCATAACATAAATTTACAGGTACAATAAAGATACATATATCGGCCCTCTTTTCGCGTAGTGACGAATGCCATTTGTGTATATACTGACTGATTTCAAATTGAAATCATTAATTTCGCATGATTACGAATGTTTGGAAAATTTTAAAGCTTGATGAAATAAAAGCTGATAAACGTATTATATAGCTTTATATATCATTGGAATAAGAAATTGCTAATCTGTTGACAATTGTAAATACAATAAAGATATTTTAAGCAAAATCTTATTTAATGAAGCTACAAATACATTCGCCGTCAGTATGCGGAAATAATAATTTAGTATTTCGCGCCAATTAACCTAAATAAGACATATATGCAGGCACGTTGGTAGACTATTTGGACTAGGTGTAAAATACCATATTTACCCATGCCCTCAAATAAAATATCCACATTAAAAACCCATAAAACAACAACAACAGGATCTCACCTTTCTAGATGCATGCTTCTCCCCCCCCCCTTCCCCTTCCCCCTCCCCCATTATTGGGGGTAAGAAATAAAACATAAACATATTGGTGAAATTTCAGAAGAATGACAACATTTCCCTAATAATTAAAGAAATTGAAAGAAAATTGACAACAAAATTGATGGAGAAATGGGGTATTTAACCCTAACCCTAATCCTCTTGAATAAACTTTCAAAAAAAATTGACAAACAATTTCGAAAATGAATTAGTAAAGAAAAATATTGACAGCATACTTCCACCAACTTAAAAGAATGGTTACCTTTTACTACCTTTGTTTATCCTTTTTGGAATTTCTATATTTAAATATTATAATTTTTCTATATTACAATATAATTGAAGGTAAAATTATTAATAATAATGATAACAATAATAAAAAAATAAAAAAATATCATAATTTTTATATATATATATATATATATATATATATATATATATATATATATATAAATATATATATATATATATATATATATATATATATATATATATATATATATATATATATATATATATATATATATATATATATATATATATATATATATATATATATATATATATATATATATATATATATATACAACCCACTTTTGTGGATATGGCTACAGCCTATGTTATGCCTTTGTTATGAGTAGCACTTCGCTTTATCATTTTACGATTTAGTTTATGTTATTTCTTCATTTTAGCAATGCTATAGCACATGTCTCCTAACACTTTTAACAGTTTTAATGTCATGCAAGATTCTTCTTTTCCTAGCAATATAATCTGATAATAGTCACTTCCATCAGGGAGCTGTGCTTCCATGTATTAAAATAAACCTAAAAGTAATCCTTTAATTTTGATGTTCATTTCACTGTGTCTATGGCTAAAAACACCAACAAATATAACGCAAGAATGTAAAACATGTTATGGTGTGTTGACATCATGTTCCGATCGAAGAAAGACATTGTAACCTTGCTTTTATACAAGTTGAAAAGGTCTGAAGAAGCAAGGACTTGTTTTCACTAATCTCAGAATCTTGATATCCTAACGGAATAAGATTTTTGAAAGCTTTAATTATTATTTTGTTTCTTTTAAAGTCCTCTTTCTTATAAAGTAGACTCGCTAGACCTCTAAACTAATCCTTTAACATGATACTGCATAACTATCTTGACCACGTGTCACTGTTTGGCTTTCAGATTTTTTAAATGTTTTTTTCACCATTCGGTGGATCTGATTGCCTGCAGTGGATCTGATCGCAAGGTCGCATTCAAGTAAGAACACCATTAAGATCCTTGGCTAACAGATCGATTGAAATCGTCCTTGGAATGAGTGACATACAGCGGCAATGGAGACCATAATTAGAGGGGGGTCTTATCAATTCCCTCTTCTAATCATGATGGATTGCCAGTTGGGAAGAATTTTGTTACGACTAGGCAGTGATTTTAACAAAAACAACGTCACAGACTGCAAATTCCAGCCTGCAGTCTGCAAATTAGTAAGACCATGGAGATACTCCCAAATAGTATTTCCATGGTAGGACGCAGCTGACAGAATCTTTAATCGGGTGTCTTATTTTATTTTTATGACGTCATAGTAGAGTAGACGCTTTTAGAACAATGACGTAATTTTATTTAACATTCTTATAATACTCGACAATGACAGAATGAACACTAGCTCGGCCTTGTAACACACGTGGGTCTGTGGTCAGCTGCGAGACGACTGCGGAAGGTGAACGAAACTAATTATTCTCCCTATTGAAGCCTATGATAAAAGAGTCAAGTTCGGGGTCCTTTTTGTACAGAATGTTATAGGTTTGGGATATTTTGTGATGTTTTCAAAAAATTACCATCTAATATCTCTAGGATGCCATGGAGGGTACTTTCAAAAGGGAGTCACCAGAGGTTTTGACCCATTTTTTTAGGCCCAAGTGAAGAGGTGTTGTACACCCTCACAAAATTCTGGTATGGTTCCATGGTGAAATAGTTCCCCATGAAACTGTTTCTGAAGCAGATCTCGTCAAGTTTGGATATGAATAGTCAAGACGTATATATTATCTACTATTCCTGAAATTTGCAACTTCCCAGCTCTCTGTACCGTAAAATGAGACCTCTCGAAAATATTAGCCCCTTCTCAGGCCGAACTCGCAGACTTATGGAAGCATCATGCCGGTCAAAACCTCGGATTAACGTCGCGTCGTGATTGGAATTACGTCGCGTCGTAAATGGAATTACGTCGCGTCGTAATTGGAATTACGTCGCATCGTAATTGGAATTACGTCGCGTCGTAATTGGAATTACGTCGCATCGTAATTGGAATTACGTCGCGTCGTAATTGGAATTACGTCGCATCGTAATTGGAATTACGTCGCGTCGTAATTATATTTACTACGCGACCCATATATTTCCGGCATATGCTTCTATACAAACTTGAAGTTGAACTTGAAGTTGAAGTAACATGCTGACATGTGAGGCATGTTTCGGAGAATTTTTTCTAAAAGCATTTATTTCCCGAAGAATTGGTTGGATTTTATCCGGACTTTTACATAGTAACTTTTGAATTAAAACTATCCTATACAATTTGGTCCCACCAAAGTTTGGGAGAAATTTGAAAAATATTCTCTTGTGGTCCAGCCTCAGCCTAAAGTGACCTTCGCTGTGTCTTATACTTTAAGTTAGTACGCCCTAAGTCTATTGACCGTTGCCACTTTCTTACTAACCTACAACGATGAAAGAAACAGTAGGCCTACTAGGGATTGTGTTTCGGACCTACAATCTTGGGAAAAACTCGTTGAAACACTTTGTAAAAATATGTGATGTTTTTCATGAAGCTACTTTTTTATTGTAAATTATTCGACATTTATAAATCAGAAATGCTGGAAATTTGTTCTGTTGCTTCTTCAATCTCTACTCTTTCAATTGTAATTAATATTTTAAAATTATAAGGACATTTCAAAAATTTCATTAAGGCCGCCAGTGTCCCCCTTCCTTACCTCACTATAATAAATATCCTCCCTCCCCTCTCCCTCCCAATTCAATTTTGGCCGTTGTTACTGTTTTCCCTGGAAATGACGTTAAGAAAAGAATAAATTCAATATCAAAAGGGGGAGGGGTAGGGGGTTACAATTCTTAGAAAAATATTAAAGAAACATAACACTTTAACATATGAAGTTCTCAAAAAGCTAAAATGATCCAACAGTTTTGTCCAAGATTGTAGGCCTAAAAAGTAAAATATATCCCATAACATTTTCTTCAATTTAAGATGATCTGCAAGGATTTAAACTTCAGTCACAAATGCTAAATTAATTCTGTTCACAAGTTAAGCATAGGTTAACGTTAGACCTCATATAGTTCTTGAGTACTAGGTCAACCTACTTCCCTTCAACAACTTGGAAGTTATAAGCCTTGTATGACACTACAACCTTGATTTCTGATGAAATCACTCCACCTATTCAGTGCTGTCATGCAAAATAGATTATACCCTATCCATTTGAAAGTACTTAAGACTCCATAGCAATCAGTGTAACCATGGAGATACTATCTCCATGGTGTAACAAACGCTATTTAGAACTAGCTATCAGTATCACTTACACTTGTATAGTTAGCTAGCTGCATGCCTATGGATACAACTAACTGACTAACATTGGGTTACTGTTAAGCATTTTACATGCGTGGGACCCAGGCAACAAACATTCAGACATTAACAAAGTAAAAAGTTTGAGGTTTTCCCGCGGGAAATTTTAGTCAGGTGACGTGTCACATGAGGGTGTACGCAGAATCATAGTGGTGTCATGGTCATGTGACGAGCCATTTGCGACTTCAGTATGACATCATTATGTTTAAGTTGCCATAACGAGAAAGGCGCCATGAAGCCATAACGAGAAATGACGTCATAAAAAGACACCCGGCTGAAGATTCTGTCGGCTGCTAATGCCGCCTGCTACCTACTGTGGTATAGCGGTTATGTGATCACTTGTCGTACCTTCCGGGAACATTTGAGGAGCTCGTTGAAAGGCCAAAACTGGCACGCCATCAACTAGCAATTAGGGGTTTTTGAAGTCTGGTGTTGTAAATCAAATGTAACGAGGAACAATTTCGACATTTGATGGGCAGGTAATCCCCCTCTCGGAAGTCTAACTGATTAAGGACGCATGAACTGCCCTAAAAATGGGTACGAGGAGACTGAAGAGGGTAATTTCAATGGGGGACAGCCCTCTCAATAATCATTTGTAATTTTCATGTTTTAGGTATATTCTTAATCTCCCCCAAAATGTAATTCGTATGTTCTTTTTATATGATAGCCTAGATCATGCAGTCCACAATTACAATATTCTTCAATTATACAAAACAAAATCTTCAAAGTTTTTATAACACATTTTCTGTAATGGAACCCCCTTCCTCCTCTGACTAGAATGGAAAATGTCCAGTCATATGGTCATAATTACTTGCATTACGTCTGATCAATGACAACTTGCCCCCCTGGCCCGATTCTAACACGTTATAGGCGGGCCTTATTGGATGTAGGCACTATTTGATTATTGCCTATTGTCCTATACATGGAAGTTGTTATATGTATTTTCTAACATTTTGGAAAGTTATGTTGCTCACTTGAATCATATAACATGGGCAAAATCATAATTGTATTAAGACCTTCAAAATTCTTTTAATTTTACAGTAAATTTTTGTTGTCAATAGCCTACATTAAGCAACAGACTTTTTGGGAAATATTATGAGTCCAAATAGGTTTATTTATTATTATTTGTTTTAGACAGGACTTTGAGAGGGGGTTCGTTTTTTCGCCTAAGAGGACACTTCATTCCTCGGACATTTAGAGCCACCATAGGCTCTGAGTCTATTTGGTTTTTGTGTGCTAGTCCAGATGCGCCACCTCACACGCATGTTTGTACCGCCCCCCCCTTCCCCCACCCCTTGCACCACATACACCTTGCCCTACTGATTTATGGTAATCACAGTCACATCAACATTTTACGCCAAACATTCACATAAGCTCCATGCCATCTCCACACTTCAAACACCCTGTCACATCCACGCATCACACTCTACTCTGCCCATCACGCCGCTCCTTACCCCCAGTAGCCAACAGCCCATTATACACATTACTAAATGCATCTCACATGAAAGAACCCTGGCAATCACACATACAACGCAAAACACCAAGTCCCCCCTGCCACACTTACACTATCCCACATACACACATAATACCTATTCAATCCTGCGACGCTACTGGATCCCCTCCCCTCCCTCTCTGTACCTGTTCCACCATCTCTTGTACCGCTCTTGTACCAAGTCTCTCTTTTTTCTTAATCTGATTTTGCTTGTACTTACTTTTCTTGTACCGCCCCCCCCCCGTCCCCCTCTCTTCCTGGCTTCTTGTTCTGTCGAATGGTTCGACTGATATGCTTGTACTTTTGTTTGTCCCTCCGTCGTCAATGTCAAACCTGTTCTCTGTTTGTCTCCCACTATAGGTAGACGCACGAGGCCCCACGGGGTCTCATCGTCGACTACAGGGGTAAGTGGTAATGTCTGTAATCGTGATTCCTTTTTTATATTATTTCGGATTTTTTTTTAATGGGAACGCGACGTTCAACATCAGGGTTCCCCCTCTCCCCGAGAGAAGGCTGCAGATTCGTCAAATGGTCAGAACCGTTCCAGTTCAACAAGTTTTGAAATTACAAGTGCTGATTATGTATTTAGATTTCAAAAGAGCACTTTCTCTGAAGAAGGGCATTCTTCAGAGAAAAGTTTGAAATATATTAGTATATTAGTGTTAATATATTAACACTTTGTGTGATATTGTATTTGATACATGAATTAAGACACCGAGAAATAGAGGGGCTACATATAGAAACAGGTTCGTTTTAAAAGTTTGACAAAATTTACGTTCATAGCAAATTATTGGAAGCTTATCAACCATATTTCTATTAGACCACACATATTTTTCAAAGAATGACCATAGACCTATATCCATGCACAGAAACGTGAACAATAAAACATTATATTTCCACATTATGCGTTTTGATTTTGTTCTTTGTATATTATCTCTTTGACATGAATTTTTACTAATGAAATATACTTTCTTCCTATGCGTTGTGACGTAGTTTTTTTGCCCTTCAAATGTCAATTTTGCGAGAGCTTTTGGAGGATTTCCTCCCTGGACCCCTATACCGGCGGAGCTTCATCCCTGGACCCGTTCAGTGGGTCCCCCAATATTTTATTCCTTCCGCTGCCGCTGAAATTGTTTATTCCTTTTGATCTACCATAAATGCCACTTGCAGCAGGTCACATGGACAAATATCAATGCGTAGGTCACACATGATTGCGGATTTGGTGTAGAGAGAGCGTGACCGTGTATGACGTCACCGGTGTAGTGAGAGCATTACCGTGTATGACGTCATCGGTGTAGAAAGAGCGTAAGCGTGTATGACGTCATCGGTGTGGGGAAGGCATGACCGTGTATGACGTCATCGTTGTGGGAAGAGGTTGAACTTTAAATTCTGTGTGTACATGAAAAGCTTGTAATTATTCAAGTTTGAAATATATTTGAGAGGACAGCTGTAAATCTTTAAATTTCTGTCACTAAAATTCATCAATATTAATCTGCCGTTGATTTAAGGTTAACAGAAATTAAAGACTGCTTGGCTTATATTCAACTGCTCTCATTCAAAGAACATTGGTGCAGGGTTAAAAGCCAAGTAATTTACATGAGTAAATTCCAGTGGTTTCTTTTTTGTGAGATCACAAAATTAAAATATGATTTGCATAATTTATGATAATAAGGCCATAAAATTCAAAATGCTGTAAAATAGTTAGTTCTTAAACCTAATTTGATGAATTTTGTTGCTATTTTTATGGTTTGTAAAGCTTAAGCTTGTTGCTACCTGGCCATACATCTTAGAACTTTGCTGAACACTTGCCTTTGCTGAACACTGGCAAAGGGTAGGTACGTGCCTTTGCTGAACACTGGCAAAGGGTAGGTACGTGCCTTTGCTGAACACTGGCAAAGGGTAGGTACGTGCCTTTGCTGAACACTGGCAAAGGGTAGGTACGTGCCTTTGCTGAACACTGGCAAAGGGTAGGTACGTGCCTTTGC
Organism: Chiridota heheva; assembly: GCA_020152595.1. Taxonomy (NCBI): domain Eukaryota; kingdom Metazoa; phylum Echinodermata; class Holothuroidea; order Apodida; family Chiridotidae; genus Chiridota; species Chiridota heheva. The sequence goes on from JAIGNY010002902.1 coordinate 149,437, forward strand.
TGAACACTGGCAAAGGGTAGGTACGTGCCTTTGCTGAACACTGGCAGAGGGTAGGTACGTGCCTTTGCTGAACACTGGCAAAGGGTAGGTACGTGCCTTTGCTGAACACTGGCAAAGGGCAGGTACGTGCCTTTGCTGAACACTGGCAAAGGGCAGGTACGTGCCTTTGCTGAACACTGGCAAAGGGTAGGTACGTGCCTTTGCTGAACACTGGCAAAAAGTAGGTACGTGCCTTTACTGAACACTGGCAAAAAGTAGGTACGTGCCTTCGCTGAACACTGGCAAAAGGTAGGTACGTGCCTTTCCTGAACACTGGCAAAGGGTAGGTACCTGCCTTTCCTGAACACTGGCAAAGGGTAGGTACGTGCCTTTGCTAAACACTGGCAAAGGGTAGGTACGTGCCTTTGCTGAACACTGGCAAAGGGTAGGTACGTGCCTTTCCTGAACACTGGCAAAGGGTAGGTACGTGCCTTTGCTAAACACTGGCAAAGGGTAGGTACGTGCCTTTGCTGAACACTGGCAAAGGGTAAGTACATGCCTTTGCTGAACACTGGCAAAGGGTAGGTAAGTGCCTTTGCTGAACCTGGCAAAGGGTAGGTAAGTGCCTTTGCTGAATACTGGCAAAGGGTAGGTATGTGCCTTTGCTGAATACTGGCAAAGGGTAGGTACGTGCCTTTGCTGAACAATGGCAAAAGGTAGGTACGTGCCTTTCCTGAACACTGGCAAAGGTAGGTACGTGCCTTTCCTGAACACTGGCAACGGGTAGGTATGTACCTTTGCTGAACACTGGCAAAGGGTGAGTACATGCCATTGCTGAACACTGGCAAAGGGTAGGTAAGTGCCTTTGCTGAATACTGGCAAAGGGTAGGTACGTGCCTTTGCTGAATATGGCAAAGGGTAGGTACGTGCCTTTGCTGAATGCTGGCAAAGGGTAGGTACGCGCCTTTGCTGAACAATGGCAAAAGGTAGGTACGTGCCATTGCTGAACACTGGCAAAAGGTAGGTATGTACTTTTGCTGAACACTGGCAAAGGGGGTAGGTACGTGCCTTTGCTGAACACTGGCAAAGGGTAGGTACGTGCCTTTGCTGAACACTGGCAAAGGGTAGGTACGTGCCTTTGCTGAACACTGGCAAAGGGTAGGTACGTGCCTTTGCTGAACACTGGCAAAGGGTAAGTACGTGCCTTCTACTTATCAACACATATTGAGGAACTTCTTTTCAATCAAAAGACAAGAAATATATTTTTGGCTCCTATTTATTTACAACCTTATGCTGATCTAGACAGTTTAAGTATACAAATTAAGAAGTCACAATTATTCACTAACATGCTAAATATTAATCAATATGCACAATAAATAAATGCAGTTATAAAATTCATATTTTTTCTTACAAATTTGATGGGGAAAAATTATGACTGCCATTCTTGTTTCTCTAAGCAAAGCTGACAAAAAGGAACAAACCACTCTTTTCCTGTGAAAAGAAGATTCTAATCTGAAACTGATTGAATAATTAAATTGATGAATATTTATTATAATAATTATTCATTTATGTAACACAAAATGAAGGGAACACAATGGAAAGTAAACAGGCTAAATCAAATACCCAATAAATTGGTACAGATGTTAGAATGAGCTCTTTTGTGACACATCCAGGGCTGTAATTCCTTGGTGGACAGAGGGAGGGAGTGTCCCCTTCCCTAAATTTCGCCAGAATTGAAAAGTTCTTGGCCCATGTGAAAACTCTTGGCCCCCCCTCCCCCCTCCCTTACACACACACACACACTTTGTGAATGAGAATTACTGCTCTGGACACATCAACCTTGGGGATTAAACGAGAAACAAAAAAGGCAACAAAATGTACCTTGTTGCACTCAAAGAGTTTATGGACACGAAGCAATTTATAAATTTGTTGAAATGATATGAAATTCTGAGCAAATCCCGTTTGAATTTTGAAATTAAACCGTTATAGTGTTTGGGTTATGGTTGGTACTTGATAATATTGCTATGCATGACAGGGCAGACAGTTATGCATGACAGGGCAGACAGCTATGCATGACAGGGCAGACAGCTATGCATGACAGCAGACAGCTATGCATGACAGCAGACAGCTATGCATGACAGGGCAGACAGCTATGCATGACAGGGCAGACAGCTATGCATGACAGCAGACAGCTATGCATGACAGGGCAGACAGCTATGCATGACAGGGCAGACAGCTATGCATGACAGGGCAGAGAGCTATGCATGGCAGGGCAGACAGCTATGCATGACAGGGCAGAGAGCTATGCATGACAGCAGACAGCTATGCATGACAGGGCAGACAGCTATGCATGACAGCAGACAGCTATGCATGACAGCAGACAGCTATGCATGACAGGGCAGACAGCTATGCATGACAGCAGACAGCTATACATGACAGGGCAGAAAGCTATGCATGACAGGGCAGACAGCTATGCATGACAGGGCAGACAGCTATGCATGACAGGGCAGACAGCTATGCATGACAGGCAGACAGCTATGCATGACAGGGCAGACAGCTATGCATGACAGGGCAGACAGCTATGCATGACAGGGCAGACAGCTATGCATGACAGGGCAGACAGCTATGCATGACAGGGCAGACAGCTATGCATGACAGCAGACAGCTATGCATGACAGCAGACAGCTATGCATGACAGCAGACAGCTATGCATGACAGCAGACAGCTATGCATGACAGCAGACAGCTATGCATGACAGGGCAGACAGCTATGCGTGACAGGGCAGACAGCTATGCATGACAGGGCAGACAGCTATGCATGACAGGGCAGACAGCTATGCATGACAGCAGACAGCTATGCATGACAGCAGACAGCTATGCATGACAGGGCAGACAGCTATGCATGACAGGGCAGACAGCTATGCATGACAGGGCAGACAGCTATGCATGACAGGGCAGACAGCTATGCATGACAGGGCAGACAGCTATGCATGACAGGGCAGACAGCTATGCATGACAGCAGACAGCTATGCATGACAGCAGACAGCTATGCATGACAGGGCAGACAGCTATGCATGACAGGGCAGACAGCTATGCATGACAGGGCAGACAGCTATGCATGACAGGGCAGACAGCTATGCATGACAGGGCAGACAGCTATGCATGACAGCAGACAGCTATGCATGACAGCAGACAGCTATGCATGACAGCAGACAGCTATGCATGACAGGGCAGAGAGCTATGCATGACTGGGCAGAGAGCTATGCATGACAGGGCAGACAGCTATGCATGACAGGGCAGACAGCTATGCATGACAGCAGACAGCTATGCATGACAGGGCAGACAGCTATGCATGACAGGGCAGACAGCTATGCATGACAGGGCAGACAGCTATGCATGACAGGGCAGACAGCTATGCATGACAGCAGACAGCTATGCATGACAGGGCAGACAGCTCAGTCGTGATGTATGACAGGGCAGACAGCTCAGTCGTGATGTATGACAGGGCAGACAGCTCAGTCGTGATGTATGACAGGGCAGACAGCTCAGTCGTGATGTATGACAGGGCAGACAGCTATGCATGACAGGGCAGACAGCTATGCATGACAGCAGACAGCTATGCATGACAGCAGACAGCTATGCATGACAGGGCAGACAGCTATGCATGACAGGGCAGACAGCTTCAAATCATAATGCATTTCTTTAAATTTGAGTCAATGAAAATGAATGTAGTCTATTCCTGATCAAATGTTATTGCAGGTATAATAAAATCTCTTGGTCAGAATATCCTGTACCACTTCAAATAATTATGACAAAATACCAAGGTAGCCTCCAGTAAATACAACACCCAATTGCAATACTATAAAAACATTGACGTTCTTACAACGCTATAAAATGTTGAATTGATTTAGATAAAATGTTTAATTACTGTTAAGATTAATCCAGCTCAAGTAGCCTCTACATGTTAATAAACCATTAAAAACATAATCAACCAATCGGTTAACAAGTCTGATACTACCCTTCCTTCATATGCTGGAGGTTCAAATCAACCAATCGGTTAACAAGTCTGATACTACCCTTCCTTCATATGCTGGAGGTTCAAATCAACCAATCGGTTAACAAGTCTGATACTACCCTTCCTTCATATGCTGGAGGTTCAAATCAACCAATCGGTTAACAAGTCTGATATTACCCTTCCTTCATATGCTGGAGGTTCAAATCAACCAATCGGTTAACAAGTCTGATACTACCCTTCTTCATATGCTGGAGGTTCAAATCAACCAATCGGTTAACAAGTCTGATATTACCCTTCCTTCATATGCTGGAGGTTCAAATCAACCAATCGGTTAACAAGTCTGATACTACCCTTCCTTCATATGCTGGAGGTTCAAATCAACCAATCGGTTAACAAGTCTGATATTACCCTTCCTTCATATGCTGGAGGTTCAAATCAACCAATCGGTTAACAAGTCTGATACTACCCTTCCTTCATATGCTGGAGGTTCAAATCAACCAATCGGTTAACAAGTCTGATATTACCCTTCCTTCATATGCTGGAGGTTCAAATCAACCAATCGGTTAACAAGTCTGATACTACCCTTCCTTCATATGCTGGAGGTTCAAATCAACCAATCGGTTAACAAGTCTGATACTACCCTTCCTTCATATGCTGGAGGTTCAAATCAACCAATCGGTTAACAAGTCTGATACTACCCTTCCTTCATATGCTGGAGGTTCAAATCAACCAATCGGTTAACAAGTCTGATACTACCCTTCCTTCATATGCTGGAGGTTCAAATCAACCAATCGGTTAACAAGTCTGATATTACCCTTCCTTCATATGCTGGAGGTTCAAATCAACCAATCGGTTAACAAGTCTGATACTACCCTTCCTTCATATGCTGGAGGTTCAAATCAACCAATCGGTTAACAAGTCTGATATTACCCTTCCTTCATATGCTGGAGGTTCAAATCAACCAATCGGTTAACAAGTCTGATACTACCCTTCCTTCATATGCTGGAGGTTCAAATCAACCAATCGGTTAACAAGTCTGATACTACCCTTCCTTCATATGCTGGAGGTTCATATCAACCAATCGGTTAACAAGTCTGATACTACCCTTCCTTCATATGCTGGAGGTTCAAATCAACCAATCGGTTAACAAGTCTGATACTACCCTTCCTTCATATGCTGGAGGTTCAAATCAACCAATCCGTTAACAAGTCTGATACTACCCTTCCTTCATATGCTGGAGGTTCAAATCAACCAATCGGTTAACAAGTCTGATACTACCCTTCCTTCATATGCTGGAGGTTCAAATCTACCAATCCGTTAACAAGTCTGATACTACCCTTCCTTCATATGCTGGAGGTTCAAATCAACCAATCGGTTAACAAGTCTGATACTACCCTTCCTTCATATGCTGGAGGTTCAAATCAACCAATCGGTTAACAAGTCTGATATTACCCTTCCTTCATATGCTGGAGGTTCAAATCAACCAATCGGTTAACAAGTCTGATACTACCCTTCCTTCATATGCTGGAGGTTCAAATCAACCAATCGGTTAACAAGTCTGATATTACCCTTCCTTCATATGCTGGAGGTTCAAATCAACCAATCGGTTAACAAGTCTGATACTACCCTTCCTTCATATGCTGGAGGTTCAAATCAACCAATCGTTAACAAGTCTGATACTACCCTTCCTTCATATGCTGGAGCTTCAAATCAACCAATCGGTTAACAAGTCTGATACTACCCTTCCTTCATATGCTGGAGGTTCAAATCAACCAATCGGTTAACAAGTCTGATACTACCCTTCCTTCATATGCTGGAGGTTCAAATCAACCAATCGGTTAACAAGTCTGATATTACCCTTCCTTCATATGCTGGAGGTTCAAATCAACCAATCGGTTAACAAGTCTGATACTACCCTTCCTTCATATGCTGGAGGTTCAAATCAACCAATCGGTTAACAAGTCTGATACTACCCTTCCTTCATATGCTGGAGGTTCAAATCAACCAATCGGTTAACAAGTCTGATACTACCCTTCCTTCATATGCTGGAGGTTCAAATCAACCAATCGGTTAACAAGTCTGATACTACCCTTCCTTCATATGCTGGAGGTTCAAATCAACCAATCGGTTAACAAGTCTGATACTACCCTTCCTTCATATGCTGGAGGTTCAAATCAACCAATCGGTTAACAAGTCTGATACTACCCTTCCTTCATATGCTGGAGGTTCAAATCAACCAATCGGTTAACAAGTCTGATACTACCCTTCCTTCATATGCTGGAGGTTCAAATCAACCAATCGGTTAACAAGTCTGATACTACCCTTCCTTCATATGCTGGAGGTTCAAATCAACCAATCGGTTAACAAGTCTGATACTACCCTTCCTTCATATGCTGGAGGTTCAAATCAACCAATCGGTTAACAAGTCTGATACTACCCTTCCTTCATATGCTGGAGGTTCATATCAACCAATCGGTTAACAAGTCTGATACTACCCTTCCTTCATATGCTGGAGGTTCAAATCAACCAATCGGTTAACAAGTCTGATACTACCCTTCCTTCATATGCTGGAGGTTCAAATCAACCAATCCGTTAACAAGTCTGATACTACCCTTCCTTCATATGCTGGAGGTTCAAATCAACCAATCAGTTAACAAGTCTGATACTACCCTTCTTTCATATGCTGGAGGTTCAAATCAACCAATCAGTTAACAAGTCTGATACTACCCTTCTTTCATATGCTGGAGGTTCAAATCAACCAATCGGTTAACAAGTCTGATACTACCCTTCCTTCATATGCTGGAGGTTCAAAATCTACACCAACCACACAAAAACAGCAAGTCTTATTTCCTATCTCCAGTATCCATGTTTTAAGTTGACAGATGAAAGATCCCAGTTTGTTCAATTCTGTATTGAAATCTTGTGCATGATGACATTATTTCACAAGACTTTAAGGATTATAATTTGATTCTAACTCAATTTATTAGTTTTTATTCCAAAACGATGAGACACAAAAGTTTTAACAGCATGTTTTGATAATTTATGTGTACACAGAAATACCATTGACACTTACAATAAAATAAAATAAATATATATATAAAAAAAACTTTTGAATAGCTAGAAACTTGAGATAGATTGTAAAGAAATACAAGGCATTCAACATCCTACTGGGCCAATGACATCATTTTCTGCATGTCTTAATTTCAAAATGGCGGCTCCCATAAAAGTAGTATTCAAGTTTTTAATAATTACAAAAAATGTGTAAGTTTGCTTTGGAAGGCATGAAACTTGGTCAGAAGATTTGTCATTTATATTATATGACATAAGGAACATGTCAGACTTGGTTAAATACAAACATCACATAAACAAAATTATTCATGACAATAAATTAAGTTGATACACAAAAGCTACAAGATTGACATATAGCATCTACATTCAGAAAATAAAATATTTAAACCTTGGATAATGGTCACCTTTCAGTAAAACTTTGTTGAATTTTGTGAGTTACTCAAATCCCTTTAATAAATATGAAGTTAGCGCTTCTCACATCAGTATATCATGAGGTTAGCGCTTCTCACATCAATATATCATGAAGTTAGCGCTTCTCACATCAATATATCATGAAGTTAGCGCTTCTCACATCAATATATCATGAAGTTAGCGCTTCTCACATCAATATATCATGAAGTTAGCGCTTCTCACATCAATATATCATGAAGTTAGCGCTTCTCACATCAATATATCATGAAGTTAGCGCTTCTCACATCAATATATTATGAAGTTAGCACTTCTCACATCAATATATTATGAACTTAGCGCTTCTCACATCAATATATCAAGAAGTTAGCGCTTCTCACATCAATATATTATGAAGTTGGCACTTCTCACATCAATATGTCATAAAGTTAGCGTTTCTCACATCAATATATCATGAAATTAGCGCTTCTCACATCAATATATCAAGAAGTTAGCGCTTCTCACATCAAGATATTTTCATTTTTCCTGTAACAGTAAGTTGTTCACTGGGACCGTGTCGTCATTCATTTACACATTTTTTGGAAAATGATCCTGTGACCAAATTTAAGCATAATGACCAATTTTTATCTGATTTTCTTGAAGTATTTGATCTAAAAAAAAAAAAAAATGGTTTTTAGTCACTTTACAGGCAAACATGTAAATAATGTTCGGTTGAACTAATAGGTCTTCTCATTATGTAGAATAATCAGACAAATTCTTTATGGATGGTTTCGATAACCATGGCTGTGAAAGTTCACATCTACGCTGATGAGGCATTATTCCACGACACGAGTATACAAAATAAATTAACCTGCGTTAAGCGCCCATGTTGTAATTATTGCCCACCCAACATTTTCTTTCACTGGTAACAAATCCCAACATCAATAGATAACAAATGTTTGCTTTTGCCTTTAAAAAATGTTTATGCATGATGGATGGTCCCCCTTTTGAAAATCTTGGATCTGTCCGTGTTTTGAACAGCTGTCAGCATGGCTTATATGAACAAGAATTCCCCAGGCCCGCATTGAATAATGTCGTTTATTGGCATGGACGCTTTACAGGATGAACTTTGCAATAGAAAATGTTACAATTCTATTTTAACGTCAAATACAGTCTTCCAAACTTAGCAAACACGCACCCTCACTTATCGACCGAGAGCTTTAAGAAACCAGAACCAAAGGTTTTGTGGTGCCGATGCTTTTTCATAACCTGTTTGATTTGCAAAATACATTGCATATCATGAAAACTTTTGTTCCATGATATCTATCATAAGCCACACCCACCCACCATATCCACCATGCCCACACCCACCATGCCGACACCCACCATGCCCACACCCACCATGCAGATAAATAAAAATGTTGACAACATTAGCATTTGCAGAATAATTAATAACATTATTATAGCATGTATGATGCAAAAAACGATTGCTCATTTATCCTATTTCATGAATTTGTCAGTAAGCTCTGCCTACTCATTAGCATTAATGACATCACTACCACACCATTGATTAGAACATAAATAGACCATGACCCATCTGTGCACCACATATTACATAGACCTGATATATTGTTTATGGTGTTTACATCATTTTAGCACTGTCACATTAAGCCACACCCACCATGCATATAAATGACATCTGTTGATAACATGAGCATGTACACATTAACCAACAAAATTATTATGCCCAATATGACGCAAAATGAACATAGTTGCTCATTTATCACTTTTTCAAAAAAATTTACTTTAAGCCCCTCCGCCCACTTATCAATATGTATGAAATCCCCACCACAAACATTAGGTCACATCTGCAGACCATGAGCTATCTGTGTACCACACATGATGTGAATCCAATTCATAGTTTTTGAAATATCGAGTTTACTTGTGCTTTGTGTGTACAAAATCATATTAGGCCACGCATATTAATGAATGTCAATGTTTTAATACCATGAAAACATGATGCACACAAGCTAACATCATTATTATGACCAATATTTAACAAAACAGACATGTATATTATTGTCAAATTAAGAACATTTCAAGATTTTTATTTTAAGCCCCACCTACTCATTAATATGTGGGTCATTCCATGCCAAATCACCCAATGCAAAATAGCCCCCCCTGTCTCAGATTTTGATGCAATTTGGTGTGTAAGTATGGTATCTAAAGAAATGGAAAAATCCAAAATTTAAGCAAAATTGGTCAAACAGTTCAAAAGTTAAGGCTCATAGGTGCATGGGAAAAAAGAACGAAGCAATAAATCCTATAGCTTTATACATCAATTGCTAGATGAGATACCAAGCATTTCAAAAATCCTAATTTGGCTGAAAATTAATTGGACCTACAAGGTCATTTCCAAAGTCAAAAGCTCATTTAATTTCAATCACAACCTATTTTAATTCGGATGGCAGATTATAAAAGCTTGTTGCATTACCTAAAAATGATACCCCTCTCATCAAATTTGGACCTGAACTTTATGAGTTATGACACTTTATACAATATTGGCCACGCCCATTTGTATGAGTTTCAGCAATTTTCAATAGGCCATAACTTTAAAACCGTTGGTCCGATTTTGTTAGAATTTTAAATTTGTCCTTTTCTTTATATATCATACCATATCAAAATTTGAGGCATAGGGGTGTTAATTTGAGACATAGGGGTGTTAATTTGAGACATAGGGGTGTTAATTTGAGACAGGGGTGTTAATTTGAGACAGGGGTGTTAATTTGAGACATAGGGGTGTTAATTTGAGACATAGGGGTGTTAATTTGAGACATAGGGGTGTTAATCAAATGTTTGGGGGGTGATTTGAGATGGAATGACCCATGCATGATATCACCACCAAAAACAATAGGGCACATCTACAGAACATGGGCTATCTGTGTACACATTTTCAGCAAAATAATTAATAAGTCCAGCCCACTATGCATATTAATGAAATTCAACGTTTTTACATCATGAACATGTACACACCAGCTAACATCATAATTATACCAAATGATACAAAACATACATGCGGTTTTCAAAATATGAACATTACAAGATTATTACATTACGCTCCGCCTACTAACTAATATGCATGACATCATCATCAAAAACAATAGGGCACAGCTACAGACCATGGGTTATCTGTGTACCACATATGACATGAATCCAGGGTATCATTCTTGAGATAACGCGTTTACGAGCTGGCCGTCACAAACACACATACATACACCCACACATACACACGCCATCATGACCGCATAGGTTCCTGATGCTATCGCATCGGAACCAAAAAGTCACTTTTGTTCTATCTCTTGTTCCTCATGAAAGTATTCTAAAATTATAATTCTCTTGGTAATCGGTAAATTCATGAAAGTACAGGAATTTATAATGAGAAATTTGTGTGAGTGTCCATCCATATGTGTGCATCAAACCCTGATTTTTTTTACCCCTTCCCTCCCTCACAAACACCTCTGCACTTTCACATCGACCATTCCACCCACTCCCCCCCCCCCCCTCTCTCTCCACCACCCGCATACACGCAGCGTAGTGAAAAAATGAAACTTAATACTCTAACATAGGTTTACTCTGTCATTTTATGGAGGGAAATTAAATATGCAAATAACCAAAACATGTATTTTATTAAGAATAAATAATAGCGGCCAAAATTCCTTCTCTGCTGGGTGCTCTCATTGCGTATGTACACACAGTAACTGCATTCCTCCTCCAGATGTGCAATCTGGCCCCTTTGGCATAGAATTCCCATCCCTCAGTATGCAAACCATATGGTTTGGCATATATCCGCCCCACCACTGCCCCCTTCCCTCACTTTGATGCAAATATACACTTTATGGACTAACTGACACCAAGAAACATTGAATGTTATTCTATAAGCTATGGTGTGACGAGCAGAAGATTTAAATAACTAAACTTCCAGATAAATCTACAAGCCATGGGCAGTCTGCCTAGAGCCCCTCCAATATATACATAATGGAAACTGCACTAACATCAAATCTCTCTGAATCACATTCTAACAATCACCTGTTTGACACTTCAATGGCAATTTGACATTGTCAATAATTGCTTCTCAGCCTCACATGCTAGAGCTGACACAGTCACTTCCACCATCAACAGAAAATGTAGCAGTCTATCAAGTGTAATAAAACAAATGGCTGTTTTGAGACTAATCAACTGCTGGTTTAAGACTATCAAGTTTTAGCCAATTTTGAATTGACAATAAACAAGCTTGGAACCTCGTTATTTTGCAAAAAAGGATATTGTCATATGCTGTGATTGTATGGGTTTATGGCATGGTATGGTATTGTATGGGTTTATGCACAAAGGTATTGAATTGTTCCAAACACACCTCCAAGACGACCCTATCACAGTTGGAACATGGCAGACCACCTACAGCTGCAGCAACAACTGAACATACAACCAGACTACACAAAACAAACTTCTGTTTTAAGACTATTAAATTTGAAGGTAATTTTGAATTGACAATAATCTAAGGGTAGAATATGGTCATTGTGCGAAGAGAAAGATTGTAATATGCATTTATGCTGTGATTTTATGGTTTAATCAGGGAGGCATTTAATTGCACTTGCAAGACCCCGAGCAAGCCCTGTCACAGATGGCTGACCACCTACAAAGCAAGACCCCGAGCAAGCCCTGTCAGTCAGAAGATGGCAGACCACCTACAAAGCAAGACCTTGAGCAAGCCCTGTCACAGATGGCAGACCACCTACAAAGCAAGACCCCAAGCAAGCCCTGTTACAGATGGCAGACCACCTACAAAGCAAGACCCCGAGCAAGCCCTCAGTCAGAAAATGGCAGACCACCTACAAAGCAAGACCCCGAGCAAGCCCTGTCAGTCGCAAGATGGCAGACTACCTACTTAGCAAGACCCTGAGCAAGCCCTGTCAGTCGCAAGATGGCAGACCACCTACAAAGCAAGACCCCGAGCAAGCCCTGTCAGTCGGAAGATGGCAGACCACCTACTTAGCAAGACCCCGAGCAAGCCCTGTCAGTCGCAAGATGGCAGACCACCTACAAAGCAAGACCCGAGCAAGCCCTGTCAGTCGTCGGAAGATGGCAGACCACCTACTTAGCAAGACCCCGAGCAAGCCCTGTCAGTCGCAAGATGGCAGACCACCTACAAAGCAAGACCCCGAGCAAGCCCTGTCAGTCGGAAGATGGCAGACCACCTACTTAGCAAGACCCTGAGCAAGCCCTGTCAGTCGAAAGATGGCAGACCACCTACAAAAATTAAACATAAAACACTGTATCATTCATAAAACAAACTGCTGTTTTAAGATTTTCAAGTTTGAAGGCAATTTCATTAAGCAAGGTTCGAGACTCATTGTTTTGCTATGAAGAAGATTGTCATATGCAGGTAAATTGTAAAGGTTTATTCAGAGAGGTATTTCACTGCGACATACACAATTCCAAGATCTTATCAAAGTCAGAAGGATGGGGAAACCTTTTACATTAACTGAACATAAACCTAGGCTTCTGCATCCTTCAAAAACAAAGAGCTGATGTAAAGAAGGAGTTCAGTGGCCAAGCAAGTTTATCTTATAAGAACGAAGACTTGACAAGAAACATCATGAAGAAGAAGCTACTTCAATAACCGCCTTCTGTTCAGGAGATTTTAGGTTTCTTCTCATTTTGACACATGCTGTAGTCTCACCCTAAGCCTAACCAATTGTTCTTGTATTCTAAGGAAATTTTATTTTTGTTTTTAATTATTGACATTTTTTTCCCTTCAATTTTTTTTATCAAATTGAATCCTAGTCACTTTACTAGATCCTGATTAACTCCTGGTAAAGCCACAACATCAGAGAAACAATACAATCAAATATATAAAGGGCCATTCCACAGTCTGTGTCGTGCGGGACAAACTGCGGAATGGCCCTAGGGATCTTCTAGGGCCATTCTGTGTCATATGGGACAGACTGCGGAATGGCCCTAAAGACTGAGGATTGTGAGGATGTGACATCATAACTACTGTGTTTTTAGTCCTTTCACACAAATGAGACTTCAAACTTGAGTGTCTCCCCAACAGAATATGATTTTGGAGTGTTTTGAAATGTTGACTTTTTGAATCTCCACTATTGCTGTCTACTTATATATCAGAGAGATTGCTTGACCCCTGAACTTCCCCTATGGTTTGCTCCCACCCTTATTACTACATCAACACACCCACCCTTATTACTACATCAACACACCCTTCCTACTACATCAACAACTAATATGTATATATACCACCTAGCATGAAACCTCACATCCAACTTCCCTTACAGATTTTAAATCTATGAGTTGAATTCCCAAAATTCAAAATTTCATTTTGTTTCAAGTTACTGCACATAAAACAAACAACTGTTTTATAGACTATTCCTGATGACATGACTATGTTAATCACCCATGTTACATATGCAGTTACTCTCAAGGACCGCTATTTGATGTGAACAATGTCTTTTGGTTTTCGTTTTCTACGACTCACTCGTTCCTCCTCCTGCCACTCAGGGTCATTCCCCTCAAACTCGGGGGAAAAGTCTGGGAGAAACTGACGGACAAGTCGTTGAAAATGCTTCTGCAGTTCTTTGGCTGTCTGCGTGATTGAAGATGATTCCTAGTTGATGAGAACATAGAGAAGATTTAGAAGGGGGTGATGTCATGGTAAACATTGGGAGTGATGGCAGGCTATACTCACAATTGATGAGAAGATTTAAAAGGGAGTAATGGCAGGGTATACTTAGAATTGATGAAAAGATTTAAAAGGGATGTCAGGCTATACTCATAATTGATGAGAAGATTTAGAAGCTTTCCCCGCATCCTTTTATCAGCTTTCCCCCACATCCCTTTATCAGCTTTCCCCCATGCCTCTTTATCAGCTTTCCCCCATGTCTCTTTATCAGCTTTCCCCATGTCTCTTTATCAGCTTTCCCCATGTCTCTTTATCAGCTTTCCCCCACACCCCTTTCCCCCATGTCTCTTTATCAGCTTTTCCCACGTCTCTTTATCAGCTTTCCCCACATCCCTTTATCAGCTTTCCACCACATCCCTTTATCAGCTTTCCCCCACATCCCTTTATCAGCTTTCCCCATGTCTCTTTATCAGCTTTCCCCAGGTCTCTTTATCAGCTTTCCCCACATCCCAGCTTTCCCCACATTCTTTTATCAGCTTTCTCCCATGTCTATTTATCAGCTTCCCCATGTCTCTTAATCAGCTTTCCCTCACGTCCCTTTATCAGCTTTCCCCACATCCCTTAATCAGCTTTCCCCACGTCCCTTTATCAGCTTTCCCCACATCCCTTAATCAGCTTTCCCACGTCTCTTTATCAGCTTTCCCCCATGTCCCTAATGAGTTGATCTCCCCCTCAGACTCCTCCATTATCTCGTGGAGTCCAAGTGTACATTACCCCATAGCAAAGGGACTGTAGAGAAACTATATAGGGAAACCAGTTCATTCATGAACAAAAGTATCCTCCAAAGTATGTGTAATGGTCTTAGAAGATAAGAAATGTCAAACTAATCAACTCAACTTACGCCATTAAATGTATAACAGTTTTGAAACATGAGGTTTATCTCATAAAAGAAATCATCGACAGCTTCATAATGGTGTGGGTGAGTGGGCACCAGGTGTGATTTAATCGTTGACAAGTCCATCGGATGGATTATGATATCATAGTAGTTTGGAATCTGAAAAGAAAGAAAGCCAAAAAAAAGTATAATGGAATTTTGGCGAATTAAGTATCTTGTAATATAACTTTGTTATGTTATTACAGGATTAGTTCATTAGTACGGCAAGTCAATTATATGTCGAGGAGGATTTAAAAGAAAATGGCGGAAAAAGCATTAAAAAATCTGATTTTTTTAAAGATATTTAAGCCTTAAGCTCTGAATCAATTTTGTAGAAACGATTGAACTCAGACTAGTTGTGACATCACATCCTCACATATGCATTTTATTCTATATGTTTGTGGGGACTTCAAACAATAATGGTAAAGCAATTATAAAAGCAGAATATCTTAGAAAATATGTAAATGATTTGTGAAAGGTGAAGGCAAATAGGGGCAGGGTGGAACACTCCTCTAAAAAAGCCTAACTTAAGGGCTTGCTTGGCCCTAGACCATGGTCTCTCTTTTAAACTCCCTTAATCCTAACTAAGGGCCTGCTTGGCCCTAGACCATGGTCTCTCTTAATCCTAACTAAGGGCCTGCTTGGCCCTAGACCACGGTCTCTCTTTTAAACTCCCTTAATCCTAACTAAGGGCCTGCTTGGCCCTAGACCACGGTCTCTCTTTTAAACTCCCTTAATCCTAACTAAGGGCCTGCTTGGCCCTAGACCACGGTCTCTCTTTTAAACTCCCTTAATCCTAACTAAGGGCCTGCTTGGCCCTAGACCACGGTCTCTCTTTTAAACTCCCTTAATCCTAACTAAGGGCCTGCTTGGCCCTAGACCATGGTCTCTCTATTAAACTCCCTTAAGCCTATAAACTAAGGGCCTGCTTGGCCATGGACTTTAAATCAAGGTCTCTCTATTAAACTCCATTAAGCCTAACTAAGGGCCTGCTTGGCCATGGACTTTAACCAAGGTCTCTCTCTTAAACTCCCTTAAGCCTAACTAAGGGCCTGCTTGGCCATGGACTTTAACCAAGGTCTCTCTGTTAAACTCCCTTAAGCCTAACTAAGGGCCTGCTTGGCCATGGACTTTAAACCAAGGTCTCTCTCTTAAACTCCCTTAAGCCTAACTAAAGGCCTGCTTGGTCATAAACTTTAAACCAAGGTCTCTCTTTTAAACTCCCTTAAGCCTAACTAAGGGCCTGCTTGGTCATAAACTTTAAACCAAGGTCTCTCTTTTAAACTCCCTTAAGCCTAACTAAGGGCCTGCTTGGCGATAGACTTTAAACCAAGGTCTCTCTCTTAAACTCCCTTAAGCCTAACTAAGGGCTTGCTTGGCGATAGACTTTAAACCAAGGTCTCTCTCTTAAACTCCCTTAAGCCTAACTAAAGGCCTGCTTGGACATAAACTTTAAACCAAGGTCTCTCTTTTAAACTCCCTTAAGCCTAACTAAGGGCCTGCTTGGTCATAAACTTTAAACCAAGGTCTCTCTTTTAAACTCCCTTAAGCCTAACTAAGGGCCTGCTTGGTCATAAACTTTAAACCAAGGTCTCTCTTTTAAACTCCCTTAAGCTTTAACTAAAGGGCCTGCTTGGTCATAAACTTTAAACCAAGGTCTCTCTTTTAAACTCCCTTAAGCCTAACTAAGGGCCTGCTTGGCGATAGACTTTAAACCAAGGTCTCTCTCTTAAACTCCCTTAAGCCTAACTAAGGGCCTGCTTGGCGATAGACTTTAAACCAAGGTCTCTCTCTTAAACTCCCTTAAGCCTAACTAAGGGCCTGCTTGGCGATAGACTTTAAACCAAGGTCTCTCTTTTAAATTCCCTTAAGCCTAACTAAGGGCCTGCTTGGCGATAGACTTTAAACCAAGGTCTCTCTTTAAACTTTAAAACCATAAACTTTCAAGGTCTCTCTTAAACTCCCTTAAGCCTAACTAAGGGCCTGCTTGGCGATAGACTTTAAACCAAGGTCTCTCTTTAAACTCCCTTAAGCCTAACTAAGGGCCTGCTTGGCCATAGACTTTAAACCAAGGTCTCTCTCTTAAACTCCCTTAAGCCTAACTAAGGGCCTGCTTGGCGATAGACTTTAAACCAAGGTCTCTCTTTTAAACTCCCTTAAGCCTAACTAAGGGCCTGCTTGGTCATAAACTTTAAACCAAGGTCTCTCTCTTAAACTCCCTTAAGCCTAACTAAGGGCCTGCTTGGCGATAGACTTTAAACCAAGGTCTCTCTCTTAAACTCCCTTAAGCCTAACTAAGGGCCTGCTTGGCGATAGACTTTAAACCAAGGTCTCTCTCTTAAACTCCCTTAAGCCTAACTAAGGGCCTGCTTGGCCATAGACTTTAAACCAAGGTCTCTCTCTTAAACTCCCTTAAGCCTAACTAAGGGCCTGCTTGGTCATAAACTTTAAACCAAGGTCTCTCTCTTAAACTCCCTTAAGCCTAACTAAGGGCCTGCTTGGCGATAGACTTTAAACCAAGGTCTCTCTCTTAAACTCCCTTAAGCCTAACTAAGGGCCTGCTTGGTCATAAACTTTAAACCAAGGTCTCTCTCTTAAACTCCCTAAAGCCTAACTAAGGGCCTGCTTGGCGATAGACTTTAAACCAAGGTCTCTCTCTTAAACTCCCTTAAGCCTAACTAAGGGCCTGCTTGGCCATAGACTTTAAACCAAGGTCTCACCACGTGGTGAGAGTATCGCCGTTTTCAAACCACCTTTTTCTAAAAATAAAATTAGGACTTTACCACAGTCCTATAAGAGTATTCTTGGTATCATTTTTAAGTACTCAGATATTTCTTTTACAAAATGTAACTTTTTAATAGGAATTTTGAGAAAAAGTACATTGAAAAAGGGTAAAACTCAAAAATTACTAACAAATTTACAACAAATGTTTACTTTTCTTTCAAATCTTACAATCACTTCAAGATTACATTTTTGTTTCAAAATCAAACATGCAAGTCATAAGACATGATATCATTGATTTCGGGTCTCATTTTCATAATCCCTACGTGCAATCTTTTGTTCTTCCAAAATTTCTTGAATTTCTGTCATTTTTGACCAGTTCTTTTCTTCAAGAAATAGTGTACCTAAGCTGTACATCGCACATGCTTCGTTAAACCGCCAATCGAAAGTGCTTGAAATTTCCTTTCATTTGATATATAAATAAAGGCATTCCCTCTATTTAGAACCTTTCCTGTAAGAATAATATTTTACCTTTCCAATTTGAACGACTACGTGGTGCAGAGGAAATGTACACGGCTAGTACGCAAGCGCTCCATGTTCAAGTCTCACCGTGACCACGGCGCAATTACTGTCTGCTGCAGCTTTTAGGGGTCTTTTGACTATTATCATTTGTGATGTTTTTTCATCTTTCCTTTGTTTCTAAAAATTATAGATTAGTATCACCGGAAAGGAAATTTCATTAAGAATCTAAATATGTAACACATATTTCTGTTTTCAATATTACCAAGAAGTTATACTTCTGCAAAGATTGACCATTTGTTGACCAAATTTAGCCCAAAATTGCTTAATTTGCATATTTTTGCCCAATATTTCCTAAATTAGCTTTCATTACTCAAAAGATAAATATCTTAGCCTCTACTCCAACCAAACTTGTAATGAAAGAAAATGAAAGGAAAATTGTCAAAGAAGCATATGAAAAAAAAAGTTAAAAAAATTGGGCTGGCTTTTTTGAAAGCCCTGGTAGAGTAAGGGTTCAGCCTTACTAAGGGCCTGCTTGGCCATAGACTTGAAACCAAGGTCTCTCTTTTAAAACTGCATTCAAAGATTAGTTCAGGGATCAAGAAAGACCATCTTATATGAAAGAGGACTTCAAAAGAAATAAATGGTAAAAGCATCAAAAATCTTATTGTTAAGGAGATAAGTTTAGTATCATTTGTGTAGAAACGACTGAAATCAGACTAGTTGTGACGTCACAGCTTCAGATTCCTCAAAATCTTTGTATCATGTCCTGCGATTTTAATGGCTTAAAAACCATTGAATATGTCAGGAAAGTAGTAAACTAGAATCTACTAAGGTTTCTATATTTTACCACCTGAAGAAATTTGGAAGATTTTTAAGTAATATTGAATTTTTTTTAACTAGTATTGAAGATTTTTAACTAGTATTGAAGATTTTTAACTAGTATTGAAGATTTTTAACTAGTATTTAAGATTTTTAAGTAGTATTTAAGATTTTTAACTAGTATTGAAATTGTTTAACTAGTAATGAAGATTTTTAATTAGTATTGAAGATTTTTTACTAAGTATTGAAGATTTTTAACTAGTATTATGGATTTTTAACTAGTATTGATGAGTTTTAACTAGTATTGATGATTTTAAACTAATATTGATTAGTTTTACCTAATATTGATGATTTTTAAGTAATATTGAAGAGTTTGAACTAGTATTGATGATTTTTAAGTAATATTGATGAATTCTAACTAATATTGATGATTCTAAGTAGTACTGATGATTTTTAACTAATATTGATGATTTTTAATTAATATTGATGATTTTTAATTAATACTGATGATTTTAAGTAATACAACAATAATGATTTTTAACTAATACAATATTGATGATTTTTACCTAATATTGATGACTTTTAACTAATACTGATGATTTTTAACTAATATTGATGGTTTTTAACTGATACAATATTGATGATATTGAACTAAAATTGATGATTTTTGACTAATATTGATGATGTTTCATTAATATTGATGATTTTAACTAATATTGATGTTTAACTAATATTGATCATTTTTAACTAATATGATGATTTTTAACTTATTACTGATGATTTTTAACTAATAATGATGATTTTTAACTAATAATGATGATTTTTAACTAATATTGATGATGTTTAACTAATATTGATGATTTGTAACTAAGTTTGATGATTTTTGTTCTTGCTTTCTTTATGTGTTCTTTAAATCATTTGAACTAACTAATTTTGTCTCTCCCTGTCCATACACCTTTAACTTTTCATCCATACAAGATGGACTTGCTTGACCACTGAACTAATGCTTTAAAAACTGGCTTGAAAACCTCTAGTTGCTGTTCAGCTGCACACTTACCTCATTACTGACAGGCTCCCGGAACAGTAAACTTGACTGATCACAAAATAGTTCTAAAAGGATGCGCTCACAAGCCTGCAAAGACAAGAAAATACAGATTCATGACCGTCAAACAAAGGTATCAAAATGGCGGTCTAATACTGGTATACAGACCTAACATGCTAAAATAGGTCGACAAAATCCAAGTTAAAATGTTTGCCTACAGACCAAACATGAAAATATTGGTCTACAAATTCAAGCTAAAATGTGTGCCTACAGACCAAACATGAAAATATTGGTCTACAAATTCAAGCTAAAATGTGTGCCTACAGACCAAACATGAAAATATTGGTGTACAAATTCAAGCTAAAATGTGTGCCTACAGACCAAACATGAAAATATTGGTCTACAAATTCAAGCTAAAATGTTTGCCTACAGACCAAACATGAAAATATTGGTCTACAAATTCAAGCTAAAATGTGTGCCTACAGACCAAACATGAAAATATTGGTCTACAAATTCAAGCTAAAATGTGTGCCTACAGACCAAACATGAAAATATTGGTCTACAAATTCAAGCTAAAATGTGTGCCTACAGACCAAACATGAAAATATTGGTCTACAAATTCAAGCTAAAATGTGTGCCCACAGACCAAACATGAAAATATTGGTCTACAAATTCAAGCTAAAATGTGTGCCCACAGACCAAACATGAAAATATTGGTCTACAAATTCAAGCTAAAATGTGTGCCTACAGACCAAACATGAAAATATTGGTCTACAAATTCAAGCTAAAATGTGTGCCCACAGACCAAACATGAAAATATTGGTCTACAAATTCAAGCTAAAATGTGTGCCTACAGTCCAAACATGAAAATATTGGTGTACAAATTCAAGCTAAAATGTGTGCCTACAGACCAAACGTGAACATATTGGTCTACAAATTCAAACTAAAATGTGTGCCCACAGACCAAACATGAAAATATTGGTCTACAAATTCAAGCTAAAATGTGTGCCTACAGGCCAAACATGAAAATATTGGTCTACAAATTCAAGCTTAAATGTGTGCCTACAGACCAAACATGAAAGTATTGGTCTACAAATTCAAGCTAAAATGTGTCCACAGACCAATATGAAAATATTGGTGTACAAATTCAAGCTAAAATGTGTGCCTACAGGCCAAACATGAAAATATTGGTCTACAAATTCAAGCTAAAATGTGTGCCTACAGGCCAAATATGAAAATATTGTTCTACAAATTCAAGCTAAAATGTGTGCCTACAGACCAAACATGAAAATGTTAGTCTACAAATTCAAGCTAAAATGTGCCTATAGGCCAAACATGAAAATATTGGTCTACAAATTCAAGCTAAAATGTGTGCCTACAGACCAAACATGAAAATATTGGTCTACAAATTCAAGCTAAACTGTGTGCCCACAGACCAAACATGAAAATATTGGTCTACAAATTCAAGCTAAACTGTGTGCCTACAGACCAAACATGAAAATATTAGTCTACAAATTCAAGCTAAAATGTGGGCCTACAGCCCAAACATGAAAATATTGGTCTACAAATTCAAGCTAAAATGTGGGCCTACAGCCCAAACATGAAAATATTGGTCTACAAATTCAAGCTAAAATGTGTGCCTACAGCCCAAACATGAAAATATTGGTCTACAAATTCAAGCTAAAATGTGTGCCCACAGACCAAACATGAAAATATTGGTCTACAGACCCAAAGCTGCTTATTATTATACATTACTAATATTAGCTGTGCACACATTCGCAGGCATTCAGAAACATCATTACAATTACCTTCAAATATTTTCATATTTAAAAATTGTTTGATTGTGCACCGAATTGCTTAGTTATTTTTTGCATCCAAATATTTACTGATCTTTTAAAGTAAATCTTAAAAGGGTATTCTTCATACCCTTATTTGCATATAAAATATCTGTTTGTCCTTTGCACTCAAACAATGAATATTCACTTATATTTGGCACAATGTAGCAAATGAACACAATGATAGTTAAACGTACTTCCGCCTGACCTCTATTTCACCTGTCTGGCTTTTCAAATCAACTGATAACTTCCGCCTGCTTACAGCTCACACATCAAAATAAATTTTTGCTTTTATTTTTTGCATTAAGTCCTAAGCTATGTCTTCTTTGATTTTATGGCAGAATGAAAATCTTTTTATGTGTGATTGATAGTGTGCGGCAGTACTTCTGATGGCGTGCGGCAGTACTTCCGATGGCGTGCGGCAGTACTTCCGATGGCGTGCGGCAGTACTTCCGATGGCGTGCGGCAGTACTTCCGATGGCGTGCGGCAGTAGTTCCGATGGCGTGCGGCAGTAGTTCGATGGCGCGGCGGCAGTAGTTCCGATGGCGTCGCGGCAGTACTTCCGATGGCGTCGGCGGCAGTACTTCCGATGGCGTGCGGCAGTACTTCCGATGGCGGCGGCAGTACTTCCGATGGCGGCGCGGCAGTACTTCCGATGGCGCGCGCAGTACTTCCGATGGCGTCGCGGCAGTACTTCCGATGGCGGCGGCAGTACTTCCGATGGCGGCGGCAGTACTTCCGATGGCGTCGGCGGCAGTACTTCCGATGGCGGCGGCAGTACTTCGATGGCGTCGCGGCAGTACTTCCGATGGCGTGCGGCAGTACTTCCGATGGCGTGCGGCAGTACTTCCGATGGCGTGCGGCAGTACTTCCGATGGCGTGCGGCAGTACTTCCGATGGCGTGCGGCAGTACTTCCGATGGCGTGCGGCAGTACTTCCGATGGCGTGCGGCAGTAGTTCCGATGGCGTGCGGCAGTACTTCCGATGGTGTGCGGCAGTACTTCTGATGGCGTGCGGCAGAATTCTGATGGCGTGCAGCAGTAATTCTGATAGTGTGCGGCAGTAACTCTGATGGTATGCGACAGTAATTCTGTTTCATTTTTAAGTCTTTTTATTAAGTTATTTAATATTTATATCCTTATGGCCAAGGTTTGTTTGATGAGAGTTTAACGGCACCACAACAGCGAGGGTCAAATTGTGCCTGAGAGGTTAGATCATTCCAGAGGTAGGAAGGAGAGTAAACATGGGGAGATTAAGAGACACACGAGAACTAAAAGTTAGAAAGCTGGGATCGAGAGAGGAGGTGTATGGGTGGAAAAATAATGTAGTGAGAGAGAAGGGGTGGGAGGAAGGACTAAATATGGTTGTAGAGGGAAGCATGATGAAGGAAGGAGATAATTTCATCTGGAGTTTTTTTTGGAAGAGCTTGGCTACTGAGTTGTGGGCAGTGAGGGAAGCTCTGGGAAGGTTGTACAAGGGCAAGCAAGGAGGATGTGATGGACTGTGAGGGTACAATGGCAATTGTTGCACAGGGGTGGGGGGAGTCAGTGAGGAGGTAAGAATGAGTGAGATGGGTGTGACCTATTCTAAGGCGGGTAATGTGGACGTTGTCGGCATGGGATAGCTTTGTTTGTATAGGTCCTTCTCAAAGCTGGTTGTGGCCTGTGTTCTGTATTCATGCGTTCAGGTGCAAGTGGATATGCATTGTGAACATCGTGTAGCTCTTGAGGATACACTCAAGGTCCACCTCGAGTATGTTTTCTACATTTGGTGAACAAGTATCCAGTTGAGGCACCTCATCCACCCATTCAAATCCCCCCCGTGGGTAGTGCTTGACTCATCGCCCAACCTCATCCACCCATTGGAATCCACCCGTAAGTAGTGCTTGACTCATCGCCCAACCTCATCCATCCATTGGAATCCACCCGTAAGTAGTGCTTGACTCATCGCCCAACCTCATCCACCCATTGGAATCCACCCGTAAGTAGTGCTTGACTCATCGCCCAACCTCATCCACTTATTGGAATCCAGCCGTGGGTAGTGCTTGACTCATCGCCCAACCTCATCCACCCATTGGAATCCACCCGTAAGTAGTGCTTGACTCATCGCCCAACCTCATCCACTTATTGGAATCCACCCGTGGGTAGTGCTTGACTCATCGCCCAACCTCATCCACTTATTGAAATCCACCCATGGGTAGTGCTCGACTCATCGCCCAACCTCATCCACCCATTGGAATCCACCCATGGGTAGTGCTTGACTCATCGCCCAACCTCATCCACTTATTGGAATCCACCCGTGGGTAGTGCTTGATTCATCGCCCAACCTCATCCACCCATTGGAATTCATCCGTAAGTAGTGCTTGACTCATCGTCCAACCTCATCCACCCATTGGAATCCACCTGTGGGTAGTGCTTGATTCATCGCCCAACCTCATCCACCCATTGGAATCCACCCGTGGGTAGTGCTTGATTCATCGCCCAACCTCATCCACCCATTGGAATTCATCCGTGGGTAGTGCTTGACTCATCGTCCAACCTCATCCACCCATTGGAATCCACCCGTGGGTAGTGCTTGACTCATCGCCCAACCTCATCCACCCGTGGGTAGTGCTTGACTCATCGCCCAACCTCATCCACCCATTGGAATCCACCCGTGGGTAATGCTTGACTTATCACCCAACCATACAGGTTATTTGCATCTAGGTAGAGAATATGGTTGTAGGTTTGCAAGGGTTAAATCTGAGACGTAAGTGTTGTTGGCTTAGCATAGCGCTTGGATACCATGGAGATACAACCTCGCATGCCTTTCTCGAAGAACAGATGCATGTCTCCAGTTTCAATTCTACACCTGTATATTTCAAGAGTGCATCCCAAGACAATCCAGGGCTTGTATAATAGTGTGCTGGATCTAAACCATACTGCTGCAAGCAAGTCTTCCGATATATCTCAAAGACATCAGCTTGTAAGCGCACATGTCTGCTCGTGATATTTCCCCACCCCTACACCCCCAGGTTAGGGTTAGGCTTAACACTAACAAAACTGAAATCAGTTCTACAAAAACCTAGTGCACCGGCAAATAGACCTAAGGATGGCATGGAGCAGATAATCTCAGGTTATTCAAAAGGAGATATCTTTATGCCCCAGGTGAGGCAGAAAATGATACCAGACGGCAAGCCACTGATCATGTATGGGTTTATCAAGACATACTCCATTAAAAATTATGCTGTTACAAGGAACCAACCTGTGTTATATTACTTGGAGGATGAACCCAAAAATTTTTTGTGGGAGAGAAACTTTTTCTGTTATAAATTTTCAAGATAGGGGGTGCGCCAGGATCACCACCCCGGGGTGGGCCAGAAGCCCCAGCTCATTTTAGGGCAAAAAATGGCAATCAGTGTTAAAATGGATGCACCAGAACCCCCCTTTTATATACTACTACATATCCAACAATAAAATATTGGTCTAAAGACCAAGAATAAAATGTCTAGAGACCCACAGTAAAAATATTGGTTTAAAGATATGGTCTATATTCCCAACAATAAAATACTGGTCTACAGACCCAACATGAATTGTCTAAAGATGCAACATGAAAATACTGTTCTACATACCCAACAATAATATATTGGTCTAAAGATCAACAATGAAATTTTGATATACAGACCCAAACCAAAAATATTGGTCTATAGATCACCTATAAATATTTCTTTACAGACCCACTATAAATATTGGTCTAAAAACCAACTTGAAATATGTATAACAATATTGAACTATCGGACCCAAGAAAATAGTAGGAGGTAGTCAACCATTTTCTAAAATGGCCACCACCAGGAATTAACATAACACATTCCCTCTCAATACCGCTTACCTCTCGCTCTCTGGGTAATAAAGTTTTCCTCTTGCGTTTCTTACTGTTCTCCTCACCCGTCTCATCAACCTCTCCATTAATCTCTGGTGGCACCTCACTGGCGTCGTCTTTAATCTCTCTACAGTATGTGCATATCCAGTCATCGCTACACAACAAAAACAAGATATCAAAATCAGAGATGTACAAAAGTGCTCAAAATTTACATAAGCCCACTGGCCTAAGGCTCATCAACCTCTCCTACAAACTCTAGTGGCACCTCACTGGTGTCGTCTCTTATCTCCCTACAGTATGTGCATATCCAGTAATCGTTACACAACAAAAACAGGATCAAAGTAGACAGCATTTGAAAAAAAAAAAATTATAACTTCAGTGCCAAGTTGCCAAAAAATCAATGACCAGATTGAGTGTCATTACCTCAATATGGAACACCTTCGGACAGCTGTCACAGCTTCAACCCCACCCCCCTCCCCCATCCTCAATAACCAGACCGAGTGTCATTACCTCAATGTGGAACACCTTTAGACAGCTGTCACAGCTTCAACCCCATCCCCCTCCCCCATCCTCAATGACCAGACCGAGTGTCATTACCTCAAGGTGGAACACCTTTAGACAGCTGTCACAGATTCAACCCCATCCCCCTCCCCCATGACCAGACCAAGTGTCATTACCTCAATGTGGAACACATATAGACAGCTGTCACAGCTTCAACCCCATCCCCCTCCCCCATCCTCAATGACCAGACCGAGTGTCATTACCTCAATGTGGAACACCTTTGGACAGCTGTCACAGCTTCAACCCCATCCCCTCCCCATCCTCAATGACCAGACCGAGTGTCACTACCTCAAGGTGGAACACCTTTAGACAGCTGTCAGAGCTTGAACCCCATCCCCTCCCTCAATGACCAGACCGAGTGTCATTACCTCAAGGTGGAACACCTTTAGACAATTGTCACAGATTCAACCCCATCCCCTCCCCCATCCTCAATGACCAGACCGAGTGTCATTACCTCAAGGTGGAACACCTTTGGACAGCTGTCACAGCTTCAACCCCATCCCCCCTCCCCATCCTCAATGACCAGAACGAGTGTCATAACCTCAATGTGGAACACCTTTGGACAGCTGTCACAGCTTCAACCCCATCCCCTCCCCATCCTCAATGACCAGACCGAGTGTCATTACCTTAAGGTGGAACACCTTTAGACAGCTGTCACAGCTTCAACCCCATCCCCCTCCCCATCCTCAATGACCAGACCAAGTGTCATTACTTCAATGTGGAACACCTTTAGACAGCTGTCACAACTTCAACCCCATCCCCTCCCCCATCCTTAATGACCAGACCAAGTGTCATTACCTCAATGTGGAACACCTTTGGACAGCTGTCACAGCTTCAACCCCATCCCCTCCCCCCATCCTCAATGACCAGACCGAGTGTCATAACCTAAATGTGGAACACCTTTGGACAGCTGTAACAGCTTAAACCCCACCCCCTCCCCATCCTCAATGACCAGACCAAGTGTCATTACCTCAAGGTGGAACACCTTTAGACGGCTGTCACAGCTTCAACCCCATCCCCCATCCTCAATGACCAGACCGAGTGTCATTACCTCAATGTGGAACACCTTTAGACAGCTGTCACAGCTTCAACCCCATCCCCCTCCCCCATCCTCAATGACCAGACCGAGTGTCATTACCTCAAGGTGGAACACCTTTAGACAGCTGTCACAGCTTCAACCCCATCCCCCTCCCCCATCCTCAATGACCAGACCGAGTGTCATTACCTCAATGTGGAACACCTTTGGACAGCTGTCACAGCTTCAACCCCATCCCCCTCCCCCATCCTCAATGACCAGACCGAGTGTCATTACCTCAATGTGGAACACCTTTGGACAGCTGTCACAGCTCCAACCCCATTCCCCTCCCCCATCCTCAATGACCAGACCGAGTGTCATTACCTCAAGGTGGAACACCTTTAAACAGCTGTCACAGATTCAACCCCATCCCCTCCCCATGACCAGACCGAGTGTCATTACCTCAATGTGGAACACATATAGACAGCTGTCACAGCTTCAACCCCATCCCCCTCCCCCATCCTCAATGACCAGACCGAGTGTCATTACCTCAATGTGGAACACCTTTGGACAGCTGTCACAGCTTCAACCCCATCCCTCTCCCCCATCCTCAATGACCAGACCGAGTGTCACTACCTCAAGGTGGAACACCTTTAGACAGCTGTCAGAGCTTGAACCCCATCCCCCTCCCTCAATGACCAGACCGAGTGTCATTACCTCAAGGTGGAACACCTTTAGACAATTGTCACAGATTCAACCCCATCCCCCTCCCCCATCCTCAATGACCAGACGGAGTGTCATTACCTCAAGGTGGAACACCTTTGGACAGCTGTCACAGCTTCAACCCCATCCCCCTCCCCCATCCTCAATGACCAGAACGAGTGTCATAACCTCAATGTGGAACACCTTTGGACAGCTGTCACAGCTTCAACCCTATCCCCTCCCCCCATCCTCAATGACCAGACCGAGTGTCATTACCTCAAGGTGGAACACCTTTAGACAGCTGTCACAGCTTCAACCCCATCCCCCTCCCCGATCCTCAATGACCAGACCAAGTGTCATTACCTCAATGTGGAACACCTTTGGACGGCTGTCACAGCTTCAACCCCATCCCCCATCCTCAATGACCAGACCGAGTGTCATTACCTCAATGTGGAACACCTTTGGACAGCTGTCACAGCTTCAACCCTATCCCCCTCCCCCATCCTCAATAACCAGACCAAGTGTCATTACCTCAATGTGGAACACCTTTGGACAGCTGTCACAGCTTCAACCCCATCCCCCTCCCCCATCCTCAATGACCAGACCGAGTGTCATAACCTAAATGTGGAACACCTTTGGACAGCTGTCACAGCTTCAACCCTATCCCCCCTCCCCATCCTCAATAACCAGACCAAGTGTCATTACCTCAATGTGGAACACCTTTGGACAGCTGTCACAGCTTCAACCCCATCCCCCCCCCATCCTCAATGACCAGACCGAGTGTCATAACCTAAATGTGGAACACCTTTGGACAGCTGTAACAGCTTAAACCCCACCCCCTCCCCATCCTCAATGACCAGACCAAGTGTCATTACCTCAAGGTGGAACACCTTTAGACGGCTGTCACAGCTTCAACCCCATCCCCATCCTCAATGACCAGACCGAGTGTCATTACCTCAATGTGGAACACCTTTAGACAGCTGTCACAGCTTCAACCCCATCCCCTCCCCATCCTCAATGACCAGAACAAGTGTCATTACCTCAAGGTGGAACACCTTTAGACGGCTGTCACAGCTTCAACCCCATCCCCATCCTCAATGACCAGACCGAGTGTCATTACCTCAATGTGGAACACCTTTAGACAGCTGTCACAGCTTCAACCCCATCCCCTCCCCATCCTCAATGACCAGAACAAGTGTCATTACCTCAATGTGGAACACCTTTGGACAGCTGTCACAGCTTCAACCCCATCCCCTCCCCATCCTCAATGACCAGAAGTGTCATTACCTCAATGTGGAACACCTTTAGACAGCTGTCACAGCTTCAACCCCATCCCCTCCCCGATCCTCAATGACCAGAAGTGTCATTACCTCAATGTGGAACACCTTTGGACAGCTGTCACAGCTTCAACCCCATCCCCTCCCCATCCTCAATGACCAGACCGAGTGTCATTACCTCAATGTGGAACACCTTTAGACAGCTGTCACAGCTTCAACCCCATCCCCCTCCCCCATCCTCAATAACCAGACCGAGTGTCATTACCTCAATGTGGAAAACTTTTAGACAGCTGTCACAGCTTCAACCCCATCCCTTATCCTCAATGACCAGACCGAGTGTCATTACCTCAATGTGGAACACCTTTGTTTGTTTGTTTGTTTGATGAGGTCTTAACGGCACCACGACAACGAAGGTCAAATTGTGCCTGAGAGGTCAGATCATTTTAGAGGTAGTAAGGAAAGAGACCAGGGGAAGAATGAGAGAAATTCAAGAACAAAAGCCAGAAAGCTGTGATCGAGAGAGGAGGTGCATGGGTAAAACTAAAAACAAAGTAGAGAGGGGATGGAAGAGGAGAATTAAATATGGTTGTAGAGGGATGCATGCTGAAGGAAGGAGACTATTTTATCTGGAGGATTTTTTTGGAAGAACTCAGCAATTGAGTTGTGGGGAGCGAGAGAAGCTCTGGGAAGGTTGTACAGGGGCAAGCAAGGAGAACGTGTTGGATTGTGAGGATGCAGTGGCAATTGTTACAGAGGGGTTGGGGGAACCAATAAGGAGGTGGGAGGAGTGAGGTGGGTGTGACCAATTCTAAGACGGGTAATATGAACGTTGTCGATACGAGAAAGGTTGTTGATGGTGGATTTGATCGATTGTGGGCTGGATAACATGGAGTTTGTTATCAATTTGGAAGTTCCATAAGGTTTGCCAGCGGTCACGAACAAGAGAAGCGATAAGCGGTTTGATGTCAGAGAGGGTTTTGGGAAAAGGGGAAGGGAGGAGGTTAAGGGCAAGCTTAGCGGCTGTATCAGCCCTGTCATTGCCAGGGATGCCAACATGGCTGGGTATCCAGAAGAAAAGAACACTTTTCCTGCAGAGGGTGGGAGAAAAGAGTTTCGGAGGAGGAGGTGGCAGGTGAGGTTATCCCATTTAAGATTGAGTAATGAAGTAAGAACAGCCTTGAGTCAGAGAAAATGGCAAAGTGACTAAGAGGAGAGTACTCAATAAAGTTGAGGGCGAGGAGAATGGCCTTAGCCTCGGCTGAAAAGATGGATGAGTGGTCAGGAAGTCTGCTACTGAGGGTGATGTCTTGGATGATGGCAGCAGCAGCTGTCTTGTTGCCTTCCTTGGAGCCATCAGTATAGATGGAGGTGTAATTTGAGAGTTGGTCTTTGATTTGGTTGTGGAGATTGATGAAGAGATTAGGGTGAGTTTGAGTTTTGTTATAAGTGGAGAGGTCGAGGTGGACAGAAGGAAGGGGGGTGGCCCAAGGCGGAAAAGTGGGCCAGGAATAGGTGCCGAGAGTGGCGGGGTTGATGCCAAGTTGAAAGAGGTCTGATTTAATGCGTAAGCTGAAGGGGGGCGATAGGGTTTTAGTCCTATCAAAGAGGGAGGAGAAATTGGGGTACCTAATGAGGTTGTAAACAGGGTTCTGGGTGTCGGTGAGGACTCTAAAAGCATAGGAGAGGCTAAGCTTTTTACATCTAAGTAGAAAGGGGGGTTCGTTGGCTTCAACATGAAGGCTAGTGATTGGGGAGGTCCTGTAGGCTCCTAGACAAAGCCTAAGGGCTTCATTTTGGATGGTGTTAATGTGGTTGAGGTATGAGTTGTGAGCGACACAGTAAACAATATTGCCATAGTCAAGCTTGGCACGAATGGTGAGCCTGAAAATTTTGAGGAGAGCAAAGCGGTTCGCACCCCAAGTGGTGTTGGAGAGGAGTCTGAGGATGTTGAGGGAGCTGTTGCATTTCAGTTTCAGGTTGGTGATGTGTTGCTTGTAGGTAAGCTTGGGGTCTAGAGTTAGACCAAGGAACTTTGTGTTTTCAACTTTAGGGATGCGATTCCCATTGAGCACAAAGTTCGGGTTGGGGTGGAGGTTGTTGAAATGACAAAAGTGCATGCAGACTGTCTTGTCTTTGGAGAATCTAAAACCGTTATTGTTGCTCCAGACTTGCAGCTGATTGAGGCTGGTTTGGAGCCTATTTTCAACAATAGGAAAGCTAGGGGAGGAGTAGAAGATGGTGAAGTCATCCACGAGAGGGTACGTTTGATGCTGGGGCCAAGGTCATTCCCGATGTCATTAATGCTCAGGTTGAAGAGAGTGGGGAGAGGATGCTGCCTTGGGGACGCCCTCTTCTTGGGGGTACGGCTTGGAGAGGGTGTGGCCAATACGAACTTGGAACTGCCTGGGTGAGAGGAAGTTTCGAATAAAGATGGGGAGGTGGCCTCTGAGGCCAATGGTGTGAAGTTTCCGGGTAATGCCGTATTTCCAAGTAGTGTCGAAAGCTTTCTCGAGGTCAAAAAATATGGCAATGAGGTGTTCCTTTTTTGCAAAGGATTCCCGGATAGCGGTGTCGAGCGTAATTAACTGGTCTAGGGTATTGCGACGTTTCGGAAGCCGCTTTGGTGAGGAGAGAGGATTCTGTTGGTCTCGAGGAACCAGTTTAGTCCATGATTAATGATCTTTTCCATAATTTTACAGAGACAGCAAGTAAGGGCGATGGGTCGGTAGCTAGTGGGGTCGGTGCTATCCTTCCCCGGTTTAAGGACGGGGATGACAATAGCTGTCCTCCAGATAGGGGGAAAGGAGTGTGAGGACCAAATGTGGTTGAAGATGGTGAGTAGGGTAGTGGTGGCCTTGATGGGGAGGTGTTTCAGAAACTGATAGGGGATGTTATCTGGGCCCTTGGAGGTGCAGCCAGCGTCGCTGATGGCTTGGTTTAATTCAGAAAGGGTGAGAAGGGTGTTGTAGCTTTCGGAGTTGTCAGAGGGAAAAGTGATTCTCCGGGCTTCATCGCAAGCTTTTTTGATTTTGAAAGCATTGGAGTAGTTGGTCAAGGACGAGATGTTGCTGAAAGAGGCGGCGAGGTGGTCAACAATGTCTTTTTTTGCGGTGAGAAGGTCTCCATTCCAAGAGAGATGGGAGATGGAAGATTTGCCTACTCTGCCGTGGAAGCTGTTAACCATTCTCCAAATCTTCTTAGTGGGGGTGTTGGTGGTGAGAGAAGAGATAAAGTTGTTCCAAGTGTTGGTTTTACTGTCCTTGATAGTGCGTCTGGCCTTGGCACGGCTGATGCGAAAGAGGTTAAGGTTATGGGTGGTCGGGTTAGTTTTAAAGTTCCTGAGGGCTCTTTTCCTGTTCTTGATGGCGGTTTTGCAGTCATCTGAGAACCAGGGGTTGGGGGATGATTTGGGGTTTGGAGGTTTTGGGAATTGAGCAGGTGGCGATGTTGATAAGGATATTACTGAAGTTAGACATGGGATCCTCATCCTAAAAGATGGGGGAGAGGTGTGAGTCACAGAGGGTTTCAAAAAGGGACCAGTCAGCCTTGTCGAGGTTCCAATTGGGGGTGTGCTCAGTGGGGATTTGAAGATTGGAGTGTATAAGAAGAGGGTAATGATCACTACCACAGAGGTCAGCAGTGACTCTCCAACTAAAATCAGGGAGGAGGTTAGGGGAACAGATAGACAGGTCAATACAGGTGAGAGAGCCTGTGGCAGGATGAAGGTAGGTCGGGGGTTAGTGTTCAGTAAGGACAGGCTGTGCTGACGGAGAGCGTTTTCGATGAACTTGCCTCTAGGGGTGGTGGTATTAGAGCCCCACAGAGGGTTGTGAGCGTTGAAGTCACCAAGAAGGATGAATGGGGTGAGAAGCTGAGAGATGAGGTTGTTAAGGCTGGTTGGTTGAATGTTGGTGTTGGGAGGGAGATAGATATTGCAGAGAGTGAAAGTTTTGTGGAGGGAGATAGAAATACAGATGGCCTGAAGGTCGGTGTGCACACGAACAGGGCTGTGTGGGATATCGTGTCTAACGAGAATGGAGACGCCACCACAGGCCCTGTCAGCATCCACTTGATGTTTGTGATAGCAAGCAAAGTTGTTAAGGGAGTAATGGTCGGTGGTTTTCAAGAAAGTTTCTTGTAGGCAGAAGACGACCGGGTTGAAGGTGGAGGCCAGAAGGTCGATTTCTTCAGAATTGGCCTTAAGGCTCCTAATGTTCCATTGTATGATGTTGTGGGTGTTATTGTAATTGTTTGTGGTGTATGCCATAAAGGAGGCGGGGGGTTATCTGGAGGACGATCTGCTGGGTCTGAGTTCGCTTGTTTTTTCTTTGCATTTGTTTCTTTGGGAGCGATTGTTTTTGAAAATTGGACGAGAAGTATGATCGGTGTGTTCGGTAATCGAACAATCCATACTCTCTTCAGTGTGGGTTTGGGAGGTGGGTTGTTTGTTGATTGGTTGTTTGTTGATTGGTTGTTTTTTGGTTGGTTGTTTGTTGGTTGATTTGTTGGTTGTTTTCTTGGCTGGTTTTAGCTTGATGTATGAAGGTATTAGTGGAGTTGGTGTAGGGGGCGGTAGGGGCTTTAGAGTAGGAAGGGGGGTTGAGGTGGTGTGGGTATTGGGTGTGATTGGGTTGTTGGAAATGGTGATGGGCTTAGGACTAGGTAAGAAGAGCCAGGTGAGGTCGGTTTGGGCATGGGAGTTAGTTTTTGTTGTGTTAGTTGTGTTTGGGGGCGGAATTAGAGTTAGAGGAGACTACGTTTGAGTAGGAAGGCTTGGAGTTAAGGAAGCGAGGAATTGTTTCCTGGCCTCAGGGTAGGTTATGTTGGGGTTAAGGGTTTTAAGTTTTGTTATTTGTTTTTTCTGAAGCCAGGTGGGACAGTCTTTCGAGAAGGAGGGATGGTTTGCTGGGTGTTTACCGTCACAATTTGTGCAGAGTGGGGTTGGTGCAGGAGGTGTTGTCATGGTCGGGGCTCATGAGTTACCCACAGCGCTTGGCTGTGGCAGGAGTTTTTCCCGTGGCCATACCTCTGACAATTATAGCAACGTAAAGGGTCAGGAATATAAGGGGCGACCTGGATTCTCAGGTAGCCGGCAATAATGTGGGAGGGGAGAGTTGGAGTTGCGAAGGTGAGAAATATGGTGTTGGTGGGAGTTTCGGCTCCGTCTCTCTTAAGAACGAGACGACGGGCTTTGGTTACATGTTGGTTAGCTAGTTCTTCTTGGAGGTCGTCATCGGTCATGTACGCAAGATCGCGGGTGCGTATGACGCCTTTGCTGGAGTTTAGGGAACGATGGGGGGTGACTGTGATGTCGATACCAGAGTTGGATAGGGTTTTGGTGGAAAGGAGGGTGGTGGCTTGTGTGTCCCTGGTGCAGTGCACCAGGAGATCACCGGATCTAAGGGTAGAGACTTTGGGGAGGGTACCGACAAGGCCAAAGAGGGTTTTATGGATGAGGAAAGGAGAAACTTTTTTAAAGCTTTCCTGCTTGTTGGTGGCATGGATTATAAGGATTTTTGGGATTGGGGTTGCAGAATGGTCAATGATGGTAGCAGGTGGGTCACGGGGAGGGGAGGGGGGTCAAGGTCACTGCATAGGCGCTTTGTCATTATGAAAGAAAAAACCAAGGGCCGAGAGACCCGAGGCAGCTAGAAAAAAAATCGCGGAACCACTATATGGGGACCGCTGTATTAGTAAGGAAGGGCGTGAAAAGTCGGGACAGAACGAGGGAAAATATAATAGAAAAAAAGAAAAGAAACTATCTCACCGAGGATAAAAGCCCATCCACCGAAAAGAAAATCCGAAAATGAAGTTATAAAACAAAATGGTGCAGATT
This sequence comes from Chiridota heheva, assembly GCA_020152595.1. Taxonomy (NCBI): domain Eukaryota; kingdom Metazoa; phylum Echinodermata; class Holothuroidea; order Apodida; family Chiridotidae; genus Chiridota; species Chiridota heheva. Next base: position 184,703 of record JAIGNY010002902.1, read on the forward strand.
GGAGAGAAAATGGAGCGGAAATAGTTTAAGAGAATAGAAGCAGTTGTCACGTCGCTCTCGTACACGTAACACCTTTAGACAGCTGTCACAGCTTCAACCCCATCCCCCTCCCCCATCCTCAATGACCAGACCGAGTGTCATTACCTCAATGTGGAACACCTTTAGACAGCTGTCACAGCTTCAACCCCATCCTCCTCCCCCATCCTTAATGACCAGACCAAGTGTCATTACCTTAATGTGGAACACCTTTGGACAGCTGTCACAGCTTCAACCCAATTCCCCTCCCCCATCCTCAATGACCAGACCGAGTGTCATTACCTCAATGTGGAACACCTTTAGACAGCTGTCACAGCTTCAACCCCATCCCCCTCCCCCATCCTCAATAACCAGACCGAGTGTCATTACCTCAATGTGGAACACCTTTAGACAGCTGTCACAGCTTTAACCCAATCCCCCTCCCCCATCCTCAATGACCAGACCGAGTGTCATTACCTCAAGGTGGAACACCTTTAGACAGCTGTCACAGCTTCAACCCCATCCCCCTCCCCCATCCTCAATGACCAGACCAGAACACCTTTAGACAGCTGTCACAGCTTCAACCCCATCCCCCTCCCCCATCCTCAAGAACCAGACCTAGTGTCTTTACCTTGGGGTTGACATCAAGGGAGGAATGTGACATTGAAGATGGAACACCCTCGGACAGCTGTCGCAGCACAGAAGATCCCCACCGTTCTGACAGACAGCGCACCAGTCTTCATTCGGGTCATCTGGATTCTTGACTTTGTTGGCCATTGGGTGAAGCTCCGTCTCATATCCTTCCATGTCATTTGTTGCAGGCGAATCCAAGTGGTCCTTGCTTGCCTCTGTTGAAGTTGAATTAGACGTTGAGGGGTCATGACCTGGTGATGAGGGTGTTACTGAGGGTTGTTTTGGCTTCGGTTGCTGTGCAAAACAATAAAATAGATCATCTTGACTAATACAGATAATATTGACTATTCCAGATCATTTTGACTAATCCAGATCATCTTGACTAATCTTGCTACTGCTATAAACAATACTTTACTTTCAGGATCCACAGAAAGTGATGAAAAAAGTCCTGCAAGTATACTGCAACAACACTAACAAACAAAATGCTTAGTTCCAACAGGAAATATCAATTTAGGGACCTTTAAAGAATTGCTCTCCCCTGTCCTTTCCCCTTTCCCTTTCTTCACTTTTCCTTTCTTTTAATCATTTTTGCTTTTTCTCTTTCTGGAGACACTTTTGTTGTTGCCGTGGTCTGCCTCTGCGACAGATCATAATACACAATTATTACATTTCTGTAATCAAGCAGCCTAGTACACAACTGTACTCAAACACTGCACAATAATCATAATGCGGGTTTATCCACATGCAGGAGAGCCATGAATTAACGCATATAGTTGTTCCCAGCAGTCATCATCAGTGATGATGGACAGCCAAAGAAGAAGACATTCTTTACTGCCATTCCATTCTTCCACCATCTTGTGTACAGGCCCTATAGACCTTTTCAAACTGAGTTTAGCTGACTTCTTCAGCACTTTGATCAATCAACTTCTAGGGGAATTTTCTCTTTGTTATCTAACAAATCTGGAGGAAAAGTTGTCAAGCACAATGCACATGCGTGTTACCATCATGTATAACTCGATGATTGATAAGCGTTTGAAAACATTTTTGTCATACGCTTGGTCCTATGCCAGGTGTTAATTGTGCAGAAAGGTAAGAATACCCCAGCATTTGATTGGTCAATAAGAATTCCTAGGATTTGATTGGTCAATAAGAATCCCCAGCATTTAAATGGTCAATTAGAATTCCCAGCATTTGATTGGTCAATAAGAAATCCCAGCATTTGATTGGTCAAAAAGAATTCCCCAGCATTTGCTTGGTCAATAACAATTCCCCAGTATATCATTGGTCAATTATAGACACATGATTTTCAGTCAGGTGACATTATTTTAATTAGTTTTCCAGAAATTGCTGATTCAGATTTCATAAGGTATACATCATGGCTAATCTCACCAAACATGCAATATAGATACCAACTAAATGCAACTTGACCAGACACCAAGATTGCTCTTACTTCAACGCCACCTGGCAAACAGAAACGTGGGTGTCCCTGGCATACAGGTTGGGTAGACCTTGGTAATGATTTACAGTGACTTGTACATGTAATGCAACATGACCAGACACCAAAGGTTGCTCTTGCTTCAACACCACCTGGCAAACAGAAACGTGGGTGTCCCTGGCATACAGGTTGGGTAGACCTTGGTAATGATTTACAGTGACTTGTACATGCATATTTTTGTCCAATATTTCCCAAATTGGCTTTCATTACTCAAAAAAGATAAATAGCTTAGCTTCCATTCCAACCAAATTTGTAATGAAAAAAAATGAAAGGAAGGTTGTCAAAAATGCATATGAAAAATAAAAGTTACGAAAATTGGGCTGGCATTTTTCAAAGTCCTGGAAGAGTAAGTATTAAGGATTAAAGTGATTTAAAAGTAACATGTAATGCAAGCACGTCGGTCCCCGACGATCCTAGTGGAAAAGAATGAAATCCCACACATGTAATGCAAGCATGTCTGTCCCAGACAATCCAAGTGGAAAGAATGCAATCCCACACATTATAACTCCTACTTACTTCTGATGCAATCTCTTGTAAGTATGTCGTCATTTCAAGTGGAGCTACATCTCTTAACGTTCTAAGTACATCCACCTGACGGGCTGGAACCAGCGCCACGTACTTGGATAATCTCCTGATGCACGCCACTATGAACACACTAGGCTTTTTTGGGCTAGGGAAGAAACAGGCTATACCCACCTACAGAAGAAGCAAACTCAATGTAGAGGAATTGTTCAGTGGTCAAGCAAGTTGATTTCATACAAAAGGGGAACTCAAAAGAAACAAAATGGTGAAGAAATAATTCAAAAATCTTAATCCGTTAAGGAATTATTTGTGTAGAAACGATTGAAATCAGAATATCACAACATCTTTGGGTATTCCATCATATTTTTCCATTAAGTTTACAACCCATTGCATGTCACCTTGCCCCCTTTTCACAAATCATTTACATATTTTCAAAAAAAATTCTGCTTTGATATTTGCTTGATCTTCTTTTGATGGTGTTCCCCTAATTCACAAACATGACTTAATTCTTTTGATGGTGTTCCCCAATTCACAAACATGACTGGATTCTTTTGATGGTGTTCCCCCAATTCACAAACATGACTTGATTCTTTTGATGGTGTTCCCTAATTCACAAACATGGCTGGATTTTTTTAATGGTGTTCCCCCAATTCACAAACTTGACTGGATTCTTATGGTGTTCCCCCAATTCACAAACATGACTGGATTATTTTGATGGTGTTCCCCCAATTCACAAACATGACTCAATTCTTTTGATGGTATTCCCCCAATTCCGAACTTCACTGGATTCTTTTAATGGTGTTCCCCCAATTCACAAACATGACTGGATTATTTTGATGGTGTTTTCCCAATTCACAAACATGACTCAATTCTTTTGATGGTCTTCCCCTAATTCACAAACATGATTCGATTCTTTTGATGGTGTTCCCCCAATTCGCAAACATTACTCTATTCTTTTAATGGTGTTCCCCAATTCGCAAACATGACTGGATTCTTTTGATGGTATTCCCCCAATTCACATTCATGAGTCGATTCTTTTGATGGTGTTCCCCAATTCACAAACATGACTGGATTCTTTTAATGGTGTTCCCCCAATTCACAAACATGATTTGATTCTTTTGATGGTGTTCCCCCAATTAACAAATATGACTTGATTCTTTTCTCTCATTGCATGGCCCTTCCTACCTTGTAAATGTCCCTTTTTGACCTTGCCACTCTGCCCCTTTCTGGTTCAATAAATAAAACAACATTTCAATACTTAAAATTCAAGCTGATCACTTTTAAATTTTTAAAATAGCACTTTTCGGGTGAACAGATAGACATGTTGCTCCCCCCCCCCCCTTTTTAATTTCCCTCCACCACTAAACCACACTTTCAGCAAGGAAACATAAAACTTAATTTAAATGTTTTGAAGGAAAAAACTTACCATATCAGCAAGAAGAGCAGCAGTGATTTTCTCCACCCGATCCTTATTGTCTGGCTCGTCCATAAATTCAATGAACAATTTCTTAGCTCCCTTTATGTGGCTCTCTATAGATTTCTGAAATTTGAAAAGAAAACTGTGAGACCAGAAATAAGAGAGGTTACCGTGAATACGAACTGTGAGACCAGAAATAAGAGAGGTTGTCTTGAATACGTTAATTAACCCTTAGATCTTCACCTCGTCAAAATGTGACTGCAATTTTTTGAACAATTTTTTCAAAATTAATTTTCACAATTTTGCTCTCATTTTATATCACTACAAGTTTGATTTACATAAATGCTAAGACAACCAGATATTTAAACAAAACACATCCCCTCGCCGCTAATAACATGCTTTCCAGCCTCTGTCACACCTGCCATCCCACCCTCTGTTCCACATATCATACCATGCCACTCTGTCCCATATACCATGCCACTGTGTCCCACATACCATCCCTCCCTGTCCCATATACCACGCCACCTTGTCCCACATCCCATCACTCCCTTTACCATGTGTTATCCTACCCTGTCCCACATGCCATCCTTCCATGTACCACATGTCATCCCAGTCTTACAGGCAATTTCATCCAATCCCACCCTGTCCCATATGCCATCTCACCTGAAATCCTAACGACATGTCATCCTGTCTCACATGTCATTACACTCTGTCCCCCATGCCATCCCGCCTTGTCCCACATGCCATCACAGCCTGTCATAAATGCCATGACATTGTTTTCACATGCCACGTAACCCTGTCCCACATGTTATCCCACCCTGTCCTATATGCCATGACATCCTGTCCCACTTTCCATGGTATCCTGTCCCACAAGCCACCCTTTTTTAGGGTAAAGATTCTCTTTACAAACATTGAAGTGAAGGACTATTGCAAGATTGCAATTAATTGTAAAATAACATTGTCAAAACCTTCATTACATAAATAATAACCAAGAAGTAAATACATCTTTATATGTTCTCACTTTACCACACGTGTTAATGGGGGGATGTTCTTAGACTAGAGCAATGCACCCAAAACATTTCCTCTTTAACACATATTTACTGTTGTTTACTCAAAAATCAACAAATTGACTAGAACGGTAAATACACCATCATGGTTCGCATGCCCATAAAAATTGACACCCATATCATATGACCCAACCAATTATAAAAATGGCATATCACACTAAGTCCCACATGGCATCCCATGTCCCACATGGCATCCTTGTCCCACGTGGCATCCCATGTCCCACATGGCATCCCATGTCCCACATGGCATCCTTGTCCCACGTGGCATCCCATGTCCCACATGGCATCCCATGTCCCACATGGCATCTCATGTCCCACATGGCATCCCATGTCCCACATGGCATCCCATGTCCCACATGGCATCCCATGTCCCACATGGCATCCCATGTCCCACATGGCATCCCATGTCCCACATGGCATCCCATGTCCCACATGGCATCCCATGCCCCACATGGCATCCCATGTCTCACATGGCATCCCATGTCCCAAATTGCATCCCGTGTCCCACATGGCATCCCGTGTCCCACATGGCATCCCGTGTCCCACATGGCATCGCATGTCCCACATGGCATCGCATGTCCCACATGGCATTGCATGTCCCACATGGCATCCCATGTCCCACATGGCATCCCATGTCCCACATGGCATCCCATGTCCCACATGGCATCCCATGTCCCACATGGCATCCCATGTCCCACATGGCATCCCATGTCCCACATGGCATCCCATGTCCCACATGGCATCCCATGTCCCACATGGCATCCCATGTCCCACATGGCATCCCATGTCCCACATGGCATCCCATGCCCCACATGGCATCCCATTGCATACCATGTCTCACATGGCATCCCATGTCCCACATTGCATCCCATGTCTCACATGGCATCCCATGTCCCACATGGCATCCCGTGTCCCACATGGCATCGCATGTCCCACATGGCATCCCATGTCCCACATGGCATCGCATGTCCCACATGGCATCCCATGTCCCACATGGCATCCCATGTCCCACATGGCATCCCATGTCTCACATGGCATCCCATGTCTCATATGGCATCCCATGTCTCACATGGCATCCCATCCCGTGTCCCACATGGCATTCCACCATATCTCCCACATGGCATTCCACCCCACGTCCCACTAACATCCCATCCTTTGTCCCACGTGGCATCCCATCTTATGACTCACATGGCATCTCACCCTATGTTCCATATCCCATGTCCCAAATGACATCCCACCCCATGTCCCACATGGCATTCCATCATATCTCCTACATGGCATTCCACCATACAGTATGTCTCACATGGCATTCCACTATATGTCACTCATGGCATGCCACCTGATGTTCCACCATATGTTCCACATGGTATCCCTTCTAATGTTCCACATGGTATCCCTCCCAATGACATCATGTTTTATGTACCACACGGCATCACATCCCATGTCCCCACGGCCTCCTACCCTATGTCACACATGGCATCTTACCCTATGTGACACATGGCATCCCAACCTATATCACACTATGTGTTACTCGTGGCATCCCACCATGTCCCACATGGCATTCCACTGTCCCACATGCCATTCCACTGTCCCACATGGCATCCCAGCCCACGGCATCCCACCCCATGTCTTACATGACATCCCATCCCTTGTCGCACGTGGCATTCCATCAAATGTCCCACATGGCATTCCATCCTATGACCCACATGGCATCCTACCCCATGACCCACATGGCATCCTACCCCATGTCCCAAATGTTATCCCATCCCATACCTTGTCCCACATGGCATTTCACCATACCTCCAACATGGCATTCCACTATACAGTATGTCTCACATGGCATTCCACCATATGTCCAACATGGCATCCCACCCTATGACCCACATGGCATCCCACCCTATGTCCCACATGGATCCTATCCTACATGTCCCACATTAATCCAACTACATGAACCACATGATTCCCTCCCAATGTCCCACATGGCATCTCTCCATTTCCCGCATCAGTAACTTCCCACCTAATGTCCCACATGGCATCCTACCATATCTTCCACATGGTTTTCCTCCCAATGTCCCAATGACATCCTACTTTATGTCCCACATGGCATCACATCCCATGTTCCCATGGCTTGCTACACTATGTCCCACATAGACTCCTACCCTATATCACACTATGTGTTACTCGTGGCATCCCACCATGTCCCACATGGCATTCCACCTTCTTCCACATGGCATTCCACCCTGTTCCACGTGGCATCCCATGTCCCACATGGCATCTCATGACCCACATGGCATCCCATGTCAGACATGGCATCCCATGTCCCCATGGCATCCCATGCCCCACATTCCAAGCCATGTCTCACATGGCATCCCATGTCCCACATTGCATCCCATGTCTCACATGGCATCCCATCCCATGTCCCACATGGCATTCCACCATATCTCCCACATGGCATTCCATTCCATGTCCCACTAACATCCCATCCCTTGTCCCACGTGGCAACTCATCTTATGACTCACATGGCATCCCACCCTATGTCCCACATCCCATGTCCCAAATGACATCCCACCCCATGTCACACATGACATTCTATCCCATGCCTCGTCCCACATGGCATTCCATCATATCTCCTACATGGCATTCCACCATACAGTATGTCTCACATGACATTCCACCATATGTCACTCATGGCATCCCACCTGATGTCCCACCATATGTTCCACATGGTATCCCTCCTAATGCTCCACATGGTATCCCTCCCAATGTCCCAATGACATCCTGTTTAATGTCCCACACGGCATCACATCCCATGTCCCCACGGCCTCCTACCCTATGTCACACATGGCCTCCTACCCTATGTCACACATGGCATCTTACCCTATGTCACACATGGCATCCCAACCTATATCACACTGTGTTACTAGTAGCATCCCACATGGCATTCCACTGTCCCACATGGCATCCCATCCCACCCCACGGCATCCCACCCCATGTCCCACATGACATCCCATCCCTCGTCGCACGTGGCATTCCATCATATGTCCCACATGGCATTCCATCCTATGACCCACATGGCATCCTACCCCATGACCCACATGGCATCCTACCCCATGACCCACATGGCATCCTACTTCATCCCATGTCCCAAATGATATCCCACATGATATCCCATCCCATACCTTGTCCCACATGGCATTCCACCATATCTCCCACATGGTATTCCACCATACAGTACATCTCACATAGCATTCCACCATATGTCCAACATGGCATCCCACCCTATGACCCACATGGCATCCCACCCTATGTCCCACATGGATTCTATCCTACATGTCCCACATTAATCCAACTACATGAACCACATGACTCCCTCCCAATGTCCCACATGGCATCTCTCCATTTCCCGCATCAGTGGCTTCCCATCTGATGTCCCACATGGCATCCCACCTTATATCCCACCATATGTTATCCCTCCCAATGTCCCAATGACATCCTACTTTATGTCCCACATGGCATCACATCCCATGTTCCCATGGCCTCCTACCCTATGTCCCACATAGCCTCCTACCATATGTCACACATGGCATCCTACCCTATGTCACACATGGCATCTCAACCTATATCACACTATGTGTTACTCGTGGCATTCCACCATGTCCCACATGGCATTCCACCCTGTTCCACATGGCATCCCACCCCATGTCATCCCACCCCATGTCCCACATGACATCCCATAGGCTCCATAAGAAGTCTCATCTTAGCTATCAGTCTCTGATTGAGCACACTATGTATGAAAGTGTCAGTCCATACGGTATAATAACTTATGTGCAAATAAGTTGTTGCAATGGGGTAAAACCTCATGTCCCACATGACATCCCATGTCCCACATGACATTCCATCCCATGGCATTCTACCCTATGTCCTGCATGGCATTCCACCATATATCCTACATGGCATTCCACCCTGTCCCTGTTCCACATGGCATCCCACCCCATGCCCACATGGCATCCCACATAGCATCCCACCCCATGTCCGACATGATGTCCCATAGGCTCCATAAGAAGTCTCATCCTAGCTATCACAGTCCCTGATTGAGCATACTATGTATGAAAGTGTCAGTTCATATAATAACTTTATGCAAATGACTTGTTGAAGAAGAAAAAAAGGCAGAGTCAAATAGTTATGCCTGATATAGCCCTTGGTGTATACCACATGGTATATAATATATCGTATGTCCCGCATGGCTCCCATCCATGTCCCACATGGCATCCCACTCTATGTCCATAAGCAGTCACATCCTGTCAAACTCCCTGACTAAGCATATTAAATTAAAAAAACTGGTCAGTTCATATACTGTAGCAAGCTTATGCAAATGAACACAATAATAAAGGTAGAGTTTAATAATCATGCCTGATACAACTGTTGGTACCCAAATATTTTAAAGAATTTTAGGGATTTTAAATCTCCAGGGCTATAAGAGAAACACTTGAGGATCTCTGAAGAGTATTGGAAAATTATATCATTTTACAGTTATCTTCTAAGGAAATATCAAATGTTTTGTAGACTTTTTAAGGAAACTAGTCTTCAATCCTATCTAAAGTATCTCTGATTTTTTTTTAACATTTTGTAAGAAAAATCTAACCTTACATAAGGATATCTGAAGAAACTTTAACTTTTTTTGAGGAACTCTCAAAAAACATTAATATTTTTAAGGAATCTCAGCAAAAACTGTGGCCGGCTGCACAGGCCGGACGAAATCACCATTACATGCCATCGCACGCGAAACAAAAATATTTATAAGTAGAATTATCTTTTGTTTTTTGTTTTAATGAAAAAATATTCTCTTTTTCCTGTGGGTTATAACCACCGAAACCATGGCTAATAGTTCTTCCCGTGGGTTATTACCATCAGAACCTTGGCTTTTTTCCAAGTCTGGACTTTTGTAATGAAACATAAAATATATTGCCAAGATCAAAACTTACGATATAATGCCTTGGTAATAGGTTCATGTAAAAATGCTTTGGCCACGAGGAGACGTCAATGCTTGTGGTGGCGTCGGTGTGGAAATCATGGAAGTTGCACTTAACCACCTGCTTTATCCTACCAGACGGAGAGTTGCTTTTGTGCTGGCAGACAGAGAACAGTAGAAATAATCACTTCCTAATAGAAATATTGCAACTCTATCAATATTTGAACTCAAAAGAGAAATGTCCTTCTTTGACGTCCCTTTAGTCATAGAAATCATGCAATTGGTGTTCTTCATTTAAATGCGCAATTCAAAATATCGTCCTTGCTTACACAAATATGAAATTGTCCGTTCTTCAGCCTCTTTCTGTCAAACATTTTTCTCACAGGAGACAAAATCTGATACAATCCGAATTTCATACAATAAGAGGAATCAAATCTAAACCAATTTCCCAAAACAGCAAGAAATCAAAATCATATTCCTATCTCAAGTTACCCATGTTTGAAAAAGACAACATGGGGGCTGCCATTTTGATCAATTCTGTATTGAAATGAAAGTGATGAAACTAATTTCCCACCCGGGACATGAATTTTAATGTATTTCATTATAAATTGTATCAAAGCTTTTATTTCAGAAGAATGTGACACAAAGTTTTAACAGCATGTTTTGATAATTTAATGTGTACACAAAATGTCCTTTACGCTTACAAATAGAAAACATTTTTTCATAGGCTAAAAAACTTGAGATAGATTATAAAGAAATATAAAGCATTCCAACATCCTGTTTGGTTGATCAGGGTTTGCATTAGCAGCGCGATTGTAAGAATTGCGCAATCAGTTCTCAGAATACCGCACAAAATTAGAAGCAATGCGAGATGGTGATGCACACCTACTGGGAGCTGCTGGCTCAGACAAGTGTCCAAATCCGCACTAAGCATTCATTCAGTGATACCGTTAGGCCTCGAGTTAACGATATGGACTTTAGCGATTAGACATGAAATTTCTTTGAACTAAAGATACCTAAAATAAACCATAAGCTTTTTAATTTGCACGCATGTCGCACGATATTCTTCGTCAATTGCGTTGTCATTTTCATAACAAAAGAATCTCAAGTCTTTGATCGCATTGGATCAAAGTTTTTTAAGCAAGTCAGGTTAAGCCTCACCCGGGAACTTCATTTCAATTCTGGAATGTTCTGAGCGATATATAAGGGAGCTATCATGAAACTATTTACAGTCAGTTTCTTCAGCATGGTAGCTGCTAGTAATAACTCAGCTATGTACTATGATGGCTGTGTGCAGTTGAAGGTTTGGGAATTTGTGTAGATTTCTAGGGAAGGGTTGTGTAGGGCATAGATAAATAAGTATTAGGTATTGTGGACATAAAAACAATTTTTGTGTAAGGATGCTTCTTATTTATTGCTCTAGAAAGCTTGGCCATGATAGCACAGCATGTTGCTTAGTGTCAGGGGTCTTATTTGGAATTTCATCATTTCCCTAATTTTTCACCAAACTCAAGGTCTAAGATCACATTTAAACATTTAAACGAACAAAAAATCAGGTTTAAACATTTAGGTCACTTTAAACATAAATGTACAGCCCCAATATTTATGCAATTTACAGAAATAAATACAATTTAAGAAGAGTTTTACCTTGTAAGTCCAAAAATGTAAAAGGTTATTTTTGGCATTGTCTGCTTACACGTGGAAATTCCCTACCAAAATTCTGAAATCCCTACCAAATAATTGTTGAAAGAGGGAATTTCCCTGCCAAAAATAGTGCAAACCGTGGTTAATAACAGATATGCTGCAAGTTCTAAATCCAATATAGTGGCTCCCATAGTGGTGGCATTCACGTTTTTAATATATGATTACAAAAAATGTGTGAGATTGCTCCGGGAGGTATAAAACTTAGTCAGAAGAATTTGTTATTTTCAATTTTTTCACATTGATTAATGATTGTCACACTTTATGTACCCTTCAAATATATCATTTACTATATGATTTCTGTCTTCTTTTGCTGTAAACATGACATTTATTATAATATTATAAGGAAAATGAAAATTGTATTCCTTGCAACAATCATTCCCTTTACAATATTCCTTGGAAAAAATTATCCATGCATATATTATAAGTAACTCAGACAATTCCTGACAAAAGTACTTTGCATCTTTTTTCAATGTTATCCATAAATCACTAAAAACTTTTTTTGTCTAATTGCATGCCAACATTGGATAGGGGTCAAAAAAGTCAGCGTTTGACAAATCATACACCCGGCTATCCGAGACAATCTTATCCAGGCCAACAATAAAATGGACTTGATCGACATGGATGCAAATCATACACCCGGCTATCCGAGACAATCTTATCCAGGCCAACAATAAAATGAACATGATCTACCTGGATGATTCCCACATGAAGGTGCCAATACTCTTCCGTCCCTCAGAATGTTCAGACATAATAATAATAATAATAATAGTAATAATAAGACTTATAATGCGCACAAAACACCTAAACTAGGTGCTCAAGGCGCCATACAATAAATACAAAAATATAAAATGATTATAAAACAAAACAACAATTATTGAACATTGACAAAAGGCTTAGACATTAAGTACAGTAAGTCTTTAAATTCTTTTTTAAGGAACCAATAGTAATGGAAGATCTGATGTAAAATGGCAATTCTTTCCATAACCGTGGGGGACCGGCAGCGAAAGACCTGTCCCCCTCCCCATGAATGCTTATATTTTGATTCAAACAGAAATAATTTATCTGGAGAACGTAAATTACGGACAGGAATATAGTTTTAACAAATAAGATATGTAAAGTGGAACACGACCTTGGAGAGATTTATATACGATAAGCAATATCTTATAGATGATACGATATGATACAGAAAGCCAGTGTAAATCTCTCAAAATTAAGTTAATGTAACAGGACTTTTTGGAGAGAGTAGGAATTCTGGCCGCAGTGTTTTGTAGCCCTTGGAGACGACTGATTTATTCACACGGCAAGTCGTAAAGGATTGAATTGGCTGTATCTAAACGTGATGTTATAAAAGAATGAATAATCTTCTCAGTAGCAGTACGATGAAGATATTTACGCAATTTAACAATATTACGAAGATGAAATAAAGCCATGCGGATGACATTAGAGATATGGGGTTTTAAAGTCATTTTGGCATCAAAAATGACACCAAGATTTCGTACTTGGGTTGAAGATGGAACAAATGATTCACCAACATTACACTATTCATTGCACAATTATGTGGGGTACGTTCATAGAGCAATGAACATTGTGGTCGAACCTTAACTTTTTGTCACATACTCTTTGTTTACTCAAGAAATTAACAAATTTAGGTCTGTCTGGATGTTTCATGTATAAATAAGGACAATCACAAGTTAAGGTTTTGGTTTGATTACCTGGTGCCAAGACTTGATTGTAGATGTAAAAGACTTACCTCTTTCCAAGTGAGTAAACCTGACCAAACTTTGAAGCTGTCAAGTGTCGTCTCATGTGTTAAAGACTGCAAGAAATTTAAAATCATAGCATTGTTTCAGTATACACTGCATTTGTCCCAAATAATAATCACTGTGTGGTACAATTTGACTGCCATTCAAATGTTGTTTTTAATAAAGTGCTTCTTAATGCCTACGTACAATCAGTTGTTGGAATTAATTCAACCATTTCCCTCAACAAAGGTGTCAAATATCAATCATCTTCACATGAAAAAAATGTGACACAAATAATATTAATGCAGTAAATACAACTTGATATATTTCCCTCTCTAATGTACTATTCATTGCACAATCACATGGGGATGTTTTTAAAGCACATATTTACCACATATATTGTTCCTTACTCAAAAAATCTATAAAAAAAAGGAAAGGATAGAAAACAATGGGGAAAAAAAAAAATTCTTTCTGCAAATTCCTGCTTTCCCCATAGTTATAACCGCCGAAACCAGTTTCACCACGGTTATAACCACCAGAAGCATAGTTTTACCACGGTTATAACTGCCAGAACAGTTTCACCACGGCTATAACCACCGGAACCATAGATTTCACCGCGGTATAACCGCCGGAACCATAGTTTCACCACAGTTATTACTGCCGAAACCATAGTTTCACCACGGTTATAACGGCCGGAACCATAGTTTCACCACGGTTAAAGCTGCCGCAACCATAGTTTCACCACGGTTATAACCGCCAAACCATAGTTTCACCACGGTTATAACCGCCGAAACAATAGTTTAACCACAGTTATAACAGCCGGAACCATTGTTTCACCACGGTTATAACTGCTGCAACCATTGTTTCACCATGGATATAACCGCTGAAACCATACATTTCACCACGGTTAACACCGCCGAAGCCATAGTTTCACCACGGTTATAACCACCGGAACCATAGTTTCACCACGGTAATAACCACCGAAACCATAGTTTCACCATGGTTTTAACCACCGGAACCATAGATTTCACCACGGTTATAACCTTTGGAACCATAGATTTTACTACGGTTATAACCACCGCAACTATAGTTTCACCATGGGTATAACCACTGGAACCATAGTTTTACCATTCTTATAACCACTGGAACCATAGATTTCACCACAGGTATAACCGTAAGAACCATAGATTTCACCACGGTTATAACCACCGGAACTATAGTTTCACTACGCTTATAACGACCGGAACCATAGTTTCACCACGGTTATAACCGCCGAAACTATAGTTTCACCACAGTTATAACCGCCGGGACCATAGATTTTACTACAGTTAAAACTACCGGAACCATAGTTTCACCACGGTTTTAACCACCGGAACCATAGTTTCACCATGGTTAAAACCACCGGAACCATAGATTTTACCACGCTTATAACCGTCGGAACCATAGTTTCACCACGGTTATAACCACCAGAACCATAGTCTCACCACGGTTATAACCACCAGAACCAAAGTTTCACCATGGTTTTAACCACCGGAACCACAGATTTCACCACCGTTATAACCGTCGGAACCATAGATTTTACTACGATTATAACCACCAGAACCATAGTTTCACCACGGGTATAAGCACTGGAACCATAGTTTTACCATAGTTATAACCACCGGAACCATAGATTTCACCACAGTTATAACCGTAAGAACCATAGATTTCACCACGGTTATAACCGTAAGAACCATAGATTTCACCACGGTTATAACCGTAAGAACCATAGATTTCACCACAGTTATAACCGTAAGAACCATAGATTTCACCACAGTTATAACCGTAAGAACCATAGATTTCACCACGGTTATAACCGTAAGAACCATAGATTTCACCACAGTTATAACCGTAAGAACCATAGATTTCACCACAGTTATAACCGTAAGAACCATAGATTTCACCACGGTTATAACCACCGGAACTATAGTTTCACTACGCTTAAAACAACCGGAACCATAGTTTCACCACGGTTATAACCGCCGAAACCATAGTTTCACCACGGTTTTTAACCGCCGGAACCACAGATTTCACTACGGTTATAACCACTGGAACCATAGTTTCACCACGGTTATAACTGCCAAAACCATAGTTTCACCACAGTTATAACCGCCGGAACCATAGATTTCACCACGGTTATAACTGCCGGAACTATAGTTTCACCACGGTTATAACCGCCGGAACAAAAGTTTCACCACGGTTATAACCACCGGAACCACAGATTTCACCACCGTTATAACCGCCGGAACCATAGATTTCACCACGGTTATAACTGCCGGAGCCTTAGTTTCACCACGGTAATAACCGCCGGAACTATAGTTTCACCACGGTTATAACCGCTGGAACCATAGTTTCGCAACATTTATAATCACCGAAACCATTTTTTTCTTCTTCAAGGTATGGGTACAATATTGTAGACTGTTGCATGAAGATGATCATACAAACCTTGGCTTTAGCTTTAGAAACTGCACAAGGTTTTGGTGACATCGCTGACGGTGATCCAGGTTCCTGTTTTATCTTAACTGGTTCCTCACTCTTCACAATTGTGGGATTAGCTTCACTGACTTTTAGGTCTCCAGTATCATTCTGCCCAGATGCATTGTAGGTAGGAGCAGTCTCAGACGACATCGTCTCTGCGGTTGATGAGACTTGTACGGGTACACTTGGAGCTGTTTGGTTTTCATGCAGGATACTTGACGTAATTGTGGTTGATGTAGACGTTTGTGATGGGGCACTCGGGGTACTGAAGTTGAAGGTGACCTGGTTTGTTAAGGGACCATTACTGTAAGAAATGAAGGTTATGGCAAATATGAATGGCATATACTTTGACGACCAACAGATTTTTGTTTTAAGATCAGTGGTCCTGCTATGGGGGGAGGGGGAAGGGGGAATTTGCACCAACCCACAATATCGCTTTGCCACCCCCTTAACCCCCAGAAAATGCTGTATGGCGACATATTTTGTCTGATCTATAGGCTTTAAACCCCTACCCCTAGAAGACAAAGCTGCATGTTCCCTCCACCCCTCTGGCATCAAAATTCTGGTGCCACCACTGATTCTAATCCTCTTATGTGTGGGAACTTGGCAACAATCTCTTGCTGGTTAAACAATGCCAAACTACAATCTTGGTCGAAATTGCTTGAAACACCTTAGAATTCTTCCATTTTCCAATACAGTCATTGTGGACATACATACATACATACACATATATATATATATATATATATATATACATACATACATACACACCTACATACAAACATACATACATACAAACATACATACACACATACATACATACAAACACACATACAAACATACATGTATACATACATACATACATACATCCTCCATTAATACATACATATACATCAAATGTAACGTCACTAATTATTTGAACACTGTTTCATCATCAAGTGTTTCAACAATTTGAAGCAATGCAAATATTGAGAATTTATAGTCAATTTGGGATGATTGAGAAAATGTTCATCTTTTATGAAATTCCCATCATAATAATACTTAATTTGAAGTATTATTTACAGCTACCATAACAATTACCAAGATTGACCAAGTTTTGATTTGTAATAAATCATTTTCTACTGGGGCATTTCCTACGGTATGAAAATTGCTAAGGTAATAGCAATATTTAAGTCTGGTGAAAAAAATGTGTTCAATAATTATAGGCCAGTGATCTCATTGCTGTGACAATTCTCAAAAATACTTGAAAATTTGTTTGAGAAAAGACTAGATAATTTTATTTGCAAATTTAATCTCCTTACCGACAGTCAGTACGGTTTTAGGTCTGGTCGGTCTACTTCTATGGCATTATTATAATTAATTGAAGAAATCCCGTCATTAGACAAGAAAAAAAATCAACTATTGTAGTCTTTATTGATTTATAAAAAGCCTTTGACACCAAAGACCATCATTTATTACTCAGGAAACTTGAGTTCTGGATTATGGTTTCCGGGGGGGTAGTTCATGATTGGCTGATTAGTTATGGTTTCCGGGGGATGGTTCATGATTGGCTGATTAGTTATGGTTTCAGGGGTAGTTCATGATTGGCTGATTAGTTATGGTTTCGGGGATAGTTCATGATTGGCTGATTAGTTATGGTTTCCAGGGGATGATTGGCTGATTAGTTATGGATTGGCTGATTAGTTATGGTTTTCGGGGTGGTTCATGATTGGCTGATTAGTTATGGTTTCCGGGGTAGTTCATGATTGGCTGATTAGTTATGGTTTGGTAGTTCATGATTGGCTGATTAGTTATGGTTTCCGGGGGGTAGTTCATGATTGGCTGATTAGTTATGGTTTCCGGGGTAGTTCATGATTGGCTGATTAGTTATGGTTTCCGGGGGGTAGTTCATGATTGGCTGATTAGTTATGGTTTCCGGGAGGTAGTTCATGATTGGCTGAT
The DNA here is from genome assembly GCA_020152595.1 of Chiridota heheva. Taxonomy (NCBI): domain Eukaryota; kingdom Metazoa; phylum Echinodermata; class Holothuroidea; order Apodida; family Chiridotidae; genus Chiridota; species Chiridota heheva. The sequence goes on from JAIGNY010002902.1 coordinate 202,725, forward strand.
TAGTTATGGTTTCCGGGGGGTAGTTCATGATTGGCTGATTAGTTATGGTTTCCGGGAGGTAGTTCATGATTGGCTGATTAGTTATGGTTTCCGGGGTAGTTCATGATTGGCTGATTAGTTATGGTTTGGTTTCGGGGTAGTTCATGATTGGCTGATTAGTTATGGTTTCCGGGGTAGTTCATGATTGGCTGATTAGTTATGGTTTCCGGATAGGTAGTTCATGATTGGCTGATTAGTTATGGTTTCGGGGATAGTTCATGATTGGCTGATTAGTTATGGTTTCGGGGTAGTTCATGATTGGCTGATTAGTTATGGTTTCGGGGTAGTTCATGATTGGCTGATTAGTTATATGGTAGTTTGATTGGCTGATTAGTTATGGTTTCCGGGGTAGTTCATGATTGGCTGATTAGTTATGGTTTCGGAGGTAGTTCATGATTGGCTGATTAGTTATGGTTTCGGCTGGTAGTTGGCTGATTAGCTATGGTTTGATTCATGATTGGCTGATTAGTTATGGTTTCCGGAGGTAGTTCATGATTGGCTGATTAGTTATGGTTTCCAGGGGTAGTTCATGATTGGCTGATTAGTTATGGTTTCGGAGGTAGTTCATGATTGGCTGATTAGTTATGGTTTCGGGGTAGTTCATGATTGGCTGATTAGTTATGGTTTCCGGGAGGTAGTTCATGATTGGCTGATTAGTTATGGTTTCCGGGGGGTAGTTCATGATTGGCTGATTAGTTATGGTTTCCGGGGTAGTTCATGATTGGCTGATTAGTTATGGTTTCCGGGGGATAGTTCATGATTGGCTGATTAGTTATGGTTTCCAGGGGATAGTTCATGATTGGCTGATTAGTTATGGTTTCCAGGGGATAGTTCATGATTGGCTGATTAGTTATGTTTTCGGGAGGTAGTTCATGATTGGCTGATTAGTTATGGTTTCGGGATAGTTCATGATTGGCTGATTATTTATGGTTTCCAGGGGATAGTTCATGATTGGCTGATTAGTTATAGTTTTTGAGGGGTAGTTGATGATTGGCTGATTAGTTATGGTTTCCAAAGGAAAGTTCATGTTTAGCTGATTAGTTATGGTTTCCAGGGGGTAGTTCATGATTGGCTGATTAGTTATGGTTTCTGAGGGGTAGTTCATGATTGGCTGATTAGTTATGGTTTCCGGGGGATAGTTCATGATTGGCTGATTAGTTATGGTTTCCGGGAGGTAGTTCATGATTGGTTGATTAGTTATGGTTTCCGGGAGGTAGTTCATGTTTGGCTAATTAGTTATGGTTTCCGGGGGTAGTTCATGATTGGCTGATTAGTTATGGTTTCGGGGTAGTTCATGATTGGCTGATTAGTTATGGTTTCCGAGGTAGTTCATGATTGGCTGATTAGTTATGGTTTCGGGGTAGTTCATGATTGGCTGATTAGTTATGGTTTCCGGGGGTAGTTCATGATTGGCTGATTAGTTATGGTTTCCGGGGTAGTTCATGATTGGCTGATTAGTTATGGTTTCGGAGGTAGTTCATGATTGGGGTAGTTCGGGGGGGTAGTTCATGATTGGCTGATTAGTTATGGTTTCGGGAGGTAGTTCATGATTGGCTGATTAGTTATGGTTTCGAGGATAGTTAGTTGGCTGATTAGTTATGGTTTCCGGAGGTAGTTCATGATTGGCTGATTAGTTATGGTTTCCGGGGTAGTTCATGATTGGCTGATTAGTTATGGTTTCCATGGGATAGTTCATGATTGGGTAGTTCATGATTGGCTGATTAGTTATGGTTTCCGGGGATAGTTCATGATTGGCTGATTAGTTATGGTTTCGGGGATAGTTCATGATTGGCTGATTAGTTATGGTTTCGGGATAGTTCATGATTGGCTGATTAGTTATGGTTTCAGGGATAGTTCATGATTGGCTGATTAGTTATGGTTTTAGTTATTGGCTGATTAGTTATGGTTTCCGGGGGATAGTTCATGATTGGCTGATTAGTTATGGTTTCCAGGGGATAGTTCATGATTGGCTGATTAGTTATGGTTTCCGGGGGGTAGTTCATGATTGGCTGATTAGTGATTAGTTATGGTTTCGGGGATAGTTCATGATTGGCTGATTAGTTATGGTTTCGGGGATAGTTCATGATTGGCTGATTAGTTATGGTTTCCAGAGGATAGTTCATGATTGGGTAGTTCATGATTGGCTGATTAGTTATGGTTTCATGATTGGCTGATTAGTTATGGTTTCCGGGGTAGTTCATGATTGGCTGATTAGTTATGGTTTCGGGGATAGTTCATGATTGGCTGATTAGTTATGGTTTCGGAGGATAGTTCATGATTGGCTGATTAGTTATGGTTTCGGGGATAGTTCATGATTGGCTGATTAGTTATGGTTTCGGGGATAGTTCATGATTGGCTGATTAGTTATGGTTTCCGGGATAGTTCATGATTGGCTGATTAGTTATGGTTTAGGGGTAGTTCATGATTTGATTAGTTATGGTTTCCGGGGATAGTTCATGATTGGCTGATTAGTTATGGTTTCGGGGATAGTTCATGATTGGCTGATTAGTTATGGTTTCGGGGATAGTTCATGATTGGCTGATTAGTTATGGTTTCCGGGGATAGTTCATGATTGGCTGATTAGTTATGGTTTCCGGGATAGTTGGCTGATTAGTTATGGTTTGATTGGCTGATTAGTTATGGTTTCGGGATAGTTCATGATTGGCTGATTAGTTATGGTTTCCGGAGGATAGTTCATGATTGGCTGATTAGTTATGGTTTCGGGATAGTTCATGATTGGCTGATTAGTTATGGTTTCGGGATAGTTCATGATTGGCTGATTAGTTATGGTTTCGGATAGTTCATGATTGGCTGATTAGTTAGATAGTTCATGATTGGCTGATTGGTTTGATTAGTTTGATTGGCTGATTAGTTATGGTTTCCGGGGAATAGTTCATGATTGGCTGATTAGTTATGGTTTCCGAGGGGTAGTTCATGATTGGCTGATTAGTTATGGTTTCCAAGGGGTAGTTCATGATTGGCTGATTAGTTATGGTTTCAGGGGATAGTTCATGATTGGCTGATTAGTTATGGTTTCCGGAGGATAGTTCATGATTGGCTGATTAGTTATGGTTTCGAGGATAGTTCATGATTGGCTGATTAGTTATGGTTTCGGGAAATGGATGATGATTGGCTGATTAGTTATGGTTTCCGGGGATAGTTCATGATTGGCTGATTAGTTATGGTTTCGGAGGATAGTTCATGATTGGCTGATTAGTTATGGTTTCCGGGGTAGTTCATGATTGGCTGATTAGTTATGGTTTCCGGGATAGTTCATGATTGGCTGATTAGTTATGGTTTCGGGGATAGTTCATGATTGGCTGATTAGTTATGGTTTCGGGGATAGTTTGGCTGATTAGTTATGATTGGCTGATTAGTTATGGTTTCATGATTGGCTGGATGGTTTCCGGGGATAGTTCATGATTGGCTGATTAGTTATGGTTTCGGGGATAGTTCATGATTGGCTGATTAGTTATGGTTTCGAGGATAGTTCATGATTGGCTGATTAGTTATGGTTTCGGGGATAGTTCATGATTGGCTGATTAGTTATGGTTTCCTGGAGGATAGTTCATGATTGGCTGATTAGTTATGGTTTCGAGGATAGTTCATGATTGGCTGATTAGTTATGGTTTCCGGGATAGTTCATGATTGGCTGATTAGTTATGGTTTCGGGGATAGTTCATGATTGGCTGATTAGTTATGGTTTGGGAGGTAGTTCATGATTGATTAGTTATGGTTTCGGGGATAGTTCATGATTGGCTGATTAGTTAGAGGATAGTTCATGATTGGCTGATTAGTTATGGTTTCCGGGGATAGTTCATGATTGGCTGATTAGTTATGGTTTCCGGAGGTAGTTCATGATTGGCTGATTAGTTATGGTTTCGGGATAGTTCATGATTGGCTGATTAGTTATGGTTTCAGGGGATAGTTCATGATTGGCTGATTAGTTATGGTTTCCAGAGGATAGTTCATGATTGGCTGATTAGTTATGGTTTCGGGATAGTTCATGATTGGCTGATTAGTTATGGTTTCGGGGTGGTTCATGATTGGCTGATTAGTTATGGTTTCGGGGTAGTTCATGATTGGCTGATTAGTTATGGTTTCGGATAGATGATTGGCTGATTAGTGGTTCATGATTGGCTGATTAGTTATGGTTTTCGGAGGTGGTTCATGATTGGCTGATTAGTTATGGTTTTCGGGGGGTAGTTCATGATTGGCTGATTAGTTATGGTTTCCGGGGGATAGTTCATGATTGACTGATTAGTTATGGTTTCCGGAGGTAGTTCATGATTGGCTGATTAGTTATGGTTTCGGGATGGTTCATGATTGGCTGATTAGTTCATGATTGGCTGATTAGTTATGGTTTCGGGATAGTTCATGATTGGCTGATTAGTTATGGTTTCCGGAGGATAGTTCATGATTGGCTGATTAGTTATGGTTTCGGAGGTAGTTCATGATTGGCTGATTAGTTATGGTTTTCGGGGATAGTTCATGATTGGCTGATTAGTTATGGTTTGGGGGGAGGGAGGTGGTTCATGATTGGCTGATTAGTTATGGTTTCGGAGGTGGTTCATGATTGGCTGATTAGTTATGGTTTCGGAGGTGGTTCATGATTGGCTGATTAGTTATGGTTTTCGGAGGATGGTTCATGATTGGCTGATTAGTTATGGTTTCGGGAGGATAGTTCATGATTGGCTGATTAGTTATGGTTTCGGGAGGTGGTTCATGATTGGCTGATTAGTTATGGTTTCCAGAGGATAGTTCATGATTGGCTGATTAGTTATGGTTTCCGGGGGATAGTTCATGATTGGCTGATTAGTTATGGTTTCAGGGGATAGTTCATGATTGGCTGATTAGTTATGGTTTCAGGGGATAGTTCATGATTGGCTGATTAGTTATGGTTTCCGGGATAGTTCATGATTGGCTGATTAGTTATGGTTTCCGGGGGATAGTTCATGATTGGCTGATTAGTTATGGTTTCCGGGGATAGTTCATGATTGGCTGATTAGTTATGGTTTCCGGGGGATAGTTCATGATTGGCTGATTAGTTATGGTTTCCAGGGGGTAGTTCATGATTGGCTGATTAGTTATGGTTTCCAGGGTAGTTCATGATTGGCTGATTAGTTATGGTTTCAGAAGGGATAGTTCATGATTGGCTGATTAGTTATGGTTTTCCGGGTAGTTCATGATTGGCTGATTAGTTATGGTTTCGGGGTAGTTCATGATTGGCTGATTAGTTATGGTTTCATGATTGGCGGGTTATGGTCGGGGTAGTTCATGATTGGCTGATTAGTTATGGTTTCGGGGTAGTTCATGATTGGCTGATTAGTTATGGTTTCATGATTGGGATTAGTTCATGATTGGCTGATTAGTTATGGTTTCCGGGGAATAGTTCATGATTGGCTGATTAGTTATGGTTTCCAAGGGGTAGTTCATGATTGGCTGATTAGTTATGGTTTCAGGGGATAGTTCATGATTGGCTGATTAGTTATGGTTTCCGGGATAGTTCATGATTGGCTGATTAGTTATGGTTTCCGAGGGGATAGGGAGTTAGTTCATGATTGGCTGATTAGTTATGGTTTCCGGGGATAGTTCATGATTGGCTGATTAGTTATGGTTTCCGGGGGGTAGTTCATGATTGGCTGATTAGTTATGGTTTCCGGGGAATAGTTCATGATTGGCTGATTAGTTATGGTTTCGGGGGTAGTTCATGATTGGCTGATTAGTTATGGTTTCCGGGGATAGTTCATGATTGGCTGATTAGTTATGGTTTCAGAGGATAGTTCATGATTGGCTGATTAGTTATGGTTTCCGAGGGATAGTTCATGATTGGCTGATTAGTTATGGTTTCGGGATAGTTCATGATTGGCTGATTAGTTATGGTTTCGGGATAGTTCATGATTGGCTGATTAGTTATGGTTTCCGGGGATAGTTCATGATTGGCTGATTAGTTATGGTTTCGGGATAGTTCATGATTGGCTGATTAGTTATGGTTTCGGGGATAGTTCATGATTGGCTGATTAGGTTATGGTTTCCGGGATAGTTCATGATTGGCTGAGTTTGGTTTCCGGGGATAGTTCATGATTGGCTGATTAGTTATGGTTTCCGGGAATATAGTTGGCTGATTGATTGGCTGATTATGATTTATGGTTTTCGAGGATAGTTCATTGATTGGCTGATTAGTTATGGTTTCGGGGATAGTTCATGATTGGCTGATTAGTTATGGTTTGGGATAGTTCATGATTGGCTGATTAGTTATGGTTTCGGGGGTAGTTTGATTGGCTGATTAGTTATGGTTTCCGGGGATAGTTCATGATTGGCTGATTAGTTATGGTTTCCGGGGGATAGTTCATGATTGGCTGATTAGTTATGGTTTCCGGGGGATAGTTCATGATTGGCTGATTAGTTATGGTTTCCGGAGGATAGTTCATGATTGGCTGATTAGTTATGGTTTCCGGAGGATAGTTCATGATTGGCTGATTAGTTATGGTTTCCGGGAGGTAGTTCATGATTGGCTGATTAGTTATGGTTTCCGGGATAGTTCATGATTGGCTGATTAGTTATGGTTTCCGGGGGATAGTTCATGATTGGCTGATTAGTTATGGTTTCCGGGGGATAGTTCATGATTGGCTGATTAGTTATGGTTTCCGGGGGATAGTTCATGATTGGCTGATTAGTTATGGTTTCGGGATAGTTCATGATTGGCTGATTAGTTATGGTTTCCGATTGGCTGGATAGTTTCGGAGGATGATTGGCTGATTAGTATCATGATTGGCTGATTAGTTATGGTTTCCGGGGGATAGTTCATGATTGGCTGATTAGTTATGGTTTCCGGGGGATAGTTCATGATTGGCTGATTAGTTATGGTTTCCATGGGATAGTTCATGATTGGCTAATAGGTTTGGTTTCCAGAGGATAGTTCATGATTGGCTAATTAGTTATGGTTTCCGGGGAATAGTTCATGATTGGCTGATTAGTTGTGGTTTCCGAGGGATAGTTCATGATTGGCTGATTAGTTATGGTTGATTAGTTATGGTTTCCGGGGGTGCTTCATGATTGGCTGATTAGTTATGGTTTCCGGGGGATAGTTCATGATTGGCTGATTAGTTATGGTTTCCGGGAAATAGTTCATGATTGGCTGATTAGTTATGATTTTCGGGGGGTGGTTCATGATTGGCTGATTAGTTATGGTTTTCGGGGGTGGTTTATGATTGGCTAATTAATATGGTTTCCGAGGATAGTTTATGATTGGCTGATTAGTTATGGTTTCGGGGAAAGATAGGATTGGCTGATTAGTTATGGTTCGGGAAAGGAAGGGGGTGGTTCATGATTGGCTGATTAGTTATGGTTTTCGGGAGGTGGTTCATGATTGGCTGATTAGTTATGGTTTCCGGGGGATAGTTCATGATTGGCTAATTAGTTATGGTTTCCGGGGGGTGGGTCATGATTGGCTGATTAGTTATGGTTTCGGGGGATAGTTCATGATTGGCTGATTAGTTATGGTTTCCGGAGGATAGTTCATGATTGGCTGATTAGTTATGGTTTCCGGGGGATAGTTCATGATTGGCCGATTAGTTATGGTTTTCGGGGGATAGTTCATGATTGGCTGATTAGTTATGGTTTCCAGAGGATAGTTCATGATTGGCTGATTAGTTATGGTTTCCAGGGGATAGTTCATGATTGGCTGATTAGTTATGGTTTCCAGAGGATAGTTCATGATTGGCTGATTAGTTATGGTTTCCAGGGGATAGTTCATGATTGGCTGATTAGTTATGGTTTCCGGGAGGTAGTTCATGATTGGCTGATTAGTTATGGTTTCCGGGGGATAGTTCATGATTGGCTGATTAGTTATGGTTTCCAGAGGATAGTTCATGATTGGCTGATTAGTTATGGTTTCAGGGATAGTTCATGATTGGCTGATTAGTTATGGTTTCCGGGAGGTAGTTCATGATTGGCTGATTAGTTATGGTTTCCGGGGGATAGTTCATGATTGGCTGATTAGTTATGGTTTCCGGGGGATAGTTCATGATTGACTGATTAGTTATGGTTTCCAGAGGATAGTTCATGATTGGCTGATTAGTTATGGTTTCCGGGGGATAGTTCATAATTGGCTGATTAGTTATGGTTTTCGGGAGGTGGTTCATGATTGGCTGATTAGTTATGGTTTCCGGGGGGTAGTTCATGATTGGCTGATTAGTTATGGTTTTCGGGAGGTGGTTCATGATTGGCTGATTAGTTATGGTTTTCGGGAGGTGGTTCATGATTGGCTGATTAGTTATGGTTTTCGGGGGGTAGTTCATGATTGGCTGATTAGTTATGGTTTCCGGGGGATAGTTCATGATTGACTGATTAGTTATGGTTTCCGGGAGGTAGTTCATGATTGGCTGATTAGTTATGGTTTCCGGGGGATAGTTCATGATTGGCTGATTAGTTATGGTTTCCAGGGGATAGTTCATGATTGGCTGATTAGTTATGGTTTCCAGGGGATAGTTCATGATTGGCTGATTAGTTATGGTTTCCGGGAGGTAGTTCATGATTGGCTGATTAGTTATGGTTTCCGGGGGAAAGATATGATTGGCTGATTAGTTATGGTTCCGGGAAAGGAAGGGGGTGGTTCATGATTGGCTGATTAGTTATGGTTTTCGGAGGTGGTTCATGATTGGCTGATTAGTTATGGTTTTCGGAGGTGGTTCATGATTGGCTGATTAGTTATGGTTTTCGGGAGGTGGTTCATGATTGGCTGATTAGTTATGGTTTTCGGGAGGTGGTTCATGATTGGCTGATTAGTTATGGTTTTCGGGAGGTGGTTCATGATTGGCTGATTAGTTATGGTTTCCAGAGGATAGTTCATGATTGGCTGATTAGTTATGGTTTCCGGGGGATAGTTCATGATTGGCTGATTAGTTATGGTTTCCGGGGGATAGTTCATGATTGACTGATTAGTTATGGTTTCCAGGGGATAGTTCATGATTGGCTGATTAGTTATGATTTCCAGAGGATAGTTCATGATTGGCTGATTAGTTATGGTTTCCGGGGGATAGTTCATGATTGGCTGATTAGTTATGGTTTCCGGGAGGTAGTTCATGATTGGCTGATTAGTTATGGTTTCCGGGGGATAGTTCATGATTGGCTGATTAGTTATGGTTTCCGGGGGATAGTTCATGATTGGCTGATTAGTTATGGTTTCCAGGGGGTAGTTCATGATTGGCTGATTAGTTATGGTTTCCAGAGGATAGTTCATGATTGGCTGATTAGTTATGGTTTCCAGGGGATAGTTCATGATTGGCTGATTAGTTATGGTTTCCAGGGGATAGTTCATGATTGGCTGATTAGTTCTGGTTTCCAGAGGATAGTTCATGATTGGCTGATTAGTTATGGTTTCCAGGGATAGTTCATGATTGGCTGATTAGCTATGGTTTCCAGGGGATAGTTCATGATTGGCTGATTAGTTATGGTTTCCAGGGGGTAGTTCATGATTGGCTGATTAGTTATGGTTTCCAGAGGATAGTTCATGATTGGCTGATTAGTTATGGTTTCCTGAGGATAGTTCATGATTGGCTGATTAGTTATGGTTTCCGGGGGATAGTTCATGATTGGCTGATTAGTTATGGTTTCCAGAGGATAGTTCATGATTGGCTGATTAGTTATGGTTTCGGGAAAGATATGATTGGCTGATTAGTTATGGTTCCAGGAAAGGAAGGGGGGGGGGGGGGTGGTTCATGATTGGCTGATTAGTTATGGTTTTCGGGAGGTGGTTCATGATTGGCTGATTAGTTATGGTTTTCGGGAGGTGGTTCATGATTGGCTGATTAGTTATGGTTTTCGGGAGGTGGTTCATGATTGGCTGATTAGTTATGGTTTTCGGGAGGTGGTTCATGATTGGCTGATTAGTTATGGTTTCCGGGGGATAGTTCATGATTGGCTGATTAGTTATGGTTTCCAGGGGATAGTTCATGATTGGCTGATTAGTTATGGTTTCCAGAGGATAGTTCATGATTGGCTGATTAGTTATGGTTTCCGGGGGATAGTTCATGATTGGCTGATTAGTTATGGTTTCCAGAGGATAGTTCATGATTGGCTGATTAGTTATGGTTTCCAGAGGATAGTTCATGATTGGCTGATTAGTTATGGTTTCCGGGGGGTAGTTCATGATTGGCTGATTAGTTATGGTTTCCATGGGATAGTTCATGATTGGCTGATTAGTTATGGTTTTCGGGAGGTGGTTCATGATTGGCTGATTAGTTATGGTTTTCGGGAGGTGGTTCATGATTGGCTGATTAGTTATGGTTTCCGGGGGATAGTTCATGATTGGCTGATTAGTTATGGTTTCCGGGAGGTAGTTCATGATTGGCTGATTAGTTATGGTTTCCGGGAGGTAGTTCATGATTGGCTGATTAGTTATGGTTTCCGGGGGGTAGTTCATGATTGGCTGATTAGTTATGGTTTCCGGGGGGTAGTTCATGATTGGCTGATTAGTTATGGTTTCCGGGGGGTAGTTCATGATTGGCTGATTAGTTATGGTTTCCGGGGGATGGTTCATGATTGGCTGATTAGTTATGGTTTCCAGAGGATAGTTCATGATTGGCTGATTAGTTATGGTTTCCGGGAGGTAGTTCATGATTGGCTGATTAGTTATGGTTTCCAGGGGATAGTTCATGATTGGCTGATTAGTTATGGTTTCCGGGAGGTAGTTCATGATTGGCTGATTAGTTATGGTTTCCAGGGGATAGTTCATGATTGGCTGATTAGTTATGGTTTCCGGGAGGTAGTTCATGATTGGCTGATTAGTTATGGTTTCGGGGATAGTTCATGATTGGCTAATTAGTTATGGTTTCGGGGTGGGTCATGATTGGCTGATTAGTTATGGTTTCGGGGATAGTTCATGATTGGCTGATTAGTTATGGTTTCCGGGGGATGGTTCATGATTGGCTGATTAGTTATGGTTTCCAGAGGATAGTTCATGATTGGCTGATTAGTTATGGTTTCCAGGGGATAGTTCATGATTGGCTGATTAGTTATGGTTTCGGGGTGGGTCATGATTGGCTGATTAGTTATGGTTTCGGGATAGTTCATGATTGGCTGATTAGTTATGGTTTCGGGGATGGTTCATGATTGGCTGATTAGTTATGGTTTCAGAGGATAGTTCATGATTGGCTGATTAGTTATGGTTTCAGGGGATAGTTCATGATTGGCTGATTAGTTATGGTTTCGAGGATAGTTCATGATTGGCTGATTAGTTATGGTTTCGGGGATAGTTCATGATTGGCTGATTAGTTATGGTTTCCGAGGGATAGTTCATGATTGGCTGATTAGTTATGGTTGATTAGTTATGGTTTCGGGGTGCTTCATGATTGGCTGATTAGTTATGGTTTCGGGATAGTTCATGATTGGCTGATTAGTTATGGTTTCCGGAAATAGTTCATGATTGGCTGATTAGTTATGATTTTAGGGGTGGTTCATGATTGGCTGATTAGTTATGGTTTTTGGGGGTGGTTTATGATTGGCTAATTAATATGGTTTCGAGGATAGTTTATGATTGGCTGATTAGTTATGGTTTCGGGAAAGATATGATTGGCTGATTAGTTATGGTTTCCGGGAAAGGAAGGGGGTGGTTCATGATTGGCTGATTAGTTATGGTTTTTGGGAGGTGGTTCATGATTGGCTGATTAGTTATGGTTTTCGGGAGGTGGTTCATGATTGGCTGATTAGTTATGGTTTTCGGGAGGTGGTTCATGATTGGCTGATTAGTTATGGTTTTCGGGAGGTGGTTCATGATTGGCTGATTAGTTATGGTTTCCGGGGGATAGTTCATGATTGGCTGATTAGTTATGGTTTCCAGGAAATACTTTATGATTGGCTGATGGGATTAGTTATTTGTCCAATAGAATGATTTAAATTCAGATTTTTGTAATGTAGTTTGCGGAGTACCACAAGGGTCTATCATTGGGCCAAAGTTATTCACTCTATATATTAATAGAATAAATAAATTATTAATTATTATTGTAATGTCTCCAGATTGTTAAAATTTGTACTCTTTGCAATATGTCCAAATCATGATTTAAATTCAGATTTTTGTAATGTAGTTTCCGGAGTACTACAAAGGTCTATCGTTGGGCCAAAGTTATTCACTCTATATATTAATAGAATAAATAAATTATTAATTATTATTGTAATGTCTCCAGATTGTTAAAATTTGTACTCTTTGCAGATGACACAAACATTTGTTTTGCTCTCATGAGGATACTTATACACACTGTAGATTAATAAGTAATGAGCTCTATAAACTTAATGTATGGTTTGCAGTTAATGAACCCTCTTAATGTTGCTAAAACTAATTATATGTTATTTACCAACCGTCGTATAAATTCTGATTTGAAGATTACTAAAGCTAATATTGAAAGAGTGTGTGTGACAAAAGTTTCTTGGTGTATATATAAATCGTAATCTAAACTGGAAAGAGTACATTGTTAATTTATCAAAAAACTTTCTAAAAGTATTGCAATTATCATAAAGCCAGCCAAGTTTTAAATAGAGATGCACTCTATACTTTATATTGTGCAATTTCCATACCCTATCTCAATTATTGTGCTGAAGTTTGCGGAAATACATATAATTCTAATATTACTCCATTATTCTTAAAACAAAAGAAGGTTATTCGTATTGTATGTAATGCTAAATATTTAGACCATACTAACAAATTTTCTACCAATTAAAAACATTAAGATTATCACATGTCATAGACTTCAATACAGGAATATTTATGTTTAAAGCTTATCAGATGTCATTACCACAGAACCTACAAAACGTTTTTTAATTGGCATCCAATGATAGATATAACACAAGACAAAAAAATCATTTCAAACAAAGATATGTAAGAACAAGGAAAAAACAATTGTGCACCTCAGGTGTCAAACTCTGGAACTCACTTGATGATAATAGAAAAAAAAATGTAAAACCATATTCTTATAAAAAAATAAAAAAAATACAAACAAAATTGATTGGCACCTCAGGTGTATCAAGATTAACTTTCAGTAATTAAATTGTGCAAGTGTGTAATTGCCTAATCTTATAATTTCTTCTTTCCTTTAATTTTCATTTGATTATCATTTTATTTTTGTTCTCAAAGGTTTTTCTTATGGTATCTTGTTGTACACATTTATGTTGTTTTATCACAAATGTTTCCAATTGATGTTGAAAATAATGTTCTGGAGGAAACATTTTATAAGTATTACACTTCAGTTTTCTCCTTTTCTATGCAATAATTCATGGATTAGACACAAAACCAAGAAAAAAAATGTATTTTGTTAATTTAAAATGTATATAATTTGTCTGTTACACATATGTATCTATTATTTGCTAGAAATAAAATGTGTCATTGTGGTATCATTGTCATAAACTAAGTTGCATTACCATCACAATTGTTAAAGCAATTATGATTGCTATAACCATCACCACTTCATCACTATCATCACATCTCCCAATACCATCAGCTGCAATTACCATCACACTTGCCATTACCATCACAACTGTCATTACCATCAATTGCCACTACCATCACAGCTGAAACTACTATCACAGCTGTCATTACCATCACAACTGTCATTACCATCAGTTGCCACTACCATCCTAGCTTCCATTACAATCAGTTGCCACTACCATCATCATGCACACAGACCCTACAAATCATGGCATACAGTAACTTTCCCAAACTGAATTATATTTATGAAAGTTGCCTAAATGTTACCCACGGCCAATGGACATGCTTGAACACTAAACTTACCTGGTTCAAGAAAATAAAGAAACTGATTCTCACCTTGAGTTTCTTGAGGTGAATGAATGGTTGCTTTTGGGGCAATTGGTATAAAGCTTTTAATTGACGATATACTGCTGATACCATTGGATGCAGATGTTTGTGGAGCTATTTGAAGGTATGTGGTAGTTGCAACTTCCTGTATTTCATTCAAAATGGATGGAATATTGAATATCATGTCCTGAGGCTGCTGGTCAGTCAAGGAGCGGACCGAGTTAGGAGATATGGATGGTATCCTCAGTTCAGAGTCTTTAATAATCTGAGTTTGTACTTTGGGTCTAATTGGTATGAGGCCGGGTCTGACCATACCTACAGAAATGGGTGTTTTGTGATGTTGTACAACCCCTTGGTTCATAACAGATGCAGGAATCGGAATTGACACATTATTAATTGTTGGTACTTTCATGAGTCTTGCATTGGCAGCCTGAGCAAATTGTTGTTGTTGAGGCATAGATTGTGAGACCATCTGTGGTGCCTGGGGCCTCAGCATAGGGCTTCGATTTGGCGTTAAACTGGTCTTGTCTAACGGCGCCATAGCTTTCGCTACCACCGACCTCACAATTGGTCCCATAGATTGAAAATTTGCATTGATTAGATCGGAGTACTGAGCTCCGCTCGTGCTCGCCGCACCGGCACTTGCAGTGTTATTATTTGACCCCATTAAATGCTCCGCTAACGGCCTTGAATTACCAGATGACGTCGTCTGAATAGAGATCTGACTCAAAGGATCTTTAACCCTCAGGAATCCAAGATTGTTTATCTGATTAAGAATATTTCCGCTATCATTCAAGAGAAAAGAAAACTCAAGTTCCGCAACTGGCATGCGCGTGGGTTCCCTTCGTACCAGATATTCTAACTGTTTGTACAATGTCTTTTTGCTAAGTAGCACAGCAGCGTTGTTGTTGCTCCCTAACGATTTAAATACAAAGTCCTGGTACCTCTGTAGCGCCCTCTCTAAATGACTGACCTCGATCATCTGTTTATCCAAAAATACCCTTTTTGCTTTGCAAGCAGATTCTAGCTGATTATGCAGGAAGACAATACGATTCGTAATTTCAGTAACAAGTCTGAAATGAAAATGAAAGAGATTCATTATTCAAATAAAAACTAATTTGCTAGTTACTCTACCTACACAAAAGTGATTATACTGAACATACAAATAGGGAGAGTTCATACTATAAAATATTAGAGCGGTAAATACCGTCATGCTTCGCACGCCCATTTCAATTGACACCCGTATCATATGACCCAGCCAATTATAAAAATGGCAACTCACACTAAGTCCCATGTCCCACATGGCATCCCATGTCCCACATGGCATCCCATGTCCCACATGGCATCCCATGTCCCACATGGCATCCCATGTCCCAAATGGCATCCCATGTCCCACATGGCATCCCATGTCCCACATGGCATCCCAAGTCCCACATGGCATCCCATGTCCCACATGGCATCCCATGTCCCACATGGCATCCATGCCCCACATGGCATCCCATGTCCCACATGGCATCCATGTCCCACATGGCATCCCATGTCCCACATGGCATCCCATGTCCCACATGGCATCCCAAGTCCCACATGGCATCCCATGTCCCACATGGCATCCATGTCCCCATGGCATCCCAAGTCCCACATGGCATCCCATGTCCCACATGGCATCCATGTCCCACATGGCATCCCATGTCCCACATGGCATCCCATGTCCCCATGGCATCCCACCCCATGTCCCACATGGCATCCCACCCCATGTCCCACATGGCATCCCACCATGTCCCACATGGCATCCCACCATGTCCCACATGGCATCCAATCCTATCCCTTATCCCACATGGCTTGCATCCCATCCTATGACCCACATGGCATCCCACCCTATGTCCCATATGTATCCCATCCCAGGTGCCAAATGACATCCCACCCTATGTCCCACATGACATCCCATTTCATGCCTTGTCCCACATGGCATTTGACCATATCTCCCATACATGGCATTCCACCATATCTCCCAAATGGCATTCCACCATACAGTATGACTCACATGGTATTCCATCATATGTACCACATGACATCCCACCCTATGTCCCAATGGCATTCCTCTCTGTGTCCCACATGGCATCTCTTCTTATGTCCCCCATGGCATCCCACCACATGTCCCACATCAGTAGCTTCCCACCTGATATCCCAATGACATCCTACTTTAAGTCTATTACACTTATATGGCGCATTATCTAAATAACTTATTCTAATGCGCCTTACAAATATGCATATAAAGAAAATAAATACAAATGTGTAAATAAGGTAAGCATGAAACATAAAGAAAACAAAGAACAAAAAAATTATGAAGAGGACTTGAAAGCACAATTAAATAAGTGAGTCTTAAGCAAGGTGTGGAATTGTTTAAGGGATTGGGCAGATATTATTGAAAGATTCAAGTCATTCCAAAGTTTTGGGCCAAATATTTGCAGAGAGCGATCGTCATATGTAAGTTTACTTTTTGGAACATAAAGGATGAAGTGGTTTTGAGAGCGAAGGCGGTAACTGGTTTGTTTATAATAAAATATTTCGGTCAGATATAACGGGGCCATGTTATGAAGGGGCCATGTTATGAAGGGGCCATGTTATGAAGGAATCTAAAAATGAGAATTAAAAGTTTAAATTTAATTCTATAGGACACAGGTAGCCAATGAAGATTTTGCAGTAGATAAAGTGATGGAGTAAGACGGTTGCTCTTTGTGACGAGCCTTGCAGCATAATTCTGAACACGCTGCAACTTTTTCACTTCTAACACCTGGCACCCCTGCAAGAAGGACATTGCAATAATATATGCAGCTATGCACAAGTACATTTACAAGTGATATTGCAGAGCTTCTGTCCAGAAACTTATGTCTCACATCCCATGTCCTCCTACCTTATGTCCCACATAGCCTCCTACTCTACTTCAATAATGGCATCCCAACCTGTCACACTGTGTTACTCGTAAGATCCCACCCCATGTCCCACATGGCCTCCCACCCCATGTTTCACATGACCTCTCTCCACATGTACCACATATCATCCCATGTCCCACATGACATCCCATCCCATGGCATTCCATCCTACTTCCCGTATGGCATTCCACCATATATCCAACATGGCATTCCACCCTGTTCCACATGGCATACCACCCTATGTCCCACATGGCATCCCACCCCATGTCCAACATGACATCCCATAGCCTCCATAAGAGTCTCATCTTAGCTATCACAGTCCCTGATTGTGCATACTATGTATGAAAGTGTCAGTTCATAAAATAACTTATATGCAAATGACTTGTTGAACAAGAAAAAAAAGGCAGTCAAATAATTATGCCTGATATAGCCCTTGGTATATACAACATGGTAAATATTATATCATATGTCCCTTATGGCCTCCATCCATGTCCAACATGGCATCCCTCTCTATGTTTATATGCAGTCACATTCTGTCACACTCCCTAACTGAGCATACTAATTAAAAAGGTGTGGTCAGTTCAATTACTGCAGTAACTTTATGAACACAATATTAAAGGCGGAGTTTAAAAATCATGCCTGATACAACCGTTAAATTTTAAGGATTTTAAATCTCCAATACTACGAGAGAGACTTGAGGATCTCTAAAGATTATTGGAAAATTATATCATTTTACAGTTATCTTCTAAGGAAATAACAAATGTTTTGTAGACTTTTTAAGGAAACTAGTCTTCAACCTGTCTTAAGTGTCTCTGAAAAACTTTAAACCTTAAATTCTTAAATTTAATAAAGATATATGAAGAAACATAACTTTTTCTGAGGAACTCTGAAGAAACTTAACATTTTGTGAGGAATTCTCAAAAAACTTTAACATAAACTGTCTCAACAACTGCTTGTACTTAGGCTCGCATGGGCAGTACAATCCATCAACATGCCTTAAGAAAGATAGCCAAGCCTGTCTCAACATCTGCTTTTACTTCAAGCGCGCATGGGCAGTGCAACCCATCAATAGTCACAGACCTATAGTGACCCTGATAGCTATTACCCCTACTATGATGTACTCTTAAGGTGATGAGTTCAACAACTCCATAGATTGCTTTCTTTTTGTGGTGGTAATGGTGGTCATTTGGGCTTTTTGGGGGTGACTAACGCTTCTTAGCCCATCATCTTGTTATGTTATATAGCTTGTCCTGCAAAGCTTGTCCTGCAAAGCTTGTCCTGCACAGCTTGTCCTGCACAGCTTGTCCTGCACAGCTTGTCCTGCACAGCTTGTCCTGCACAGCTTGTCCTGCACAGCTTGTCCTGCACAGCTTGTCCTGCACAGCTTGTCCTGCACAGCTTGTCCTGCACAGCTTGTCCTGCACAGCTTGTCCTGCACAGCTTGTCCTGCACAGCTTGTCCTGCACAGCTTGTCCTGCACAGCTTGTCCTGCACAGCTTGTCCTGCACAGCTTGTCCTGCACAGCTTGTCCTGCACAGCTTGTCCTGCACAGCTTGTCCTGCACAGCTTGTCCTGCACAGCTTGTCCTGCACAGCTTGTCCTGCACAGCTTGTCCTGCACAGCTTGTCCTGCACAGCTTGTCCTGCACAGCTTGTCCTGCACAGCTTGTCCTGCACAGCTTGTCCTGCACAGCTTGTCCTGCACAGCTTGTCCTGCACAGCTTGTCCTGCACAGCTTGTCCTGCACAGCTTGTCCTGCACAGCTTGTCCTGCACAGCTTGTCCTGCACAGCTTGTCCTGCACAGCTTGTCCTGCACAGCTTGTCCTGCACAGCTTGTCCTGCACAGCTTGTCCTGCACAGCTTGTCCTGCACAGCTTGTCCTGCACAGCTTGTCCTGCATAGCTTGTCCTGCAAAGCTTGTCCTGCACAGCTTGTCCTGCAAAGCTGACTCGTGCACTTGAAGCATTAGGCACAGTGTCCATTTGCACAATAACACCCCTTGACTTTATCTACTGGCCAGTCATATTCATATGAACTTGTAGCAAGTTAAGAATCTCCCGAATAAAAGATGATTCCTTCTGTTGTCTTTTTGGTCCATACCCGACCACTCAACAAAGATGATTCCTTCTGTTGTCTTCTTCATCCATACCTGACCACTCAACAAAGATGATTCCTTCTGTTGTCTTCTTGGTCCATACCTGACCACTCAACAAAGATGATTCCTTCTGTTGTCTTCTTGGTCCATACCTGACCACTCAACTTATATTTTAAAGCCTCTTCCCTTCAAACCAGGGGTGAAGGGAGGGTGACCATGAAGTGAGGGGTTACCTCTAGGGGGGAAGGAAGAACCCCTAAAATATCTCAGTTACCAGCAGAAAAATTGCACTGGTACAGTAAGTTTCCATTCAATGTTGCAACTTATTTTCCTTCAATTTTCGGGATGTTTTTCCTTACAGGAAATTACGTCAATTTTCAGAAGTTTTCCTTCATTTGTTGTCAATTATCAGAAAATGTTTTTACAGAATTTTCCTTCAATTTCACCATTTTTTAAATGCATTTTAATAATTTCCTAATTTTACGTTCCAAATGGGAAGGTTACATACAATGAGAAAGGTGAAAACATTTCAGCTTCCCCACCCTCTCCTCCTACTCTACTGCTGTAGTGATTCTACTTACTTTCCAATCAAGTTGCGCATCTTGGCATTGATTTCACACTCGTGGTGTGTGATTTCTCCCTTGATTGTATCTATGCGTTCTTTCACTTGACGCACTTGTTTCAACTTATCTGCTATCCTGCCCTGGCTGATAGCTTGAAGAGTTTTCTTTAGTTGGTTTGAAGCCTGCGGTAACATCTCAGACCTTAAAGACATAAAATAACATTCATTCATTAGGGCTGCGGTAACGTCTCAGACCTTAAAGACATGAAAATAACATTAATTCATTAGGGCTGCGGAAACATCTTAGACCTTAAAGACATGAAAATAACATTAATTCATTAGGGCTGCGGAAACATCTTAGACCTTAAAGACATGAAAATAACATTCATTCATTAGGGCTGCGGTAACGTCTCAGACCTTAAAGACATGAAAATAACATTAATTCATTAGGGCTGCGGTAACATCTCAGACCTTAAAGACATCAAAATAACATTAATTCATTAGGCCTGCTGTAACATCTTAGACCTTAAAGACATGAAAATAACATTCATTCATTGGGGCTGCGGAAACATCTCAGACCTTAAAGACATGAAAATAACATTAATTCGTTAGGGCTGCGGAAACATCTCAGACCTTAAAGACATCAAAATAATATTCATTTATTGGGGCTGCCACGATAATTGATTATCACTAAATTCTTTTTTCCATAAAATCAAAAATGCCCTAACAAACAAATCATGATATGTCATAAATGCCCTAACCAACAAATCGTGATATGTCATAAATGCCCTAACCAACAAATCGTGATATGTCATAAATGCCCTGACCAACAAATCGTGATATGTCATAAAGGCCCTAACAAACAAATCGTGATATGTCATTTTTACATGCAAACACCAAAGCAACTATAAAACTGTAAATATGAAGATGCGATTATTGAAATGTAAGAAATTCAAGATTTTTACATAAAGCCCCGCCTAATCATTAATAATATGTATGACATCACCATCAAAAACAATAGGGCACATCTACGGACCATGGGCTGTGTACCACACATGATATATGAATCCAGATTACTGTTCTTGAGATTTCATGTTTATGAGCTAGGTGTCACAAACATCCATCCATCCATACATAACCTATATATACACACATGCCATCATGACCACATAGGTTCCTGATGCTATCACATCGGAACCAAAAATACTACAAAGCATCCTGGTGGCATGATGCAATTATTTGTTCAGGATGCCACTAATGCTGGTACTCACAGCCTGTGTGGGGCTGGGACATAAAGTGTTTTGCCCAAGGATACAGCACAGCTGCAAAGCCGAGAATCCAACCCGGTACTTCTCTTTCCAAACACAGACTCACAACCACTGAACCAATGTATTCCCATGTTTTATATTACAGATCTTTATATATCAAAGAAAAAAAACATTAGATATACGAATTACCCATGTCCTTTATGCATATGTCCATGGCATAGTCTGCAAATGAGCTTCTCACAAGTCTCGCAGTAAATCCACATGAGCTCACCACCATGGATGACGCACTCTGGCAACCACGCCTGAATGCCGGGAGATGATTGGGTGGAGGCCGACGTCGTGCTCACGACCTAAGAATGTAAAGCATTATAAATTCAGATTGATAGGACCCCTTTTGGCCAAGCTGATGACTGTCCAATGGCAACATGTCCACTGAGCATTGAACTCATTTCGAAAAAAAAAAAAGAATTGCAGGACAATATACAAGCATAAAAGAATTGGTACAAATCTAAAAGCAAGATGATAAAACAAGAAAAAAAATATTATAGACAGCATAAAACTTATTTAGTGGGAAAAAGATGAGTCTTAAGGGCCTTCCTAAAAGTATAAACAGTTTGAGCCTGGCGGATTGCAATGGGTAGATTATTCCACAAACTTGGTCCCTGGACAAAAAAGGTGCAGTCCCCATTGACACAATTAGTTCTTGGCACTACAAGGCGAGTGACATCCTTGTTGGATCTTAGACCAACACGTCCAGGCTCATAAATATGCAGCAAATTTTAAAGATATGAAGGTGTATTTTTTTAATGCAGTTGTTCACATGCAGTATGATCTTGAAATCGATTCTCTGCTGGATGGGCAACCAATGAAGAACACGCAAGAGGGGGGAAGCGCTTGTACATCTATCAACACAAAAAAATCATGCGCGCTGCACAATTTTGAAGTCTTTGTAAGCGTTGAAGGTTTTCACGTGATATACCACTCAGCAGGGAGTTGCCGTAATCCAGCCGAGAAAGGACGAGAGATCGCACTGCATGAGCACAAGTGTTTTTACTAATGTACCGCCGGATTATAGAAATATTACGCAAATGAAAATTAACAGTACGACATATTGTAAAGATCTGGGAATTCATATTCATGCAAGGTTCAAACATGATACCTACAGTGTAAATTTTTAACGGATGATGAAGGAACAATCACAAATCAACTGATCTTGAAATCAATGGACTGGATGGAATGCGTTTGTTTTTTTGGACGAAATGATCGAAAATAGTCTAAGTTTGTTGTGAAGCATCCAGCCTTTAACCGCCGCAATACAATTTGACAAGCGAGCTTCGGCAGCTTCCCTATCACCCGGCTTTTTAGGATCGAAGCTAACATTTGGCTGAGTGTCATCAGCATATATATGGTAAGCAATATTGAAGAGTTTGCAAATGCGGGTAACAGGCTGCGAATAGGCATTGAAGATCGGAGGACCTGCAACAGATCCTTGGGGAACACCAATTTCAGAGGATGGGCAGTAGAATAAGTACCAGAGATACAAACTAAACTAAGATCTTGCGATCACTATTAAAGATAAGATCTAAACCAGTTTAAAACACAACCTCCAATACCATACTCACACTGAAGCCTATTTATAAGAATAGTGTGGTCAATGGTATCGAAGGCTGCTTCAAGAAGTACAAGTAAAACAGCTCTAACTGAATCTGACTCATTTAATATACCGTTCTTAACGCAATAACGCAGTTTTGGTGCCATGTGCCGGTTTGTAGACAAGATTAAAAATCTTCAGTAAGATGTTTTAAATGAAGATATTCATTAAACCTAGAGACGGCAGGATATTCAAGGATTTTGCCAAGGGTGGGAAGATTGGATACGGGTTGATAATTTTTCAAAACATCCGGATTGAGGGTGGACTTCTTGATAAGAGGAGAAATAATTGCGTTCCTAAGAATGGATGGAAAACAACCAGAAGTAAATGAATTATTTGCAAGAGACATGATTATAGGAGCCACTATGTCAACACATTCCTTCAAGAGCCAAGTGAGCAGTGGGTCAAGAGAACTTGTCTTGTTTGGGATCTTAGAAATTATATGTCAAATCTCAGCTTCATCTAAAAGGTGGAAATTTGCAATGATATCAGTACTGTGCATATGCAAATTATCAATCAAATCATCGTCAGAATCAAGTAGAAATACATCATCATTACATTGTTTACTGGTATCAAGAGAAGACATATTTACATTAACACATTCAATGAATACGGTAAATAACGAATAAGGAACCAGCAAATAACGAATAAAGAACTAGGAAATAACTAAGAACCATTCAATAATGAATAAGGAACCAGTAAATAACAAATAAGGAACCAGTAAATAATAAGAAACTAGGAACTTGAAACTAAACATTACGAATAAAAAACCAGTAAATAATGAATAAGGAAGCAGTAAATAACAAATAAGGAACCAGTAAATTATAAGAAACTAGGAACTTGACACTGGACATTACGAATAAGGAACCAGTAGATAATGAATAAGGAACCAGTAAATAAAGAATAAGCAACCAGTAAATAATAAGAAACTAGGAACTTGAAACTGGACATTACGCATAAGAAACAAGTAGATAATGAATAAGGAAGCAGTAAATAACGAATAAGGAACCAGTAAACAATAAGAAACTAGGAACTTGACACTGGACATTACGAATAAGAAACCAGTAGATAATGAATAAGGAACCAGTAAATAACTAATAAGGAACCAGTAAATAACGAATAAGCAACCAGTAAATAACAAATAAGAAACCAGTAAATAACGAATAAGGTCCAAGTAAATAATGAATAAGCAACCAGTGAATAGCGAATAAAGAACCAGTAAATAATGAATTAGGAACAAGTAAATAATGAATAAGGAACCAGTAAATAATGAATAAGGAACCAGTAAATAATGAATAAGGAACCAGTAAATAATGAATAAGGAACCAGTAAATAATGAATAAGGAACCAGTAAATAACTAATAAGGAACCAGTAAATAATGAATAAGGAACCAGTAAATAATGAATAAGGAACCAGTAAATAATGAATAAGGAACCAGTAAATAATGAATAAGGAACCAGTATATAACTAATAAGGAACTAGTAAATAATGAATAAGGAACCAGTAAATAACGACTAAGAAACCAGTAAATAAAGAATAAGCAACCAGTAAATAACAAATAAGGAACCAGTAAATAACGAATAAGGAACAAGTAAATAATGAATAAAGAACCAGTAAATAATGAATTAGGAACAAGTAAATAATGAATAAGGAACCAGTAGATAACGAATAAGGAACCAGTAAATAACGAATAAGGAACCAGTAAATAATGAATAAGGAACCAGTAAATAACGAATAAGGAACCAGTAAATAACGAATAAGGAACCAGTAAATAAGGAACCAGTAAATAACGAATAAGGAACCAGTAAATAAGGAATAAGGAACCAGTAAATAAGGAACCAGTAAATAATGAATAAGGAACCAGTAAATAATGAATAAGGAACCAGTAAATAATGAATAAGGAACCAGTAAATAACGAATAAGGAACCAGTAAATAATGAATAAGGAACCAGTAAATGACTAATAAGGAACCAGTAAATAATGAATAAGGAACCAGTAAATAATGAATAAGGAACCAGTAAATAATAAGGATACGGAACTATGAAGTAACGAGTAAGGAACTAGGAACCAACTTCACAAACCCTATGTTGTTGTTCAGACAGAAAATCTTGCCCTGAGAATTCTACATATTTTTCATACAAACTGTGCCAAGAATATGATCATGTGATTACTAATAACCCCACCCTTAAAGTTAATGACCTTACTTGTCTCCGAGGTCAAATCTTGAGAATAAGGACAAATCCAATCACAATTGAATTAAAATTGACCTTTTCTTAGAAATTTAAACAACCATAAATCAAATATGAACTATTCACAAAATTGAACTTGTTCCAGTCAGGATTTGACACTCTTGCATCAAGAGTATTTGCAGAAATAAAAAATTCTTGGCAAGCTTCAATATTTTGACCAATCAGCTGCAGCGACTGCAGAACAATTTGTAAGCTACAAAGTACAGACAGCATATTACTTTCATGTATAACTAATGTACTTGTATCGTTTAAAAGCATTTTTTCCATACGCCTGGTCCCATACTGTGTGTGAATTGTGCAGACCACCAAGTTTGTATGCGCTTTTAACAATTAAACTTGTATTCAAAGTTATTGACTTAAATTTATGGGGAGTAAAAAAACGTGCAACTGGCGACCAAATATCTTAACTTGCCAACCTGGAGAGAAGGCAAATCTTTTTCACTAAAGCCCGACTCACACCGTCTATTTCAGGTGTGGGCATCAAGGTAAATCATCAACAAGGCCATTCTTCAGCCTGTTAGGTGTGTGAGAGACTTCGGAATGGTTCTAGCAGATCCCTGGGAGACCCTGGGGGTCTGCTGGGCCCATCACAATGTGGGATGGACTGCAGAATATGCCTACTTACCATGTGTTCTTTGGTAAGCTTGACCCGCTGATGTGCTTGCTTACAGGTGTCACACAACCAGTCAAGGCAAACTTTACAGAACCAGGCTGCATTTGCATTATCCTCACAACTGGTGCATGTTCTGGATTGGTTACTTGAGTTGGTTGACCCAAGCTTTGGTTCCTTGAAAAGTAATTTTCAATAATTTCCTCGCTTGGGAATAACTGCTTGCAAATTGGACATCTCAGATAGCTTGCCTGGCCTGGCCGCTGGTTGGGAATTCCTACAAAAAAAAAAAAAAGAGGGGCAACATTAAACTTATTAGCAGAAACCTTTGAAATGAGCCAGTTTGGATCATTTCAAAATTTACCTTTAAAACCTTTTGATTATGTACGAAGCTAAAAAAAGAATTTTTTTTTTCAAACTCACTTGGCACTGAGTTGCCAACTTGTGTACATGTATTTTATCACTATTTGGTAATATCATGGAGGAAGCTATTTATCAATGTTTTTTCGTTCGTGTTATAACTTTGGCCCGGGTCTTCTTATCTGGTAGAAAACACCTGGCTATATAAGACCAATGATCACCAACCATGTATGTATGTAAGACTGTACTGCACTACTGTAATGTACCCGCCAGAAAAATAAGCAATGAAAACAAGAACGTCGTACAACTGCTTGATTATCAAGTTTATCCACATAAGACAACACAACACAGAAGGGGTGGGGAAGGAGGACTAAATATGGTCGTAGAGAAAAGCATGATGAAGGAAGGAGATAATTTTATCCGAGGTTTTTTTTGGAACAACTCAGCTACCGAGTTGTGGGCAGCGAGGGAAGCTTTGGGTCTGGGAAGGTTGTACAGGGCAAGCAAGGAGAATGTGACGGACTGTGAAGGTGCAATGGCAATTGTTGCAGAGGGGTGGAGGGGGGGGTCAGTAAGGAGGTAAGAGTGAGTGAGGTGGGTGTAACCTATTCTAAGACGGGTAATATGGACGTTGTCGATACAGGATAGGTTGTAAGTAGTAGGTTTGATCGGAATGGTGGGCTGGATGACGTGGAGTTTGTTACTAATTTGGGAGTCCCATGAGGTTTGCCAGCGGCCACGAACAAGGGAAGTGATAAGCGATTTGATGTCAGAAAGGGTTTTGGGAAAAGGGGTAGGGGGAAAGGTGAGGGCAAGCTTAGCAGCTGCATCAGCCCTGTAATTGCCAGGGATGCCAACATGGCTGGGTATCCAGAAGAAAATAATATGTTTCCTACAAAGGGGGAAAGGGGGGCGAGAGGAGTTTACGGAGGATGAGGTGAGATGTGGGGTTATCCCATTTAACATTGAGTAATGAAGGAAGAACAGCTGGAGTCAGAGAAGATGGCAAAGTGGCAGAGCGGACAGTATTCAATAAAGTTGAGGGCGAGCAGAATGGCCTTGGCCTCTGTTGAGAAGATGGATAAGTAGTCGGGCGCCTGCTACTGAGGGTGATGTCCTGGATGACAGCAGCAGCAGCTGTCTTGTCGCCTTCCTTGGAGCCATCAGTATAGATGGAGGTATAGTTTGAGAGTTGGTCTTTGGTTTGGTTGTGGAGGTTGATGAAGAGGTTAGGGTGGGTTTGGGTTTTGTGATGAGTGGAGAAGTCCAGGTGGATAGTAGGGAGGGGGGTGGCCCAGGGAGGAAAAGTGGGCCAGGAGAAAGTGCTGAGAGTGGTGGGATTGATGCCGAGATGGAAAAGGTCTGAGTTGATGCGTAAGCTGAAGGAAGGGGATAGGGTTTTAGTCCTATCAAAGAAGGTGGAGAAACTGGGGTATTTAACCCTTACTCTACCAGGGCTTTAGAAATAGCGACCCCAATTTTCGTAACTTTTTTTTTCTATGCATTTTTGACAACTTTCCTTTCATTTTCTTTCGTTACAAGTTTGGTTGGAATAGATGCTAAGTTATTTAGCTTTTGAGTAATTAAAACCAATTTAGGAAATATTAGACAGAATTATGCAAATTAAGCAATTTTTGGCTAAATTTGGTCAACAAATGGTCAATCTTTGCAGAAGTATAACTTCTTGTCAGTATTGAAAACAGAGATTTGTGTTACATATTTAGATTTATTTTGAAATTTCCTTTCTAATGATACTAACCTACATTTTTAGAAAGAAAGGGTAAGCTTTTATCATCAAAATGATAAAAGTCAAACGTCCCTGAAAGCTGCAGCAGAAAAATAATTACGCAGTGGTCACGTGCCGGGACTCGAACCCGGGCGCTCGACGCTAGTCGCGTACATTTCCCCCGCGCTACGTGATCGTTGATATTGAGAGGTGTAATTTTGTTCTTATAGGATAGGTTCTAAATAGAGGGGTATGCCTTTATTTATATGTCAAATGAAAGGAAATTTCAAAGCGCTTTGACGGCGGTTCAACCAAGCATGCGTGTTGTGAGGTTTGGGTTTCACGATTTTTGAACAAAACCGCCAAAATGGCAGAAATTCATGAAATTTTGCAGAAATTTCACTAGAACAAAAAGATTGGACGTAGGGATTATAAAAATTATACCAGAAACCAATACTATAATTTCTTAGGACTTTCGTGTTTGATTTTGAAGCAAAAATGTAATCTTAAAATTATCGTAAGATTTAAAAAAACAAAAAAAAAACAAATGCAATTTGTTTAGCAATTATTGCAATTTGTTTAGCAGGAAGGGGGGTTCGTTGGCTTCAACATGAAGACTGGTGATTGGGGAGGTCCTGTAGGCACCCAGACAAAGCCTGAGGGCTTTATTTTAGATGGTGTTGATGTGATTGAGGTAAGAATTGCGAGCGACACAGTAGACTATATTGCCATAGTCAAGCTTGGCACGAATGGTGAGCCTGAAAATTGTGAGAAGAGCTTGCTCGTTTGCACCCCAAGTGGTATTGGAGAGGAGGCGGAGAAGGTTGAAGGAGCTGTTGCAATTCTGTTTCAGGTTAATGATGTGTTGTTTGTAGGAGAGCTTGTGGTCTAGGGTTAAACCCAGGAACTTAGCATGGTCAACTTTAGGGATGCAATTGCTATTAAGCACAAGGTTCGGGTTGGGGTGAAGGTTTTTGAAATGACAAAAGTGCATGCAGACTGTCTTGTCTTTGGAGAATTTAAAACCGTTGTTGTTGCACCAGGCTTGCAGCCAATTCAGGTTGAGTTGAAGTCTATTTTCGACAAGAGGAAAGCTTGGGGAGGAGTAGAAGATGGTGAAGTCGTCCACGTAGAGGGCATGTTTAATGTTGGGGCCAAGGTTATCCGCGATGTCATTGATGCTCAGGTTGAAGAGTGGGAAAGAGGATGCTGCCTTGGGGAACACCCTCTTCTTGGGGATAGGGGTTGGAGATGGTGTGGGCAATACATACTTGGAACTGCCTGGGTGAGAGGAAGTTTTGAATAAAGGTGGCCTTTGAGGCTGATGGTGTAAAGTTTGCAGATAATGCTGTATTTCCATGTAGTATCAAAAGCTTTCTCGAGTCAAAAAAGATTGCAATGAGGTGTTCCTTTTTTGTGAAGGATTCCTGGATAGCAGTGTCGAGTGTTATTAACTGGTCCAGGGTATTGCGACGTTTTCGGAAGCCGTTTTGGTGAGGGAGAGGATTCTATTGGTGTCAAGGAACCAGTTTAGTCTCTGATTAATGAAGCTTTCCATAATTTTACAAAGACAGCAGGTGAGAGCAGGTGGGGCCGTAGCTGAAGGGGTCGGTACTGTTCTTTCCCGGTTTGGTGACTGGGGTGACGATAGCTGTCCTCCAGATATGGGAAAAGAAGTGTGAGGACCAGATGTGGTTAATGATGGTGAGTAGGGTAGTGGTGGCCTTGTTGGGGAGGTGTTTCAGGATTGGTAGAGAAAGTTATCTGGGCCCTTGGAGGTGCAGCCAGCATCATGGATGGCTTGATTTAACTCAGAAAGGGTGAGGGGGTGTTATAGCTCTCGGTGTTGTCGGGAGGAAAGGTGATACTCTGGGTTTCATCGTGAGCTTTTTTTGGCTTTGAAAGCATTGGGGTACTTGGGCGAGGACGAGATGTTGCTGAAATAAGCAGCGAGGTGGTTAACGATGTCTTTCTTTGTGGTGAGAAGGTTACCATTTCAGGAGAGATGGGAGATGGGAGACTTGCTCACCCTGCCGTGAAAGCTGTTAACCATTCTCCAAATTTCCTTAGTGGGGGTGTTGGTGGTGAGAGAAGAGATGAAGTTGTTCCAAGTGTTGGTTTTACTGTCCTTGATAGTCATCAGAGAGCCAGGGGTTGGGGGGAAATGATTTGGGGATTTGGAAGTTTTAAGAATGGAGCAGGTGGCGATGTTGATAAGGATGTTACTGAAAACTGACATGGGATCATCATCCTCGAGGAGACGGGGGGAGAGGTGGGAGTCGCAGAGGGTTTCAAAAAGGGGCCAGTTGGCCTTCTTGAGGTTCCAATTAGGGGTGTGGTCGGTCACTATCACAGAGATCAGCAGTGACCTTCCAGTTAAAATCAAGAAGGTTATGGGAAGAGATAGACAGGTCAATACAGGTGGGGGAGCCTGTGGCAGGATGAAAGTAGGTCGGGGAGCAAGTGTTGAGCAAGGACAGGCTGTGCTGTCAAAGAGTTTTCGACGAGCTTGCCTCTGGGGGTGATAGTGTTGGAGCCCCACAGGGGGTTGTGGGCGTTGAAGTCACCAAGAAAGATGAAGGGGTGGGAAGCTGAGAAATGAGGTTGTTAAGGCTGGCTGGTTGAATGTTGGCGATGGGGGAAGAGGGGGAGATAGATACTGCAAAGAGTGATGGTTTGTGGAGGGAGATAGATATACAGATGGCCTGAAGGGGTTATCTGGAAGAAGATCTGTTGGGTCTGAGTTGGCTTCTTTTTCTTTGGATCTGTTTCTTTGGGAGCGATTGTTTTTGAAAGTTGGACGAGAAGTATGATCGGTGTATTCGGTAATCGAACAATCCATATTCTCTTCAGTATCATGCATGTGGGTTTGGGTGGTGGGCTGTTTGTTGATTGGTTGTTTGTTGATTGGTTGTTTGTTGATTGGTTTGGTTGGTGATTGGTTTGGTTGGTGATTGGTTTGGTTGGTGATTGGTTTGGTTGTTGATTGGTTTGGTTGGTGATTGGTTTGGTTGGTGATTGGTTTGGTTGGTGATTGGTTTGGTTGGTGATTGGTTTGGTTGGTGATTGGTTTGGTTGGTGATTGGTTCGGTGGTTGTTTGTTGGTTGGTTTGTTGATTGTTAGCCTGGTTGGTTTTAGTTTGATGTATGATGGTATTAGTGGTGTTGGTGTAGGGGGTGGTGGTGGCTTTAGAGAAGGAAGGGAGGTTGAGGAGAGAAGTGGTGGTGGAGGTGGTGCGGGTATTGGGTGTGGTTGGCTTGTTGGTAGAGCTGTGAACGTTTAAGGATTTTAGTAAACGTGTACACGCCAAAAAAAGCGAGCGTGTATCGTGTACACGAGTTTAGTACCGTAATTTTCAGAAATACACCAAAATTGTTCCAAAACTACAAGGCGAAGTAAAAAAATCGCACAACTAGTATGGCAAAAGTACTGACTGCATTGCCCAAATAGACGCTGAGTTTTGCTTTCCAAATCGTAAAAAGTTTACTTTTACAGTATAAATCATCATTTTTATGGAAAATATGCATGGAAATTCAGTTTAGATAGAACAGATAACTTCCTTTCAATGTCATTTAAACTCAACATCGCGTAACTTGTTTGTCCTATTCGCTACGGCTTTCAAAGTTCTGTGAAAATCTTGCATATTGAGGCCTATGATAAACCTCACGTAAAACATTTCAAAACTACGCCACCACGGGAAGTTCTGAAATATCAGTCCTCTCGAAAAAATGGCCGCCATCTTTGCGAAGCATGCAGAATTTCAGCTTTGTTAAAACCTTTTTCTGTTTATTTATTATGCAATATTTTTCTTTGTTGCAAAATTTATTTGACTCATTAGGAAATATTTACATGTAAATGTACTGACTGTCACGATTCAAGTGTTTTTTGGTCGATGAAACGGGCCTTGATTGCGTGGGATTTAAAGCCTTATGGCCTAATGTTAGGCCTATTGTTAGTTTCACTGTTTACTGCTGCACATTCGCGGTGCATTTTATAAGTTAGATTACTCAGATTTCAGCGAAATCAAAGTGCATAATATCCCCATTCATTGGTGATTACTGCGCATTTGTGATTCGCACATTTTAAAAAGATTATGCTAATCGTGTTTAGAGTTTGTAAAAAATCATTGATTGGAATTTTGTCAGCCGAATGTGTGTGTGATTTGAATCATGAATATTGATTTCAACGGCAAGACACTAGGCCTATAATGTATGAAAAACGATTACTCGCAATGAAGTATTTAGTAAACATTTACAAGATTTGCGAGCGTGTAGCGAGTACACGCTAAACGGTCACAGCTCTAGTTGTTGGCAATGGTGATGGGCTTAGGACTAAGTAAGAAGAGCCAGGTGAAGTCGGTTTGGGAATGTGAGTCAGTTTTAGTTGTGTTAGTTGTGTTAGGGGGGGGGCGGTATGGTGTTAGAGGAGACTACGTTCGAGTAGGAAGGCTTGGTGTGGAGGGAAGCAAGGAATCGCTTCCTGGCCTCTGGGTTCGTTATGTTGGGATTAAGGGTTTTAAGTTATTTGTTTTTCCTGAAGCCAGGTGGGGCAGTCTTTCGAGAAGGAGGGATGATTGGCTGGGTAATTATTGTCACAATTTGTGCAGAGTGGGGTGTTGTGCAGGAGGTGTTGTCATGGTCTAGGGCTCCGCAATTACCACAGCGCGCTTGGCTGCGGCAGGAGTTTTTCCCATGGCCATACCTCTGGCAATTATAACAACGTAGAGGGTTGGAAATGTAAGGGGCGACTGGGATTCTTAGGTAGCTGGCAATGATGTGGGAGGGGAGAGTTGGTGTGGCGAAAGTAAGGAAGATAGTATTGGTGGGTGTTTCGGCTCCGTCTCTCTTGAGAACGAGACGACAGGCTTCAATGAGGTGTTGGCTAGCCAGTTCCTCCACGAGGTCATCAGCGGTTAAGTCAGCAAGATCTCTGGTGCGTATGATGCCTTTGCTGGAGTTCAGGCAACGATGGGAGGTGACTATGATGTCAATGCCAGTGTTGGCTAGGGTTTTGGTGGAGAGAAGGGTGGTGGCTTGAGGGTAGAGACCTTGGGGAGGGTACCGACAAGGCCGTAGAGTGCTTTATGTATGAAGAAGGGAGAAGCTTTTTAAAAGCTTTCTTGCTTGTTGGTGACATGATTAAGATTTTGGGATTGGGGTTGAAGAATGATCAATGGAGGTAGCAGGTGGGTCACGGGGAGAGGAGGGAGGGTCAAGGTCAATGCACAAGCGCTTTGTCATAATGAAAGAAAAAAACTCAAGGTCTAAAAGACCCAAGGCAACGGGGGAAAAAAATTGCGGAACTACTATAGGAGGACCACTGTATAGTAACGATAAGGGCGTGAAAGGTCTGGACAAAATGGGAGGGAAAAAACAAAAGAAACAATTCTACTGAAAGCAGACGCCCACCCACAGAAAGAAAATCCCGAAAAGGAAGAATGAAACAAATTATAAGGTGAAAAGCAGAAGTAAAAAGTAAATGAAAAGGTTTAGAGAAGATACAGAATTCACATTGCTCTCAATGCACGTAACGATACCGAAACCTAGATTATCAAAATTACAATACATTTTCTGGGTGCCACAACTCACCTTTTAGCCATCAATGCAATCATGGTGAGTGGAATTGCAGGCCAGTTAAAAGTTATGTATTGTTACGATAGGTAATTTATCCAAGGTAAACTTTGCTACTTAAAAGGTTTAGTTGGGTCAAGCAAGTCCCATCTTATGCGAAAGAAGACTTCAAAGAAAAATTGCCTCTTGGAGGGTTATTGTTTGGGGGACTTGAATTCTCCAGACATTGATTGGAATCCTAGTACTAGTAATTCTCCAGACATTGATTGGAATCCTAGTACTAGTAATTCTCCAGACATTGATTGGAATCCTAGTACTAGTAATTCTCCAGACATTGATTGGAATCCTAGTACTAGTAATTCTCCAGACATTGATTGGAATCCTAGTACTAGTAATTCTCCAGACATTGATTGGAATCCTAGTACTAGTAATTCTCCAGACATTGATTGGAATCCTTGTACTAGCAATTCTCCAGACATTGATTGGAATCCTTGTACTAGTAATTCTCCAGACATTGATTGGAATCCTTGTACTAGTAATTCTCCAGACATTGATTGGAATCCTAGTACTAGTAATTCTCCAGACATTGATTGGAATCCTAGTACTAGTAATTCTACAGACATTGATTGGAATCCTAGTACTAGTAATTCTCCGGACATTGATTGGAATCCTTGTACTAGTAATTCTCCGGACATTGATTGGAATCCTTGAACTAGTAATTCTCCAGACATTGATTGGAATCCTAGTACTAGTAATTCTCCAGACATTGATTGGAATCCTTGTACTAGTGGTCCACATGATAACATTTTCTTAAGTTGTTTTCGACCACGTTTTCACCCAACATGAGTTGTTTCCCACACATGGTAGAAATTGTCTTGATTTGATTTTTAGTAGTGGAGAAAGTATGGTTAGTAAGGTGTTAAGTAGTGGTAAGGTGTTAAGTAGTGGTAAGGTGTTAAGTAGTGGTAAGGTGTTAAGTAGTGGTAAGGTGTTAAGTAGTGGTAAGGTGTTAAGTAGTGGTAAGGTAGGGTGTAGTGATCATGACCTCATTAGTTTTGATGATCTGTGTTGTTCACAGGCCTCTCCAGCTCAATAAACTGGTGTTAACCCTTACTCTACCAGGGCTTTAAAAATAGCGACCCCAATTTTCGTAACTTTTTTT
The DNA here is from genome assembly GCA_020152595.1 of Chiridota heheva. Classification (NCBI taxonomy): domain Eukaryota; kingdom Metazoa; phylum Echinodermata; class Holothuroidea; order Apodida; family Chiridotidae; genus Chiridota; species Chiridota heheva. The sequence goes on from JAIGNY010002902.1 coordinate 236,753, forward strand.
TCATATGCATGTTTGACGACTTTCCTTTCATTTTCTTTCGTTACAAGTTTGGTTGGAATAGATGCTAAGATATTTATCTTTTGAGTAATTCAAACCAATTTAGGAAATATTGGACAAAATTATGCAAATTAAGCAATTTTTGGCTAAATTTGGTCAACAAATGGTCAATCTTTGCAGAAGTATAACTTCTTGTCAGTATTGAAAACAGAGATTTGTGTTATATATTTAGATTGTTTTTGAAATTTCCTTTCCAATGATACTAATCTATAATTTTTAGAAAGAAAGAAAAGATGAAAACACGTCAAAAATGATAAAAGTCAAACGTCCCCTGAAAGCTGCAGCAGAAAAATAATTACAGTGGTCACGGCGAGACTCGAACCCGGAGCGCTCGCACGCTAGTCGCGTACATTTCCTCTGCGCCACGTGGTCGTTCATATTAGAGAGGTGTAATTTTGTTCTTATAGGATAGGTTCTAAATAGAGGGGGTATGCCTTTATTTATATATCAAATGAAAGAAAATTTCAAGCGCTTTCGAACGGCTGTTCAACAAAGCATGCATGATGTAAGGTTTGGGTTACACGATTTTTTGGAAAAAAAACGGTCAAAAATGGCAGAAATTCATGAAATTTTGAAGAAATTTCTCCAGAACAAGAGATTGGACGTAGGGATTATACAAATTATACCAGAAACCAATACTATCATGTCTTAGGACTTGCGTGTTTGATTTTGAAGCAAAAATGTGATCTTGAAATTATCGTAAGATGTAAAAGAGAAAAATAAAAAAATTGAAATTTGTTTAGCAATTATTGAGTTTTACCCTTTTTCGATGTATTTTTTATAAAAATCATGTAATATGAACCCTTTAAAAAAGTTTCATTTTGTGAAAGAAATATCCAAGTACTTTAAAATGATACCAAGCATACTCTTATAGGACTGTGGTAAAGTTCCGATTTTATTTTTAGAAAAAGGTGGTTTGAAAACGGCAATACTATCGCCGCGTGGTAGAGTAAGGGTTAAACTTGAGTAATTGCTGGATTTCAGGATAATTTGTCATTTAATAGTTCTTTGCTTTGTGACTTAGATCCTTCTGAAGCATGGAATGTTTTCCCAACTAAAGTTTTGGAGGGTTTAAATAGGTCTGTCCCATTCAAGAAAGGTTGCCGGAGAAATTGGCCAGTGTGGATGTCTCGGGAGGTTTTACGGGCTGTTAAGAAAAAGAGGTGGTGGTGCTGTTATAAACACAATGGGTTTACTGCGGATCTTGCTAAGTACAAGGTTCATGAAAAGTTCACAAAGGGTTTAATAAGAGATACTAAAGTGCTTTTAAAAAAACCTTTGTTCAAAGAGGTAAAGATTAATACTAAATTCTTTCATTCATATGTTTGCTCAAAGCAAAAAACCACGGTTGGGCCCGTTCAGGGTAATGATGGTGTTACTATCAATAGTGGTAAAGATATGGCTGAGGTTTTGAATGACTACTTTATGTGTGTTTTTACTAAGGAGTCCCTTGCTGATGGTGTTGAGGATTATCTTAGTGTGCACTCTCCAGTATCCTTAAAGGATGTTGATTTTTCTGTTGATGTTGTGTCTAAGAAGTTGAAGGGTTTGAATTCAAATAAAGCACCCGGTCCAGATAGTATACATCCTGCTGTCTTATGCAATTGTACTGATGTTCTTTCCATTCCCCTGAGTATTATCTTCTAACAGTGCTTTGATGTTAGTTAGAGATAAGACAGCTTTATCCTTGAATTTCTCTTTCATGGAATAAGATTTTTGAACGGTTTCTTCCCCCATTTTGTCTCTTTTAAAGTTCTCTCTCTTTCATATAAGATAAACTTGATGGACCACTTAACTATTATCCTTTAACTGCTACATGTAAGGGCGAATTATGAATCTTATGTTGATGCGTAATTTATGCTGAATAAAGGGATTCTTGTGTAAAGACATGCTTATATTCTCTTTTTTGCAGAATATATATGCAGAAAACACGATGGAGGCATGATAGCTGAGGTGTTAAATAAAGCCATTAATTGCATGTGTGCAGATGTCCGCCAGTGCACCACAACTGGTTATCAAAGGCCATGGACATTGACTTGGTTGCCGATGTTATGTCTGTCCGTACGTCGTACCTGTGTTCTCGTCCGGGTCGTATTAAGCGTTTCGTGATAGCATTTGTACTATCATAACCGAATACGCGAGGCGACGACCCCGTCATTGTAATTGTGTGTTCAACTCTCTCTCTCTGTGCAGATGTAAGGGGTAACCAGAAGAAGTCAACTAAGAAGAATCAATAATGGCTGGGTGTGAAGGGAGGGGGTTTAATGTGACAGATCCATAGAATTAAAGGGAACGCTTAGCTTAATCACAAATTATATGTGGCAGAAAATATAAGGATGGAGGCATGATAGCTGAAAAGGAGCTAAATGGATCATTACATTGCATGTGTGCAGATAGAAGGGGTAACCTGAAGAAGTCAACTAAGAACTTATAAAGGCGGGAGGGGGGGAAGGGGGAGGCTTGTTTTAATGTGACAGGTCCATACAATTAAATATAACGGAATGCTGAGCCCAATCACAAATTATATGTGGCAGAAAACAGGAGCTGTTTTGTTTAATGTAATACACTGACTGACAAGCAAAGATTTGGTTGAGTGTTTATTCACCTAAAGCTTAATACCTCAAAGCGCAATATCTTCTCATTAAAATGTAAAAAAAGGGACTTCCCTTAATCTAAAAAAAACAAAACATGAAGAATGAAAAACACTACTTGTTTTAACCATTTGTTTATTGGCAAGTTGTATGCATCGTTCATTTTAAATGTTGCATATTTGAAATGCAACATGCCCCTGCTAACACCACTGGTTCAGACCATGTGTATTATCTTCTTGCACTGTCATACAACTGAACTAGCTGTTTGCAGCTCCATACCCCTAAAGAAGCTGTAAGTCAGATTCAAGTCAGTTTTGAATCAGTTTTTGAATCAGATATGGTAGTCAGATTCAAGTCAGTTTTAAATCAGGTTTTTTGGATCAGTTTTTAGTCAGAAATGCTTTGAATCAGATTCGAATCTGTATTTTGGAACAAAACTGACTACATTAAAATAAGTTTTCTTCAATCAGTTCTGATCATTTTTTTATAAATTGACTCAATGAATAGAATCAGTTTTGGGTCATTTTTTGTGATCAGAATATGATCATTTTTTGTGATCAGAATATGATCAGTTTTGTGATCAGAATATGATCAGTTTTTGTGATCAGAATATGATGAGTTTTTTCTCCAAAAAAAAAACTTCTGCTTCAAAAGACTCACAAGATTCTGACTCAAATTTCTACATAGGATCTTACACGATCTTGCATGATCATCGATGATAAACATAATCTTACTCGATCTTGCGTGATCTCTGATGATAAACATATATGTGTCACTTTCAGCAGCTGTACCAGTAAAGCTACCGTAAAAGGAGCTTTGAGACAAAAACATGTTAATATTCGGAGCTTAGGCGAGGCTTTGAGCAGAAATACGGGAAGACAAAAACATGTTAATTTTCAGAGAGCTTAGGCCTACTCAATGAAAATAAAAGTCAACTTTATTCACAATTTCTCAAATGAACATATAATGAATTATGAGTTTGATGTTATCTCAGGTGCATCATCTTTTACCTGCGCTTTGCAACCATTGTTTAGACAAAAGGCACAGCTTATAAATACCAGATTGTTTGTTTGTATGAATTTATGTATGTATGAATGTATGCATGCATGCTTGCATGCATGCATGCGTGCGTGCGTGCATGCGTGCGTGTGTATGTATGTATGTATGTATGTATGTGTGTGTATGTATGTATGTAGCAGGGTTCTAGCTAGACAAGTTTGAGTGTTGGGTTTCAGTGACAATCCAGGGTGACCTCCTAGACCCCCCTCCCATGAAGAACTGTTCCAATTTAGTCCACTTCTATTGACAAATTGTCAATGAATTTTTTTTTTTTTTTACCGGAATGGTAGAAGAATTTGTAAAATATTGTTTATGTACAATGGATATTCAAAATACAATGGATATTCAACTGTCAAAGTGCCCTTCCCCCTCCCCAAAAAAACAAACATATGCCGGAAACTCTTCTCTTAAATCCCATTGTTATTCATCTTGCCCAACATTTTACCGCTTTTATTTTCGTCCCAGTATCGTTCGGTGAAAGCCAAGCGCACATGTTCCTATGAACTACGCAACAACTTTTATTAATATAAAATCTCCCACAAATCAAAAAAATGTCGATCAGTCCGTTATAATGTTAAGTGCACATGGGATTTATAACAAATGTGATTGGTTACTTACATTTGGACCGGTCTATACGCACGCCTTGGGAGAGAGGTAGGAAGGAAAGAGGGGAAGGGGGGGGGGGGGTAATTTTTACTTTGTTTAAGTATGTTTGTATGGCAAGTGACTGACATGGCAAGCTGCCAGCGGTGATTCACAAGGATTAAAACATGAATCTGAACTGTGTGCATGTACGTACGTTTATGCAAAGAGCTTCGTGTATGGGTGATTTTATGATAATATGTACGTTCAATTGCTTTAAATTCCTATAGTTCAGTTGTTTTGATCAGAATTTAATGTGGGTAATGTATGTTATGTTATGTGTGTAAATCAGCGGATGACATAAATAGACTTAGAATATAGAAGCAATAGACCAATAGAAGTGGACTAAATTTAAAAAGTTTTTAATGGGAGGGGGGTCTAGGAGGTCACCATGAGCACGCCACTGATTGTCACTTTAGCCCAGCACTAACACTTGTCTAGCTAGAACCATGATGCACACTATACCTCATCATTAATTTGTGAACAATGCTCTTCACGTACTGTATACTGAATGAATTGTTCAAGCAAAATCACCCCACCCCCTTTAATTCAAGAGATACCACAGATACAAATATTTTCACTGCTATGCAAATAAGTTCATTAGTATGCACACACAACCCCCCAATCATGCTCAACTGAACAGTACCAATGCCACCCACTACTGTACCAAGTTATCTCAGGTTAAATATTTTCAATGAAAATCTATTGTTATCAAATAACCTAATTAATATGCACATTACACCTCACCATTAAGTGTAGACAATGCTCTTTACATATATGATCATTTGTGTGAACAAAATACCCCACACCCACTTTAATTTAAGATATATCGTAGATACAATTATTTTCATTGTTATGTAAATAAGCTAATTAGTATGCACACACAACGGCTAATCATGCTCACTTGAACAGTACCCCTATGCAAAGTTACATGAATGTACTCTTTATAACTTAAGTTATGAAAACGAAAACTTTAACCAAAACTTTTGCCTGACAAATATTTTCATTGTTATGCAAAAACTTTAATTAGTATGCACACACAACCCTCCCTTCCCCATGCTCATTTAAACAGTACCCATGTCATCCACCCCTATGCCAAGTCACACGAATGCACACCATTCATAAGTTATGAAAACTTTAACCACAATCTTTAACCTCACAAATATTTTCATTGTTATGCAAATAAACTAAATAATATGCGCACACAAAACCCTCCAATCATGCTCATTTGATCTGTACTCATGTCCTCCACCCCTGTGCCAAGTCACATAAATGTACACCATTCATAACTTAAGTTATGAAAACTTTAACCAAAACTTTCAACCAGAACTTTAACTGGACGCCAAGGCAGGCCGACACTGATGATGATACTGAGGAGGGGGTGGTAGCTCTATTCTTCTAATAAATAGCAATGTACATGAGAAATATCATTTTGATCTTTGTCGTGTCTTTTCTTTAATTTGTTTGTATTTGGTAACGTTCATGACCTTCCCTCTGCTTACAACCAAGTTTGTATAAAATATTTTCTCACAATGATCCCATTCATAAGGTTTGTCTATCCCGTAAAGCTCCTATTGGCTGTAGCCTAACGTATTATGATCCAATGGTTGCAATTTGCATGATGGCAACCTCCCGTTTTGGTCCTATAGATTTGGCGCTAGCCCAGTAGACCCCCTAAAGTTGATATTTTATTGTAGTCCTAATGTTCCTACAACCTTTTTAAATGGTTGGCTATCGACTTGACCTCTTTTCCCATTTCTTTTTCCCAACTTTGGTGTTTCTCGTCAAGCTTAACAGGGTTAAAAACATTGCAAAGTCAGCCGAAATATGTCACAATAAGATTTGTTTTCCCTTCTATTTTTACGTTCAATCATTTTGATAAACAATATATTATCTAGCGCCCATTCTACATGCTATTAAAATGCAATATTCCAATTATCAACCCTCGTGACCAAAATAACACAGAAACTGCATATTCATATTGATATAAGCAGTAAACATTATGCAAATTAGCTATGACGTATTGCCGCTGGAACGCTGAATACGCGATCTGGCAAATACAGTAACACCGCTAGCTGTGGGGAATATAATATTTTAACAGTAGGGATGTGTTGAGAAGTTCAATTAATTGGGAGGGCATCATTTTTCTAAAACTTACTGTAACCCCAAAACTTATTGTAACCCCAAAACTTACTGTAACCCCAAAACTTACTTTAATCTTAAAACTTCCTGTAACCCCAGAACTTACTATAACCCCGAAACTTACTGTAACCCCAAAACTTACTTTAACCCCAAAACTTACTGTAACCCCAAAACTTACTATAACCCCAAAACTTACTGTAACCCTAAAACTTACTATAACCCCAAAACTTACTGTAACCTTAAAACTTATTGTAACCCCAAAATTTACTGTAACCCCAAAACTTACTGTAACCCCAAAACTTACTGTAACCCCAAAACTTACTGTAACCCCAAACTCCAGAATTCTGAAAAATGAGCAAAAGCGAAAAGTTTCATCCTAGGAAAGGAGTTTTATCCTAAAAGTAAGAGTTCATAGAAAATAATTCCTCTGCACCTGGGCTCATCAAATAGTGGAAGCAACATGTATGTTTCTGTTTACTTAACGTTGCTGATTTCAAACTTTCGGACAGATTTTGATGTGTTCTTTTCAACATTGGAAGTCTGTGTTACAAACACTGAGCGAAGAGATTTCATTTGTTCTCATTTTATCTATTCTTTTCTTTTGTGTTTCACTTTTACTGTATATGGAACTACATATAACAAGTTTTTGAGAACGTTTGTTAATATTTTGGTGGAAATATTTCACGAGTTAAAATTTTACGCGACTATTTGGAATACTATATATTTTGAAATAAAACATGGAAATCTCAGTAAGTTAAACTTGTTTATTTTGATTTCGCAATCCTTTTTATTTCGCTTATCATTTTAGTAAGTCTATATTAATTTATTCAATTTTCATTTTATGACTTATAAAAAATGGCCGCGCCCGCCCCTATAGTGCAGATGCAAGTTGCGTTGGGGCCACAGTTCCTTAATTTTCAGGTTGCAATTTTTTGTTGAACTTATTGAAAATAAATATTGATCATAAATCTCCGTGGTTACACTCTGCATTGTGACTACCAATTTATTGTGGGCTGAACTGTGTCCTTTGAAAAGACACAGGAAATAAAATACTTAATTTTGCTTAAAACGGCAATTTGCATCAGTTTAAAAGTATTATCTGAACTAAAGGCATTGAGTGAAATTTGCAGGTTTGGTACATGTGCACACGTTAATATTACACACAGTAGACCGAGGACTTTCCTCGCTGAAAGAAATAAGAGTTGTGATGGAAAAATAACGCTCGTGATGGTATATTTGTATTCAAAAATTAAATCGCAAGTTGCATGAAAACCAATACCACGTTTTTGGCTTCGAGAATGTGTTTTTTTTCCCGCACTTTACCAGCGGCTTTACTGGCGCTTCACCAGCATTTTACCGGCACTTTACCAGCTGCTTACCAGCACTTTACCGGCGTTAAAATTACCAGCATAATTGACAAACTGCTCGCATCAGCACTGTATAGTATGTGTATACGTAACCTAACTGTATAGTATGTGTATACATAACCTAACTGTATAGTATGTGTATATGTAAGCTAACTGTATAGTATGTGTATACGTAACCTAACTGTATAGTATGTGTATACATAACCTAACTGTATAGTATGTGTATACGTAAGCTTACTGTATAGTATGTGTATACGTAACCTAACTGTATAGTATGTGTATACATAACCTAACTGTATAGTATGTGTATACGTAAGCTAACTGTATAGTATGTGTATACGTAAGCTAATTGTATAGTATGTGTATACGTAACCTAACTGTATAGTATGTGTATAACTGTATAGCTAACTGTATAGTATTATGTAACCTAATTGTATAGTATGAGTATACGTAACCTAACTGTATAGTATGAGTATACGTAACCTAACTGTATAGTATGAGTATCGTAACCTAACTGTATAGTATGTGTATACGTAACCTAACTGTATAGTATGTGTATAACTGTATAACCTAACTGTATAGTATGTGTATACATAACCTAACTGTATAGTATGTGTATACGTAAAGCTAACTGTATAGTATGTGTATACGTAACCTAACTGTATAGTATGTGTATACATAACCTAACTGTATAGTATGTGTATACGTAAGCTAACTGTATAGTATGTGTATACGTAAGCTAATTGTATAGTATGTGTATACGTAACCTAACTGTATAGTATGTGTATACGTAAGCTAACTGTATAGTATAACGTAACCTAATTGTATAGTATGAGTATACGTAACCTAACTGTATAGTATGAGTATACGTAACCTAACTGTATAGTATGTGTATAGGTAAGCTAACTGTATAGTATGTGTATACATAATCTAACTGTATAGTATGTGTATATGTAACCTAACTGTATAGTATGTGTATACACAATCTAACTGTATAGTATGTGTATACGTAACCTAACTGCAACAAATTCACATACAATCCAGTTACAACTTCCGTTATAAGTCTATCAACAACCATTCACCAATTGCATAATGGCTACTGGTCGGCATTTAAGGAGCAGGTATTAGTTTTCAAAGGAACCCACCATCTCTGCTCCAAAAACTGTGTCATTGGTTCAATCAATGCAACAAATTCCGATGTCACCACATGATGGGTGATGAGGCTTGATGTGTAGTTTGACCATCAGAAACCTACGGTAAAATCTATGTCGATTTATTGTTATTCTTCTGATAATTGCTGCACACAATTGTTCGTAAAAGCATGAAAGTTTCTGCCGTATTCACTGCTCAACTTTGCGTTCTCCTAAATCTGCGCATTTTGAACGATCATTTTTGCGTTCCCCTTGAAAGAAAAAACTTAAATAGTTGCCATTTCGAGTGTGGCATACTGTATATTATGCTAGTCAGGTAACATCTGACTAGTATACGCTATAACCAAGCTAAATAGCTGCTATACAGTCAGAAAATGCTATATACCTTATAACATTGAAACTGCTGCATTGGCTTATCATAGAAGGGTAGATGAATTTCGACTATGAAAAACTAGGCCTTTCCGCGACGAACGCAGGTCAACTATTGACAATGCCTTTTATCTTCATGGATCACTTTTACGTAATACAAAATAAACAGATGTATGCAATGTTACTACATTGAGACATTGACTTACATTTTGTGCATGAACAAGAAAACTGTGAAAAGTCGAGTTTTGTATAAGAGCCTTCGCTACTGACTTAAGTTTCAAACAGCACCTAGGATGCATGTATCTAATTAGTTGAAAAGATGTCGAATTACAATAGAGCGACGGTGAAGTCAATGTGCGTACAGCATTAAATCAAACACTGCTTGCATTTTAATACTGATGAATATTTTCAAAATAGCAGTGCCAGCGCAATTGGGTGATACGCGCACTAACTGTGTACGCATTTCCTAAAGTGAAGGAATTGCAAAGTAATCGAAATGTTATTTCTTCCGTAATTTATATTTGTTTTACGTACAAAATGTTCATCATTTCATTTTTAATTTAGTTTGAAAGACACTTTAAAGTTTTAAGATGCTAATGAAATCGAATCATAGCTCGTAAGTACTTTTGTCAGTTTTGAGAAGGGTTTTTATTTCATGATTATGTTATTTGTTGTTGTCTGAGTGGCGTTCAACGTTATGAGTGTATTGTGCGTTGCCTCACTCAGTATGTATTGCCTTGCAAGTAGTGCCCTACTGATGAGTTTATGACACTATAGTTATGCTTAACACCCACTGTACACGTGTATTTACAATACATACATACATACATATAAGGCATTTATAAAGCGCCACTACATCAAGAACGCAGTGCATATGGAGAAACATAATAACGACAAAGTACAAATAAAGCATAACATGATATGAAAATACAGTGGTAGAGAAAAACAACATTGGATTGGATACAAATAATACTTCAAACACTTTTTGAATTTGTCTAAAGAGTCAGAATTTCTAATGGAAACAGTGAGTGCATTCCAGTTTTTTTGAGCAAAATGAGAAAAAGTGCGATTTAAAGCAGACTTGAGCAGCTTAAAAGAGTTCGGTTTCATGAGGCATGTTACGTCAAGTGCTGAGCGAAGGTTTGAGCGTGAGGGCTGGTGGGAAGAAAGGCAGGATGATAGGTAACCAGGTGATGTACCATGGAGGCATTTATACACATAGACCAAGATCTTAAAATTTATCCTCTCCCTGACTGGGAGCCAGTGCAGTTCCTTAAGGTAAGGTGTGGCATGATCTCGCTTTGTAGCACAGCAGACAAGCTTAGCCGCCCAGTTCTGCATCCGTTGTAGTCTCTAAATATCGGTTGAGTTGGATCCAAACAATAGGGCATTTCCATAGTCAAGCCTTGAGAGAATCAGTGATTGGACGACAAGGTGACATGTGTCTATATCAAGGAATCTTTAATGGGACATTTGTGATGTGTACATTGGGTTGTTAAAGTTATCGTTGCTACGTGTAGCTATGGAAAAAGAATACTTTCTTATAGCATCTACTTACGGACATGAGGGATGCTCCAAATCTTAAACACATAATCGGGCGCTAAAATTGTACACAAAAAACAAACTTTTATACAAATTGAAACGTTAGTGTTGAATTTCTGAAAATTCCTAGTAACGTTAGGCTAACGTCAGGCCTATGGAGCCTTGTTAGCTCCGTGAGGATGGCCAATCAATAAACGTCAGCGATCCTATAAAAAAAAAATATATATATAAAAATCTCAGCTAATTAAAAACAACAGAAACTTTTTTCGCCTCAAAACCAACGTAAAACGATGATAAATGTAGATCAAATATTTATCCGAAGTTCACTCTACTTTTTCGATAAACCACAACTGAAAAATTCACAAGAATCTTACATTTTGACTGTCCGAAGCTCTCGCATGGAGTATCTTTTATTTCTCCCATTGTCCGTATGTGAGTGTGAATTGGAAGATACACTGTATTAAGTGTTGCATGTGCAGTAAAGTCATATACATGTATATACACGTTAAATCCGAATAACTGCTTTACTTATTAACCATTTAAGAAAACATACTGTTTACCTGCCTTTAACAATGATTATTCATTTAGTGAAAAAAAAAGTGATAAAACTCAGCGCCGCATAAAGCATCTTCCATTTCTCCCCTACTTCATATATGAGTGTGTGGGAAAGGAGAGATTTAGAATTCTCCCCTTTTGTGTTGCAGTATATATGGGAGAGAGGGAAATGGAATTCTCCCCTCCCATATGTATTGCATTACAAATGCAAAAAAATCGGCTTTATTCAGTCAGATATATTCCACTAACCCCGATTTCCCCCCTCTAATATTTCCCCCTCATATTTGATTTCTAACGCAAGGGGACCCAATTCTCCCCTTTCCCATATACAGCGCAATGCAAAAGGGGAGAATTCCAATTCTCCCCTGAGAGATATTGCCCAGAAAATATGTCTGTCATGATAAGAGGCCATACTTCAATGGCTATATAAGAATTACTAGAGGAAATCACAACTTACTGGACAATAGGAAGACAACTGTTGGTGTTTTTATTGATCTTAAGAAAGCTTTTGACAATATTAACCATAAGATATTATTAAAGACGTTACATCACTATGGAATTTGTGGTATTGTATATAACTCGATTGATACTTATCTAAGTCACAGGAAACAGTATGTACAGCTAAATGATGTTAATTCGGATCTTTCTAGTATAGTGTGTGGTGTTCCCCAAAGCTCATGCCTTGGGCCTCAAGTATTCAATATCTATATTAATGATATATGTAATGTATCAGACATACAAAGATTTATACTATTTGCGGATGATACAAATATATTTTGTTCTAATTGTGACCTTGAAATTGTATGTAGACAGGTTAGCAGTGAATTGAATAAGCTTCATTAATGGTTTAATGTCAATAAGCTGTCACTTAATGTGAGTAAAACTAATTATATGTTATTCACAAATTATAAATTAAAAACAAATCTATCCGTTACAATTAGTGATGCTTATAGGTCCATGTCACAAACTTTTTTGGTGTGTTAATTGATGATAAGCTTAATAGGAAGGACCACATTTCTTATGTATCAAGTAAAGTATCTAAGAGTATAGCAGTACTTTATCGTGCCAGCCATTTATTAAATAGGGACGCTCTTCGTAATTAGCACTGCACTCTTTTCCTACCATATATTTCATATATATATATCTGGCGTAATACATATTATTCAAATATATTACCCTCGTTCTTAAAGCAAATAAGGGCTATTAGAATTGTTTTTAAGGCAAATTTTCTTGATCACACTTCTGAATTATTCTAGAGTATGAGATTACTGACTTTGTTTCAGATTATTGAACTTAAAGACTGCTATTTTTAAAAATAAGGCTTTTTATGTGTCATTGCCATGTAATCTTTAATCATATTTTTTGATAAACATATAACAACATAAAATAACAAGATTACCGGCTAAGAAGGGTTAGTCACCCCATAAAAAGCCCAAACTAATACCACCACCGAAAAAAAAATCAAAGACGCCCAGAGTTAGTAAAGAGCTTATCAATCTTGACCTTGAAGAGTTGGAGCTAACTACCCACTCAGGCAAACCATTCCACTGATTAACAAGTCTTTGCGAAAAGCTAAACCGCCAAATATCTATCTGTGAGAACTCTTTGGTCAACTTCAAACTGTTACCACGTGTTACATGAGGATTAGCTGAAACATGCACGAAATAACAGGAAGTCAAAGCATCACTACCAGATAGGAACTTAAAAAACTGAATCATATCGCCACGTACTCTTCTTAACTCAAGCGTGGTCAAACCAAAAATTTGCAACCTAGATTTATAAGAGAGATTCCTTACTTCAGGAATAAGTCTAGTGGCTCTTCGCTGAACCTGCTCCAAAATGAATTTATCCCTCTCATAAAAGGAACTCTGAGCCTGAATAGCATACTCAAGATGAGGCCTGACTAACTGCTTATACAAATTAAGAACCTCTCTACCAAGAAAACAAAAAAATTCTTCTAATCAAACCAAACATTCTATTTGCCCTTGCAGCTGCTAAAGCACACTGTTCACACTGTTTCAGATTGCTAGTAATGACAACACCTAGATCCCTTTCTTGATCAACACAACCAAGATTTGAACCATTCATGCAGTAATCAAAAGCCAAATTGTTCTGACCAAAATGAATAACTTTGCATTGATCAACATTGAATGACATCTGCTATGTTTGGGACCAAAAAACTAACTTATCCAGATCAGTATGTAAAAGTGAAGAATCCCTAGCATCATCAACAATTCTGTACAGCTTAGCGTCATCACCATATTTACAAATCCTGGAGCCAAGAAAAACATCACAATCAATAATGAAGATTAAGAAAACAAGGGGACCCAATACAGAACCCTGAGGAACACCACTTGTAACCTTTTTCCATGGAAATACTTCACCATTAACAACAACTCTGTGTGACCTCTCAACTAACCAAAACTAGTAACTAACTACATGTATAATACAAAATATAAGAATAAATTTAAACAGAAATATGTCCAAACAACCAAAAAGCAGCACTGCATTGATATCACTGGGATTAATTTGTGGAATACATGTGATGAAAACATTACCAACTGCAATAACATTAATGTTTTCAGAAAAAGGTATAAGGAAAAATTAATTAAATCTCACTTAGCATATTGCCAAACATAACCTAATAGTTATGTATCACTGTAGATGTTTAAATTTTCCTCTTTTTTCTTTCCCCTTGTCTCTCTCCCCTTTCTTTCCCCCCTTTTCCTTTTCTTTCCCCCTTTCTTTCCAGGCATTCTAATATTGATTAGAGTTTTTGTATGTGAATTGATTTGGAGAAACTGATTAAGTATTATACTTCTTTTTTCCTCCTTTTCCAGTTATGTTTATTTATTTTCTTATGTATACATACATTGTTTTGTTAATGTTTTTTGATGTAGATGTACAAAGCTGGAAATAAACTAGTCATGTCATGCTTGAATTTGAAACGGATAGGCCTAGTGTTACTAGCTAAAGAAATTTGAAAATAAAAATATACATCAATGGGTGGATAATAATATATTTGGCACTTCAGTCAGGTAAAAGACCCAACAAAATAAGGCTGTCTCTGGCTACTACAGCACTACATTTAGGACCCTAAATCATCAAATAAGTTAAAATTACCTTCCAAGTTTTTTGCAACACACTCCCCGCACACAGTGTGTAAGCAGCACAAAAGCTTAGGCGATCTGTTTTTGAGTTCATTGTTGCAAACCCTGCAGTAAAGATCGTCCCTTATGTTACCGTGAGGATGAGCTTGCATTTGAGCCATCGTCGGAGGTTTTCAAACGTTTCCATACATGTCCAAACAGGAGAAAATAAAAGAAAATAATCAAAATTCAAGGCATTCCTTCGTAGGCACTTGCTTCAGTCCAACTTTCCGCGCATATCCAGGACTCGTATGCGTAGAAATTGCAGTACAAGTGTACGGGTTGAGTCGGCCATAACCTGTCTGCCGCTGACATTACGTACATCGGGTCATTACTAGCCTGCCCTCTAATTTAGTAGGCCAGATAATGCCTAGACCTCGTAGTTTTCCTGGAAAACCGTTTCTCCCTCTAGTCTTAAGAAGTAATTCTCGACAAAGAAAACTAATTCTCTTAATATACTTTTTTTCTTTCAAAAGCTCGAAGTACAAAATCATATCCTAAAAGACTGCAACTTGAGCAAAAGCCTTAAGTACGGAAGCCCCCAAAAACCGTCATTTTGCACACTTGCAATATCGAACATTTTTTTTTTTAGGCTGCAAATAATAACAAGAAATTATCTCGTTTTTACAGTTTGTATCTTCCAATGCTAGAGGAAATCCCAATCTCAACTCACTTTCTTGACCTGTTACCAGTAAATCAGACACGTATCAATAACGTCATTTCTACGGCGGTAATTGATTAGCTAATTTGAGCTTGTAGTTGATTGTTGAAATATTTCGACCAATCAGAAACCTTAAGTGTTTGCGATGTATTTTCAACTCTACATTAACACTATATCGTATTTTCAACTCAATACTAGCGGCATGAAAATTTACTGACTTGAACAGGTCGTGGAAGTAAACAATCAATTGTGTGTGTTATGTTAGTTCCTAGTTCCTAGTTTTGGGTTAGTTCCTACTGCCCTTGTTAAATTCGATATTATAAACTACAGGAACCAACTTCACACAAATTCGTCCTTTGTTCACTTTGGTAACTATTTTAACAACTAAGCACAAATATAACGAAATTTGCTCGTTTATAGTTTGTCACATAATAACAAAAACAACAATTGTCTTAAAATGCTTTAGGCAGTAGGATACTTTAAAACACCTTACAGGATTTGCTGAGCCCGATGGGAGAAGAGGGAGCGTTCAATACAACATGCATGCCTGTTTCAGTGAATGTGTTATTTTTTTACTTCGATCATGAATACACAATTATTGGGAAAACAAATATTCTTCCCCGATATTTTCCGATTTTCTTCTTATATTTTTTGAGTTTTTATCTAAATGCGTGTATAGGGATATATAATTTCCTTCATTTTACAGGGGATATAGCAGGGATCGGAGTTGGCATTTTTTTTTTTGAGGACTGATTGGGGAATGGCGAAGGAGCGCCACACAAGAAGATGGAGTAATTTAAAGTTTTCTTCAATCTTCTGGAAATTTCCTTTATTTTCCGATTTTTTTTAGCCTTTTCCGGAGAACGCTTATAAATATTTTTTGAAACAAAGATTTTGAAGCTAATGCATTTATATGGAAAAGGAAGAGGTAGGTCGCCCCTTCCTGTAGCTTCGCCTCATAGATGTTTTTCTTTCAATTTTTCAATGAACGGACATATTTTTTTCATTTTGGAATATTTTTCTTCAATTTTTGGAAAATTTGCTTCCATTTTTGTGAAATTTCCTTCATTTTTGGGATATTTTCTTCAGTTTTTGCAAAGTTTTCTTCAATTTTCCGGAAATTTCCTTCATTTTATGAAAATTTCATTCATTTTCGGGAAAATTCTGGCCTTTTTGCTGGGGGTTTTGTTTTTAGTATTGGTGAAGTTTTCTTCAATTTTCTGGAAATTTTCTTCATTTTGTGGATAGTTTCTTTAATTTTCAGAAAATTTTCTTTTATTTTGGGAAAGTTGTCTTCAGTTTTCTGGAAATTTCCTTCATTTTCGGGAAAATTTTGCCTTTTCGGGATTTTTTTTTTTCTTTTCAATTTTCGGGAAATTTGCTTCCATTTTTACCAATGCTGCTTTTTTCCGGTACTCCTTGCATGGCTTTCTTCCCTTGATTTAAAACACTGATTTTGAGCAATTTCCTAAACGGTGCCATCAATGCATGCTAAATTAGATCTATGTGCCAATCGTTTTTGCATTTTTTTCAAAATGCCCCCCCCCCCTCAATTTAAACATGACACACCACGCACTAGTGAGGGGGGGGGCATGTTTGAAATGACTGATCTAAAAGACAGAAATGCAAAATCAGTGAAGTGGTAAATAATGGGAAAACAAATACATGTGATCACGTCAGCGGCGTAGGAAGATATTTGACATTGGCTGCCAGATTTCATTTTTGTCCCAAATATCCAAAAATGTATGAATCTCTTATCACGGTTCAAAAACTATCATTGAAAAGGGAGGGTTCGTACAATGATTGCAAATTTTGGTAAAATGTGGCAACATTTCCGAAAATAGAAGAAAATTTATATAACTTCATTTCGTTAAACCTTCATTTATTAGGTGCTCAAAATGGTACTTGGCGCCCCAATAAAAAGGGGAAGGCTTGGTTCGCCCGGTTCCTACGTCACCAGGTCACTGTTCGTTGACTTTGTTTGTTTAGAGTTTTAAACGACGTATAGTAATTTAACCAAATATTTTGCAAACATCATTCACGTTTTCAGTTCTCATGGCCTTCACTTTTTAAAATATAATCACGCCCTAATCAGAATTATTTTTCTTTTCATTATCAGTTTTGATTCGACATGATCCGTTGTTCACATCTTTTGCAACAGTAGGCCTAATTATTACAAAATTGCAGGCCATCCTTCTCATTAGATTACGCTTTGCAAAAAGTGCACCCCCCCCCCCCCCACCCTTCATCCCACCCCTACTCCGCGGCCCATGAGATGGGATTTTATGCTAAGCAAACAAAGGTAGAGCGTAGTGAAAATAATTTACGTCATTAATCAAACGGATTACCTTTTTTTTGGAGAAGAAAAAGTTTGTTTAGACGAATGCCCAAACAATATTACAATACGAAATATAGGGTAAAATAAGAGTGTTGTATAGAGACACTAAGGTACGTGTAGGCAGCAGATGTTTCACAGCCCCAAAGCATATTACAATTATTGTAAAAAAAGATAGGGTAAAATAAGAGTGTTGTATAGAGACACTAAGGTACGTGTAGGCAGCAGATGTTTCACAGCCCCAAACAATATTACAATACCAAAGATAAGGTAAAATGAGAGGGTTGTATAGAGACACAAAGGTACGAGTAAGCAGCAGATGTTTCACAGCCCCAAACAATATTACAATACCAAAGATAAGGTAAAATAAGAGTGTTGTATAGAGACACTAAGGTACGTGTAAGCAGCAGATGTTTCACAGCCCCAAACAACATTACAATACCAAAGATAGGGTAAAATAAGAGTGTTGTATAGAGACACTAAGGTACGAGTAAGCAGCAGATGTTTTACAGCCCCAAACAATATTACAATACGAAATATAGGGTAAAATAAGAGTGTTGTATAGAGACACTAAGGTACGAGTAAGCAGCAGATGTTTCACAGCCCCAAACAATATTACAATACGAAATATAGGGTAAAATAAGAGTGTTGTATAGAGACACTAAGGTACGTGTAGGCAGCAGATGTTTCACAGCCCCAAAGCATATTACAATACCAAAGATAGGGTAAAACAGAGGGTTGTATAGAGACACTAAGGTACGAGTAAAGCAGATGTTTCACAGCCCCAAACAATATTACAATACCAAAGATAAGGTAAAATAAGAGTGTTGTATAGAGACACTAAGGTACGAGTAAGCAGCAGATGTTTCACAGCCCCAAGCCACATTACAATACCAAAGATAGGGTAAAATAAGAGTGTTGTATAGAGACACTAAGGTAAGCAGATGTTTTACAGCCCCAAACAATATTACAATACGAAATATAGGGTAAAATAAGAGTGTTGTATAGAGACACTAAGGTACGAGTAAGCAGCAGATGTTTCACAGCCCCAAACAATATTACAATACGAAATATAGGGTAAAATAAGAGTGTTGTATAGAGACACTAAGGTACGTGTAGGCAGCAGATGTTTCACAGCCCCAAAGCATATTACAATACCAAAGATAGGGTAAAATGAGAGGGTTGTATAGAGACACTAAGGTACGAGTAAGCAGCAGATGTTTCACAGCCCCAAACAATATTACAATACCAAAGATAAGGTAAAATAAGAGTGTTGTATAGAGACACTAAGGTACGAGTAAGCAGCAGATGTTTCACAGCCCCAAGCCACATTACAATACCAAAGATAGGGTAAAATAAGAGTGTTGTATAGAGACACTAAGGTACGAGTAAGCAGCAGATGTTTTACAGCCCCAAACAATATTACAATACCAAAGATAAGGTAAAATAAGAGTGTTGTATAGAGACACAAAGGTACGAGTAAGCAGCAAATGTTTCACAGCCCCAAACGATATTACAATACCAAAGATAGGGTAAAATACGAGTGTTGTATAGAGACACAAAGGTACGAGTAAGCAGCAGATGTTTCACAGCCCCAAACAATATTACAATACCAAAGATAAGGTAAAATAAGAGTGTTGTATAGAGACACTAAGGTACGAGTAGGCAGCAGATGTTTCACAGCCCCAAACAATATTACAATACCAAAGATAGAGTAAAATAAGAGTGTTGTATAGAGACACTAAGGTACGAGTAGGCAGCAGATGTTTCACAGCCCCAAAGCATATTATAATACCAAAGATAGGGTAAAATAAGAGTGTTGTATAGAGATACTAAGGTACGAGTAGGCAGCAGATGTTTCACAGCTCCAAACAATATTACAATACCAAAGATAGGGTAAAATAAGAGTGTTGTATAGAGACACTAAGGTACGAGTAGGCAGCAGATGTTTCAGACGATAACATAGATAATACCTGAATACCAAGACCCTTTTACTACATACTAAGTCAAAGTGATTCTACCACTTTAAAATGTATGTCTATCAATGATAATACCTAGAAATTTAGTAGCACTGGGTAACGGAATATTGTGATTATTAAAAGATACCAAATCATTGTCAAGATTTGAAGATTTACCACCCGGGGGTTTACCAGAGGGACTGAACAAAACGATTGACGTTCTAGTGACATTTAATAATAATTCATCTGTTTATTGACCATGAACCAGGAATTAATTAGTTTTAATTAATTTTCAACAGATAAAAGCTTGTTGGCATTGGGGCCAGAAACAAAGTGATTCGTAAAATAAGAAATTAAGAAAATATAAGAATTTTTTTTTTTTTAAATGGCTTCGAAAGATCATTAACATAAAAGGGCCTAAGATTGACCCCTGAGGCACACCACGTTTTAAAACATCAAGTGCAGACTTCGTATTGTTGATACAAACTGGTGGCGATTACAAAACTAAAAAGCCAATCTTTAAGACATGTAAGCACGTAAGGCAATTCTCCGCGTATACATGTATACCATAAACGGCAACTTTACGAAGTAATATACAATGATCCAAAGTTTTGGAGGCCTTTGAAATGTCTAAAAGAGTACCACGAACGAAATCTTTATTTCCAAAGGCAGTAGTTAATTTATCAACTTGAATGATTGCATGGAAAGTTGCTTTACAAGACAGAATACCAAATTGATTGTCATAGAACACATTATGTTTGATTAAGACATTGAATATTCTATTGAAAATAATTCTTCAAAATATTTTAGAGAAACACGGGAGTAAAGAAATAAGTCAATAATACTTTGTAAGATTTTTCTCACCACTTATGAAAATAGGGACAACACAAGCAATGTTGAGGCTATCAGAAAAAATACCCTTTGATAAAGAAAGATTTACTCAATAAGAAAGAACTTCAGAAATATAATCAGCAACCGACTTTACAACAGAGGGTGAGGATTCATCATAACCAGGGGAAGTATGATTGAGATTGGATATTATATGATGAATTTCAATCGTGTCGGTTGGAGTTATGAAAATTAAGAATTACAACAGTTCATAAGATAGTCAGTAAAAACATAATCTTCACATGGCGCAATTTTTGATTGTACAGAAGGTCCAATATTGATAAAAATAATCATTAAATATATCACAGATGTCATTACTGTTCGAAATAGAATGTCCTTCATGAAAAGTTCCTTAATTACATTATTTTTAGAGCCATAAAAAGGTTTATTAATAACCTTCCATGTTTCCTTACATTACCATTGTCAGGAGCATTGAATTATAGTAATCTTTCTTAGCATGACGTATTACTGAAGTTAAACGATTGCGAAATAATTTATAGGAGTTGAAATTTCCATCTGTTCTATTCCTAAGTAAGCTTTTATAGAGTTTGTTTTGTAGTTCTACAAGAATTCCTAATACCTGAAGTTATCCAGGTTTTAGAAACACAAGCTTTGTTTAAAGTAAGAGGGAAACAATCATTGTAATGATAAATACAGGTTTTCGCAAATCAAAGGCATTATTTGGGTCACAACAACGGTGTCTTACCAAGTTTCAATAGAAAGATTTAAGATAGCAGGGTTGATAGGCGGGTATACTTTTTGGGAGGAAAACTTTTGCAGAAGGAATTTTAAAAATAGTAAAAACTGGTAGATGATCAGATTGAATATGATCAAGAAGAACTATATTTGTGCAGGGACTTTACCTGTTCTTTTATCGTTATTTTCTAGTTCCTAATTCGACATTGATCATTTCCTAATTCGTTGCTCCCTATATATCTCTTCTTTTATCATTATTTCCTAGTTTCTAAATTCGATATTAATCATTTCCTAATTCGTTGCTCCCTATATATCTCTTCTTTCATCGTTATTTCCTAGTTCCTAATTCGACATTGATCATTTCCTAATTCGTTGCTCCCTATATATCTCTTCTTTTATCGTTATTTCCTAGTTCCTAATTTAAAATTGATCATTTCCTAATTCGTTGCTCCCTATATATCTCTTCTTTCATTGTTATTTCCTAGTTCCTACATTCGATATTAATCATTTCCTAATTCGTTGCTCCCTATATACCTCTTCTTTTATCATTATTTCCTAGTTCCTAATTCGACATTAATCATTTCCTAATTCGTTGCTCCCTATATACCTGTTCTCTTATCGTTATTTCCTAGTTCCTAATTCGACATTGATCATTTCCTAATTCGTTGCTCCCTATATATCTCTTCTTTTATCGTTATTTCCTAGCTCCTAAATTCGATATTGATTATTTCCTTATTCGTTGCTTCCTACATACCTGTTCTTTTATCGTTATTTCCTAGTTCCTAATTCGATATTGACTATTTCCCTTTTCGTCGCTCGCTATATACCTGTTCGTGTTTTATCTGTTTATCGTTATTTCTTAGTTCCTAAATTGATATTGACTATTTCCTAATTCGTCGCTCTCTATATACCTATTCTTTTTATATGTTTATCGTTACTTCCAAGTTCCTAATTTGATATTGACTATTTCCTAATTCGTCGCTATCTATATACCTGTTATCTTATCGTTATTTCTTAGTTCCTAATTCGATTTTGACTATTTCTTAATTCGTCCCTCCCTATATATCTACTCTTTTATCGTTATTTCCTAGTTCCTAATTCGATATCTATCATTTCCTAATTCGTTGCTGTTATATGGTCTCCCCGATTGTTATATGGTTTCCCCGATTCTCAACTCACTAAACTGCAACGCTACAGAACTCTGCTGCAAGACTGGTCACACGTTGTAAACCATTCATTCACTCATGCAACTCCAATCCTTCACAACTTACACTGGCTTCCTGTGAAATCGCGCATCAACTTCAAAGTTCTACTGTTAACATTTAAATGTGTCCACAACCTTGTTTCCACTTACTTACAGGATCTTATCCACATGTACACTCCGACTCGTTTTATAAGAACTATTATTATTATCATTATTATTATTATTATTATTATCATTATTATTATTATTATTATTATTATTATTATTATTATTATTATTATTATTATTATTATTATTATTATTATTATTATTATTATTATTATTATTATTATTATTATTATTATTATTATTATTATTATTATTATTATTATTATTATTATTATTATTATTATTATTATTATTATTATTATTATTATTATTATTATTATTATTATTATTATTATTATTATTATTATTATTATTATTATTATTATTATTATTATTATTATTATTATTATTATTATTATTATTATTATTATTATTATTATTATTATTATTATTATTATTATTATTATTATTATTATTATTATTATTATTATTATTATTATTATTATTATTATTATTATTATTATTATTATTATTATTATTATTATTATTATTATTATTATTATTATTATTATTATTATTATTTTTATTATTATTATTATTACTATTATTATTATCATTATTATCATTATTATTATTATTATTATTATTATTTTTATTATTATTATTATTATAATTATTATTACTATTATTATTATTTTTATTATTATTATTATTATTATTATTATTATTATTATTATATTATTATTATTATTATTATTATTATTATTATTATTATTATTATTATTATTATTATTATTATTATTATTATTATTATTATTATTATTATTATTATTATGATTATTATGATTATTATGATTATTATTATTATTATTATTATCATTAGTATTATTATTATTTTTATTATTATTATTATTATTATTATTATATTATTATTATTATTATTATTATTATTATTATTATTATTATTATTATTATTATTATTACTATTATTACTATTATTACTATTATTATTCGGCCTACTATTATTATATACCTGTTCTTTTACCGTAATTTTTTAGTTCCTAATATGATAGGCCCCTATTGATCATTTCATAATTCGTTGCTTCCTATGTAAGCTGTTCTTTTATCGTTATTTCCAAATTCCTAGTTTGATATTGGCTAATTCCTTATTCGTTGCTTCCTACATACCTGCACATTTCATCGTTATTTCCTAGTTCCTACTTCGATATTTACTATTTTCTTATTCGTTGCTCC
The DNA here is from genome assembly GCA_020152595.1 of Chiridota heheva. Classification (NCBI taxonomy): domain Eukaryota; kingdom Metazoa; phylum Echinodermata; class Holothuroidea; order Apodida; family Chiridotidae; genus Chiridota; species Chiridota heheva. Next base: position 260,460 of record JAIGNY010002902.1, read on the forward strand.
ATACCTGTTCTTTTATTGTTATTTTCTAGTTCCTAATTCGATATTGACTATCTCCTTATTCGTCGCTCGCTTTATACCTGTTCTATTATGGTTATTTCATAGTTAAAACAGTTAGACGACTGATGACGATGAAACAGAAGCTAAGAAGCCACTTTGAGATCTCTTTTAGACTTACAAAGGATTTGTCTTACATATATGAAATATATATGAAATATACCTTAACTTCACAAGTGGCGATATATTGATTTGGTCCACACTTTAATTCAAGCAACAAATACATTGACAACACAATTATTGACACAGTTGTCACAGAAAAATAGAAACAAAAACTAAGTAGTCTTAACAAAGCAACTTATATCTCCATGCATTTTAAAATAACGTAACCTAAGAATAGCATTCAACCATACACAATAAAACAACCAAAGAGCTTCTACACAGCTCTTTGGAACAACTAAAGAGCTTCTACACATGTGTAGAAGCTCTTTGGAACAACGTACCAACGTGAAAAAGAATAGCACAACCTTGAACAATTGACTTTCTCCTGCAACGAAAAATCACCTTTTGAATCACCATGACAACAGTGAAAACACATAATAAAACTATGTGCACAGTCCAAGCAATGGCGGGTATCGAGTCCAACTTTGAAAGAGAAACGTCCAGCTCATTATTCTTCTCACGAATACACTTTTCAACCTTTAAGACGTAACGAAAACATTACCTTTAAAGAAATGTCCAATCAATGGCATTTTATTACTACATTTGCAACTAAAAAAGAAATGTTTCGCAAGAAAAATTACAAAGTTTTCAAACGAGTTCCTTTCATTATTGAAACCACAACAAAATATTCTCATGAGTTCTATCACATTCCATAAACTGATAAAGCCCTGCCAAGTTTTGACCCAAAAGAAAACGCGTGAATGCAATCCCAAAATAGATGGCGTGAAGTTTCATCACATTCATTATAACAAAATGTACAATACGATGAATCACGTAAGCCAATTGTACAAAAAAAAAACATTGGTGCTAACAAGCGATGAAGAAATTTGTATTGGAAATAACGAATCTTAGGATCCATAACAACACTTTTAAGTTGCAAAAAATAATAACCATTCCAGTTTATAACCCATGAAATCATTTTCCCACTTGTTGATTGCACCAGGTAAGAGCTGCAACTCCTGAATAAACGTGATACCATACATAGCCCCCTTCCCCCCCCCCCCTTTCCTTACACACACACACACACTTTTCTCAAAAGTTCAAAATGTGCCCTTGTTAAAGAGGAAAAGTGCCCTTTTTTTATTTGAAAAATTGCCCCTTTTTGCAGATGGAAAAGTGCCCTTTTTTCAGATGGAAAAGTGTCCTTTTCTCAGATGGAAAAGTGTCCTTTTTTCAGATGTAAAAGTGCCCTTTTTTCAGATGTAAAAGTGTCCTTTCAAGGATAACAAGTGCCCTTAGATCCTGCTATATCATATATTTTCATTAAAGTAAGTGACATAGATTTCGCCACAAAAACACTAAAATTGTCAAATTAATTTGAAATCAACACAAAGTTCTAAAATATAAGTGATAACAATAGGAGATTTTAATTTCTAATGATAAAATTCTCTCAGATAAGCACTTGGGTTGTCATTTCTAAACACGCCGAGGAAAATTTTCCCTAAAATTGAGAAAAATTGGGCAAAATTGTTTGGCTCATGGGTGAAGCCTTGGTTTGAATTACTTTTTTTGCCCCAAAGTGTCTTGACTCAACACAAAAATCTGATATTTAATAGATGATAGCTCTGGTAAGGCGAAGCCCCCTGAAGATTTTTGATGATGTCAATAGTTTTTCATTTCCAAAAATGGCCCATGATCATCGATTCTGATATCTAGACGATTCGGACCAAATATAAGTTCCCAAGTATGATGTTATCAGCATCATACCGAATCATCTAGCTGTCTAACTGACTTGGGCATGGCTGAGATATACTCTGATACCAGGATACAAGCAGACAAGTACATCTGTACATCTGACATAGTACATCTCTGCCAGACTAGATCTGTGCCCGACCACCAAATATTAGGGGGTGGCTGGTGCGGCCATGACATAGCTAATATTATCCAGAACAAGTATTTTGTCATCATGGGAAGAAATCCAAACACAAAGGGCCATATTGACTTGGATTTTCCTACAATTTGTTTTCAGTGCTAATTTTGTTTTTTATAACACCCAGTTTTTGGCAATTAACATAAAATGTACTACATAGCTCAACAAAAAATCTTGAAATCTCTGGAGTACAAAGGCGTTAATACAATTTCGACAATTGTGGTGCAACTATGCATTATGGACTGATGGACTGTAAAACATGTGTTTTGGATAAATTCGTGGTTACAATTGTTGTTGATGGTCAGATAGTGAAAAATCTTCATGGAAGAAGTTTATAAGTGGTGAACCTAAGGGTTCCGTATTGGGTCCGCTTCTTTTCTTAATCTTGATTAAAGGATTAGTTCAAGGGTCAAAGAAGTCCATCTTATATGACAAAGGACTTTGAGAGAAACAAAATGGTTAAGAAACCGTTCAAAAATCTTATTCCGTTAAGGAGATATTCAAGTTTAAAACTCTGTCTTATCTTAAGGACACTGTCATGTAGCAGTTTTACATATATGAAATAGTATTAAATCCTTAATATAATGCCCTTTAAACAATCAAACCTTTGAAAAAGCTTGTTTGGTCTTTGAGATATGGTCAATCAAATTTTCTAGATTTCAGAATTTAGGTAAATTTTGTGATGTCACCAGAAGAACCCAGTTCAATATTCTAAAGTAATTCTTTAGAAAGGGTTCATCAAGTGTTCGCCAGCTATGAATTTTATTTCTTCACGTTGCTGCAGAGGTATAATTAAGTTGAGTGTCAAAATACTCAAATGGAATCAGATGTTGAGTTTTCAAATATATTTTTAATAGGATTGAAAAACATAATTTACATAAACTATGGAAGATGTGTTCATCTGTCTATATCAACAATTATTGCGCAACAAGCACCAATTATTGCGCAACAAGTATCAATTATTGCGCAACAAGCACCAATTATTGCGCAACAAGCATCAATTTTTGCGCAACAAGCACCAATTAATGCGCAACAAGCACCAATTATTGCGCAACAAGCACCAATTATTGCGCAACAAGCATCAATTATTGCGCAACAAGCATCTCAAATGCTGTAAATGGCCAGTTTCTACCCGATATTGATGTTTTTAGCTGTATTAATGGTCCATTGTAAATTGTGAAGAAATAAAGCTCAAGTTGCCTGTAGATTTCACTAGTTCTTTTAACTAGTGATTATTTGCATCGCTGTAAAAGCTGTTGGGCGATGAGTTTTTTACTATATCCTCTTCAACTTTTCAATCATATGCGCAATTTTAGGAGTGAGTAGGGGGGGGGGACTTTCCCTCCACTTTTTCCGAAATTGTATATTTTCTATGGTTATTTTATTGCATCTTAGCGTGATTTTTCCTCCCACTTTTGACTTTGCCCCTACTTTCTGCCCATTTGTTCAATTCCATGTTTTTGACGAAGTAATCAAAACTGGAATTGCCTTTAGAACAAAAATATTAAAAACATCAGTGTCCTTATTTCTTACTTAAAAAGTACGGAAATGAAGACATAACATCATCAATAATCACCGAAAACACATAATTCTAAACTTTCTTCCACAACAAGTTCTATTAACACAGTAACATGAATTAACAGAAGAGTGTTTGCCTGAAAAGTACAGCGCATGGAGTCTTAGTTGCTTTAAATAAATCAAACCATAAAACAGTAAAAATAAACTTGAAAACTTCCATGTGAGCTCACTAATCATTTGGTACATTTTTGTTGGTGTGTCTTGTATCCTACAAACAAATAAAAAAGAATAAAAATTGATGAATATAATTTAAGTGCATCATGACTTATCAGCTTTATTTGACAAAAGGCAGTTTTGACAGAAGTGCAATACAGAAAAAAAATAAGAGACTAGAAAAGGAATAGAGAAATTTGTTAATGTAGAAGATACTAAAATATATCAATCAAGAAACTAAAACAATAATAATTTGAGTTGGATAAAACTAAAAGCTAAATATGATAAAGAACAATATAAATGGTTAAATAAGATACAAAGATCGTTGTCAAATAAAATTCATGTGAATAAAATATAAAAACGACTGATCAAATTATTTGTACAGACAGTTGAAAGGAACTAGGAAATAACGATAAAGAACAAGTATATAGCGAGCGACGAAAATGGAAATAGTCAATATTGAATTAGGAATTAGGAAATAAGAATAAACAGTTTAAATAGCTGGTATATAGCGAGCAACGAATAAGGAAATACCGTAATCAATGTCGAAGTAGGAACTAGAATCTGGCGAATTAGGAAACGGCGAATTAGAAACTAAGCTCTTAGAAAAAAGCTTCTACTTGGAGCCTTTTACCAGTTTACAGTTCTATAGCTTGTCACGTGTTTGGAACCCAATATGGTTCTTTACTGAGATAAGGGTTTCCCATGGAACCTTAAACTTCCCGAATCCAAGATTCCCCGTGGAACCTTTTATGGGTTCTATAGCTTGTCACGTATATGGAACCCACTTAGGTTCTTCAGGGAACCTATATAGGTTCCCCATTGAACCTCAAAACCACAAGAAATACGGTTCTCCTGTAAATTTTCATATATATGATAAAGAACAAGTGAAGAAACAAATTGGTGAAAACCACATGTTGATATCTTATTCCGTTTAGAGCCCAGATAAATATTAAGCCTATGTACAGATGTAAGCTCAAATATATATATATATATATATATATATATATATATATATATATATATATATATATATATATATATATATATATATATATATATATATATATATATATATATATATATATATATATATATATATATATATATATATATATATATATATATATATATATATATATCTATATATATATATATATATATATATATATATATATATTATATATTTATATATATATATATATATATATATATATATATATATATATATATTCTTTAAATTGTAAGGCACATTTCTTAAGCAGATCTGGGCAAAGCATCTGTACAGTGCATACTCAATAATTGAACAAAACATTTCAATAATTTAGAAAGAGGTCATTCGTGTTAAAAGAGATACGTAAAAATTGTCGTGAATGTAAAATTATGAAAGTACACTTTACACTGCAAGACACTGGAGAAATTTTTAAACACTTGATGTGCAATAACTCCTCAGCAGAATAAGATATCAACATGATTTTCCCAGTGCGTGTTTAAAAAAAAAAAATTATAGTCCTCTATTACATAGAATAACATTTCATGGAATCATTCCTTTAAATTGAAACCAATACTCGCAACCAGTCTCTTTCAATGTGACAATACATCGATTATTCCTTTAAATTCAAACCAATACTCGCAACCAGGCTTTTTCAATGTGACGATACATCGATTATTCCTTTAAATTTAAACTAATATTCGCAACCAGGTTTTTTCAATGTGACGATACATCGATTATTTCTTTAAATTTAAACCAATACTCGCTACCAGGCTCATTCAATGTGACGATACATCGATTATTCCTTTAATTTTAAACCAATACTCGCAACCAGGCTCATTCAATGTGACGATACATCGATTATTCTTTTAGATTTAAACCAATACTCGCAACCAGGCTCAGTCAATGTGACGATACATCGATTATTCCTTTAAATTGAAACCAATACTCGCAACCAGGCTCTTTCAATGTGACGATACATCGATTATTCTTTTAAAGTTAAACCAATACTCGCAACCAGGCTCTTTCAATGTGACGCTACATCGATTATTCTTTTAAAGTTAAACCAATACTCGCAACCAGGTTCTTTCAATGTGACGATACATCCTTTGACACTTTGTTTAATCTGTTAATGTTGACAGTTATTGAATGCAACAGACTGACTAACTGATAGACTTTACACAGATATCTCCCCCCCCCTCTCTTCCCGAGGCACTTCATATTAAAAGTGGTAGGGTGTTCAGGCCACCAACCGAGAAAAACATACCCGCAATATCACATAATTTTTGGTAACTGCACTATGAAATTGTACAATTTTAATACTCACAGTATGAGATAAGTCAATTTCAACAAATATATTGTAAAAATGGACCAGCAGTACAAGATTAACATAGTAAAACCAAGTTTTTTAGGACTTGCACTACGAAAATTATAAGAAGAAAAAAAGACATTTTAAATGTTCAAGATCATGGGCGCGTCGTAAGGGCCGCCACCATCAGTGAACCTAACAATCAATTATATATTTTCGTCATTATACTAGGCCGAACGGCACTTCCCTTGCCAACCAGCTAGCAGCTATCTCAGCCGTGTTTTTACAGTAACAAACCCAGTAGTCAGGTTGTACATCTCAAAAAAATGACACCCACAGGCATTTGGGAGGGGGGGGGAGTCGACAGACCATCTATTACGTATGATTTTGGGGAGCTGAATCCAAATATTTTAGTCTGTCACCCTCTCAGATGGCTGCAACTCATTCAAAATGGCGGAAAAACAGAGTTTATGTTGGATACTTAGGGCATAGATAGCAGTAAACCAAGATGGTGGGGGGAAATGGCTTCCAAAATAAGTAAAATAACAAAAAATATTATTATGTAAAATTAAGAATGAAAGCATAACATCTCATGGTTGCATGAAATTAAATGTAAATTAAGCAGAGTTTAAGTGGATACTTACGGCATGGATAACAGTAAACCAAGATGGCGTAGAAAACAAAATGGCTGCCAAAAAGAAGGAAAGTAATGAAAAAACATTTCGAAAATCGTTTTGAGATGAAACCATTTCTCTGTCTGTTTATTTGAATGCTCTATCAATATATACTTTTTGTAAATGCGCTTTTTATTGCTTTTATATCACCCAAGATGGCGACTTAAACAAAATGGCCACCACTGTCAGCTTTTCCATGTTGGAACAACATATATTCAAGCTGAAAATTTTGCTTTGGCGAAATCTGCATGCCACGTGCCTGAACAACGACAGCCTCAGAGCTGCTGTGAATACAGTGTAATATCGTCCTCGTATCAGCTTCCTCTTGTCTTGCACTTAAGTTTCTCGTATCAAGAGCAGCATATGTGGATTACACTCTTTCTTTGTCCAGAAATCCACCACTGATTACAATTGTTTTTGTAGGACTGTTTTCTTGCATCATTTCTTCTGACAGATATCTTGCAAGATCAGACTTGTTTTATGGAAGAGCAAACAAATTGCTGAAACTTGTCGGAAGTGGAACATAACTATTTGTAATGGTCCTGCAAATATGCCCTGTTCCTTTGCTTCTTTTTGTTCTGGTTCCTGGTTTGGTGGTCATCTTACAGTATCTGTCAAAACAAGGTCAATTCGTTGAAATGGTCTTGCAGCTACGAGAAAGGCTTTTCGGAAGCTTTTATGTAAATCACGGAAGGTGCCGAATCCTTCTTCTGGAAGTTCGTGATAGAGAATTTCTTTAAGGTTCAAATCTCACCCACCCTGACTGGCAATAATGAGTCTTTGCATAATGGATCGGTCAACTTTCAGACTTTAAGAGTCTTTATCTGTTTTAGTTTCTGTTTCATAGAGTAATGAAAATGTGAGTGTTTTGTTTTTTGGAAGTGGATCTCGAAACCCATATTGCTGTTCTGATGATGAAATCAAACGCTCTGTAACAAACCTTTTGAATTCTTCTTTGTCTTGTGCTCCCAAAAGATCACTTGTAATATCACGTATGGCGAGATCCCTTGTTACAATGTTGTGTAGAACTGGTAAATCTTCATTAGAAAACAGATTTGAAGTCTCCCGTTTCTTTGAGTCTTTCCTCATCTTGGCTGTCAAGTTTCTGTCTGCTACGTGTTGATTCATTGTGGACTGTGTGTTCATCATCTGTGTTTTTTGTTGCTTGTGACATGTGGGACCTCAAATTATAGGAAAGTGCCCATCTGCTTAAAGCCGTGGGTGTCTTTGTGATGCCAATTATACCTCCCCCTTCTTTCCAACAACATTCGTCCATTCTTGACTTTGATCTGGATCCACTTGATTGAATTTCTGTGTGGTCCTCTTAACCACAAAGCTGCCACTTTGAAACTTTTGTTCAATACATTCAGGCACAGTAGTTGATGCATCTCATTGATATATATTGTTCCCCAGCGAGCATAGTTAGTGTGATTATATGTGAAGAAAAATGAAAGGATGGATTGAAATGCACTTAGGTGAAGTTCCCAGCTACCATCTCTCTGTGCCCGAGTAAAATGGAGGAGAATTTGAATCATCTCCATGTAACTCCACCAAAATCGAAAATTCCCATTGGTCTTCGAATAAATGAATGTCTTGAATTCATGTTGAAATCTTTCTGTTACAAGAAATGCTACAAGTTTCTCGAAGTCATGGGTGTTATTGATGTCTGTCATCCTGCTCAACAGCTCTTGAGACATCTGTGACTTAAGTTGTGGTAGCAGAAACCGCCACATACCTTGTAGTGTTATTTTATGAGCTATGATACCTCTTGAGTATGTCTTGCCAGCCAGGACCTGTTCTGCAGCATTTGGCCCAAGAAGTTTACTCTCGACCCACACATCCGAGTGCCCAGATAGCTGTATGTGTTTGCCAATCACCTTCAGGAAGCTCATTGCAGTATGAAGTTCACCAAGTCTTAAAAAAAAAAAAAAAAAAAAAAAAAAAAAAAAAATGGTATTCTTCCTTTGCCCACTTTAGATCCATCAGCTTATTGAACGAAAGCTTCATCCACAGTAAGTAAAACATACTTTTGCCCAAGACTGCGTGCTACAGCGAAGTGTATTCAAGGTATCTAGTTCATGTGCTGGCGCTTGAACAATTGGCATGAAACCCTAGACGTCAAGTATGGGTTGACAGAACCTCTCTGCTGATTAAAGTTGGTCCATCCTAGGCTGGGTCCTTCTTGATCAAGTATGGGTTGACAGAACCTCTCTGCTGATTAAAGTTGGTCCATCCTATTCTAGGTCCTTCTTGATCTTGCCGTTGTAAGAAAACTGCCATGTCCTTGCTCTCGCATGTTTTGTTGATGGCTCATTAATTGCAGGTGTAGCAAACTACTCTAACTTTTCAGTTGATGAAGGCTTTGTTGTTCCTTCAGTTTATATTAGCTGGTAATGCATCTTGCAAAATTTGGGGTACATCAAGAGTTGTTCTTTTAGAGGGCTCTAAACTACTTAATCCAGCTCCTTTTTCTTTTTCTTTTCTGGACCTCTTTGTCAGCATGCTACTTGTTTTGCATGAAAGCTATCCTTACCATTGAATTAAACTACTATCATTGATATCTATGTTGTCACATGTGAAATGAACAAACTTGTTAGGACAAAGTTTGGTGGTGTCACTGCTCCTGTTATCTTGTCCAGGGATTCCAGTGTGTAATGCGATAATATTGTATCTACCCGCAACAAATGATCCTATGAGATAGTTTGACCAGCATTGTGAAACAATTTGGCAAATTTCTTTGATGTTGGCCGGTGCAAAGTGCAACATGCTTTGGGGTCAGTTTTTGTCCCTTGCTGGCATTGTACACAACATCTTGTCCAATGCTTAAAATAATACTTTGCCGCTTTGCTTCTTTTTTATCTATCTCAATTCTTTCATCTGAAAATTCTTCCTCCTCATCATAATCAAGAGCTTCTTGTTCTCCAATTAGCAAGTGAAGGAACACGCAAAGGCTGTCTGGTACACATGAAATAGCATTACCTTTATTTACAGTGAACACATGATAAGCAGGATGTGCTAAGATATCTGAGCGTAGCTTGAGCGCAGTATAAACAAATTTCAAGAAATCATCTTGTGGGTAATATCTTGGTATGAACAAATCATCATCTTCTCTTGTGACTAAGTCCGCAATAAGAATATGTCAAACTTGACTGGTACCAGCAGCATTTACCTGTACTCAATAGTCTCTGATGATCGAGAGAGAAAATCATTTATGTCATTTGTGTTCTTCTGAAATTTCTCTTTGAATGATAAAATTTTACTTCTGAAAAAGTTTGGGATGTCAACTGACCCTCTCTCTGCCAAGAAACAATATCTGTTCCATGCCTCTGAATTTCAAATGAGCTTATTAGTGCAGGAGATTAGCTCCACTTTGTCGCAAATTAAAGCTAATGTTTTACATGTATGTTTTGGCAGCCATTTTGTTTCTCCGCCATCTTTTTAATATATGCAAAACATTGTTAAAAACAGACTTTGCATCATACCACACTGATAAAAATAACATAAAAACATGTTCAATATTTTGATATATCAAATCAAATTTAAATTTATTTGATTGGAATAGATTTATCATTTTGGCAGCCATTTTGCTTTTATCCGCCACCTTGGTTAGTCCCAAATCATTTAAAGTGTTATCGAAATTCATTATATTGTAATCACCAAATATTAAAAGCAAATTATGAGCTTCTTTTAATTTACTTTCATGAATACTTCTTCCCCCCCCTTCTCGCATTTCGGCGGCTATTTTGTTTTTCTGCCATCTTGGTTTACTGTTTTACACGCCCAAAGTCTCCAACACAAACTCTGCTTAATTTACATTTAATTTCATGCAGAAATGAGATGTTATGCTTTCATTTTTGATGAAAGCAACTTTTGCAAAGAGTTGTTAATGAGTGAGTGAAACAGTTTGCCTGAGTAAGTAATTAGCTCCAATGCTCTTAACAATTTCAAAGTCAACATTGACAAGTTCTTTACTAACTCTAGGTGTCTTTGATTTTTTTTGTGGTGGTGGTGGTGGTGGTGGTGGTCGACGACGACGAGTGAACACACAATTACAATGACGGGGTCGTCGCCTGCGTAATCGGTCATAATAGTAACAATGCTATCACGAAACGCTTAATAAGACCCGGACGAGAACACAGGTACGACGTAAGGACAGACATAACATCGACAACCAAGTCAATGTCCACGGCCTTTGATAACCAGTTGTAGTGCACTGGTGAGTGGTGGTGAAGTTTGGGCTTTTTTTTTATGGGGTGACTATAACCCTTCTTAGCCCGTAATCTTCTTATGTTATGTTATCTTATGTTTACGTCACACGCCTGTTTTAATAGTGGAAGTCTAGCCGTTTCTTGGGGGTTAATTTTTTTCACTTTTTCGCGAATATCTCAGAAACGCCGGAGTGGAAATTTTTGATAGAGATATGTCAATGAAATGTTTAGAATGTTAAAAGGAACATATGTATGGCAAAATCTATACCTGTCCATATACCTTTTGTATACGCTGCACCGTAGTGCGGAAAGATGCGGAAATTATATCTTTGCTGCGATCTTTGCTTGCTGGACCAGGGCTTTGCCCCTACATTGATTTAATGTTATTTCTTTAACGGTGCCATCTATACTGTTGCTACCAATTTAGATCTGTGCCCAGCCTTTCACTGTTATTATATGGGGTTTTTTTTGGGGGGGAGGGAGGGCGCCAGAATGTCCTTTCCCCTATCCTCGATGAAACATGGCTCACCATGTGCGCCACTGGCTGGTGAAAAAGTTTGCATAACTAGACATTTTGACGGATGGGGTAGGGCAAGAAATCCTGCAGACAAACTGATGACATCTCTTCGAATGTATTTGTCCGGCACACGAACCTTTTCTATAAGTTGAATTCATTGAAAAGGAAAACAGAAGGTCATTGTTGAATTTGGGCACTATTATGTTGTTGTATTCTCTATTTTCAGACATGAACTGCTTTGAAATTTTGAAAAGTAATATGTTATACCAATTCAAATGTCACTAAAACCCGAAGCGGATTGGACACTGCTGGAGGCGCAAATCGCTTTTTTGCGTCTAGGACTCTAGGTACCACAAAATTCTGCCCGATTTTCATAATTTAATAATCATCATCCGCCCCCACCTCCCGGACCCCCACATACCCATCCACTCGCACCCACACACCCACTTGAGTAATTTTCCAATTTGTGCGGGATGAGTGTATACACCGAAACAAGTTAGCAATTTAGGAAATGCTGTATGAACAAGTGGGCAAGTTTACAAAGTGGTGGCATTTTAAGCTTCCGTACATAAACCAGAAAACCAGGACTACGGTCGACAATTAACTGTGATTGGTCTTTCCATCGCTTAAATAAAAATGGTAAGATTGAGGTATTAAAAAATACGATCTAAATCCATTAAAATCATCAGATTGCTTGCCCATTTTCAATAAATTAGTTTGAAGTTAAGCTGTTGATTAATATATCCGTATCTTTTCGCACCCATAATATGTATTTTCGTTTTAATTTGGTGGAAAATAGCAATAATAATTCTTGACATTATTCCTTGTCTTTATGGTAAATACGTTACTGTCCGACTTAACTGTACAAGTGAGAGGTCGGGAGTTTTGAACTCACGTTAGTAGGCCCCTACTTGCATTAGTCGGGCTTTAGTTTCATCAACTGCAGCTTATTACTGTTTTATTGTTTAGGTCGGTAAAAATGTCCCCTCAATGTTGAGCTGCTAATCCCATGGCTTTCCTAGGTTAAGTTAAATGTCTTAGCCTAACGTAGAGACGTACATTAACATTTAACGTTAGGCTTACACTTTTTGACCAATTGTCTGTTGTATTTCTTACCAAGGTTGAGGTAGGCCTAAGTCATGTAGACTTGTTGCCTTGTACAGATCATGGCTTGCAGACAACATTTTCGAACACTTGGGCAAGAGCTAGGCCTAGCTATTAACGTTAGTCATATCCCACTACCTATTTTGACATTGGCCTACTGGTGGCTGTAGGCCTAGGCCTACAGCACAGGTGTTTCTAGTCAGATAACATATGACTGTGTACTGTAGCCATATGCATCGGCTGTATACAGTCAGAAGGCTGTGTATACTTAATAATGTGGAAAACGTTTACATTGCTCAACATAATAGCGTAACCGAATATTGACGGCGCATGGCTTGAAATAAGCCTTTCCGCGTCGAATTTGTGGCTGTTGCCTTTTGTAATTATAAGTTACAAAATTCGCCCTACTATGTAAAAATAACATGAACATACTCAAAAAGACTTAATCATAATGGGCACCTACATTTTAAACCTTAATGGTTGTTGTAAATTGGTTAAAACAAGAAATTATTTCACTAATCCTTTTCCGCGATGGTTCACTGTACAAAGCGTTGAAGTGTCTTTACCTAAATAATTGAAAACACTGCGAACGTTTAAGCGGCAAAAGATTCCGCGGGCGTACACATCTAAATCGAACAACTAGCGTGCGTACTGATAATAACAAAGCTTGGATGTTGAAAGTATAAACGAGATCTTACAACAATACGTAACATATAACACATGGATGTAAATGGGAATATTAACCATATCGGTCACCATTGTTCATGTACACAGGCGGGATTTGAGAGGGAAATTGAAAGGAAGGCCACCCCCCCCCCTACACACTGTTCCTGAAATTTGTACCTTTTGTAAGACTATTTTCTGCATTTTAGCGTGATTTTGTCTCCCCAAACTTTTTATTTTTCCCCCACTTTCGATTGGAAAATTCCGCCCACTTTTCATGTTGGTATGTGTCACGAGGCTGAATTGGTCCAGGGTAAGGAGTGTGGCAATCACTGAGCCAAAATAAATGAATTTTGTTTGAAGGAATTATTTTATTTCAGATCTACAATTTAATTGACAAAACAGTTATAGTCTTAATTTCATTTTCTTTTTAAATAAATGACAATCCCCTCCCCTCGCCCCCACCAGCAGATAGAATCTCTGAGTTCAAACAGTATTCATTTTGAAAATGAACTTTTGTAACATTTGTTTAAAAGTATCCACAAATTCCACCACAAATTCTCGCACCTTTGACAGTAATTGAGGTGCATTTTTCATTTTCAAAAGGGGCACTTTATTCATTTCTCTGTGGGGTACGTTCCCCTGCCCTCCCTGTTTCTACACTTATGTATTGAGTATCACAACATGGACATGCAATTCATTATTGACTAAGCTAGATTTTCTTTTAGCTGTATAGGCCTAAATTCTTTTCCCAATTATTTTTTGACCGTTTTGCAACATATATTTTATTTCGTTCTAATGATATTTTATTGCATATATATTGGTTTTGCCATTATTATCTGTAAAAGTGTTGGCCGTATGATACGTTCAAATGAAAATCCCAATGGAAGTTTGTGTTGAGTTGTCTCACTCAGTATTGCAAGTAGTGTGTAGCACGTAGGGCATACTGAGTGAGATGATTATCTCACTAAGGTGTTCCCAGCGTTATGGCAACCTATATGCTTACTAGGCCTAGTAGGCTATATATATAAAGAAAGATAGGCCCAGGACTCTTTCTACGCGACTCTCGAAGTGTATATGAAAATTCTTTTTTTTTTGACCTCGCGAATCTTATTTACATTTTTTTACTCTACTCACATTTGCTGGAGACTCCCTTCTTCGTTTAAAAGCCACAGTATTTGTTAGTTTTTTCCGATTAGATGCAAAAACAATGAACTTTTTACCCTATTACCGTCAAGACAGTCTAGCCGCCCAACAATTTGCTGCAAACTAAAGAAACGTTGCGATGACGTCATAAAGAAGCAGCACTTCAGTATTATTTTGACAAGATCGAACTGGGGATGTATCATTCATTACCAGATGAAAATTTATGTTGATTATTGGTCTGGGGTAAGAAAACATCAGTTCATAAAATTCAGACATTGGATACGGATGGAAGAGGATTACATGTACAAAAAATTAAAGACATTATATTGGAGGACATTTGCTTCTTTTTTAAGGAGTTATCAAAGGATTTTGTACAACTATGTACCAGCAACATCTTGTATTATAATTATGATTATTTTTTTTAAAGTAAGGCTACAAAAATAGTCTCTTTTTTTATTGCTATATGGATATGCACAAAGTCAAACTAGCTTCTGGTCATCAATGGGCACATGGAAACGTAGCCGGGCTATGATAACAAGCCATCATTAATATGACATAAAATAAATTCTGCGGAAGTTTGTTGGATGTACTTCCTAGGGCCCAAGATAATGATTTTAGAATATGTCATTTGTGCAGGCAGGGAAAGAACACTTTTGTGGTAAATTTGTCTTATTTGACCAAATATTTGGATGAGTATTATGAGCTTATACCACCCCCATGCGGTTGAAGCCTTGTAAAAAATGCATATTAAACTGAGTGCAGTAACAAAGGTCATCAAACTTTATAATTGAATTTTATCTATTTGATTGATGTTAAAATAATTTGGGACATGCTAACAGAAGTTAAAATACAGCAATATATAAACTATAAAGAAATTAATATATCATTAAGTACTGTAACTCATCTCTGTAATTCACTGTATACTGTGGCACTTGAAAGTTAATCAACATCTTAAATCGAACTCTTGTCTGCACTTGTAATATTTTCAATGTCCTTATCCAATGAAAGAGTAGAATAAGTGCAAAGAGTTTCAGAAATAGAAGATGACTACTATTTGGTAATTACAAAGAAGAGTTACTGAAGGAAATTTTGTATTTCTTTATGGTTTGACTATATTTACACTGGATAACATTACTATGTGTATAATATATGTATATAGTAACCATGGTAACATGGGTATTCACAAGTTTTCAGTTTAGTTTTAGATGGTGATTATCTATGTTAACTGCCAGTGTCAAGTGAATTTCAAAGAAGAGTTATTTAAATTATTATTTCTTTAGATTTTAAAAACACTATTTCCACTCAATAAGATACATGTAACTATTGAAATTACAGAGAAGAGCTACTTAAAGGATATGTTTATTTCTTTATATTTTGAAGAGACTATCTTAACTAGATGATATTGTCTTGAGATGTAGTATACATGCAATTCAAAAGTTTACTACAAAGAAGTGAATATATGCAAATGTAGACACATTTGCATATATTCTTTTCTTTGTCTCGCAGATGAAGAATATATAGCTTTATTGAGGGACATATTCTCTATAGCAGGCATGAATTATGTTAGTTTTTACACTTGTGCTCACCCTGCTCACTATATACTCTTTCAAACAGTTACTTTTGGCAGTGAGAACAAAACCACTGCTCTTTCCCTAGTGTTTCTTCATCCCCATTCAACCCAATGCACTTGTAATGAAGCCATATGTCACACTTATCACAGCAGACACAATCAGAATCAAATATATCTCAAAGTTCATATATACTAACCAACAGTAAACAACAGAAAGATTTACCAGTTAGCAATTGCTCCTGAAGAATCCATTGCTCTCTTCGACTTTATATACACATTTAAAAGCTCGTGTTTGAATTGTCAACTTTCGACCAATCGAATCGAATTTCTTTTGTGTTCACCATGATGTCATCGTAATCCCTGGTTCGTTTTTGTCAAAATAATACTGAAGTGGTAACGTTGATCAAATTATCCAATTTAAACATGATTGGGACATACCGTTATTGAATGGCTGCTAACGCGTTCAGGGTTCTTTACATCTAAACAAGATATGACCTGTATAGTAAGACAGTGATACTGACATACATATTCGTTTATCAACAATTAACTTAATATAAAGGACACATTAGTTTAGAATTAAGCTACGATCTAAAGCTTCAAGTGATACAAAGTAACCAATTCTGTGATCTGGCGATTTATTATCAGTCAAACCAATGGATGTGGAACCCAAATGAGCTTTGCGAGCTTTTCTGCTTGCAAACACTTGAATTACTTCACTGAAATCCACTTTCCTTGCAAGGGTGGCTTCCATCGCTAGTGTCCCTAGACTGAATAGTCTGTCCGGGCACATTGTCGACCTCATAACATTTTTGACCCTCGCTAGGGTGCTAAAAAAATTCCGGGCCCCCCAAATGGCCCTGGCCTCAGGACCCCCCTGACCCTCCCCTCTCAACGGCACTGCATATATGTGAGGTTTGGCCTTGTAGCCTATACAGGCCACATATGTAAGGTTTAGCCTTGTAGCCTATACATAACCATGATCAAAGGCAGTTTTTCCAAGCCCTTGTTTCATGTTCAGTGATTTTTTTTCTGTTAGCTCGGGCTCATCCCTGCTTAAGCCTTCCTAACCCTGCAAATTAAAAAAAGCAAAAGTAGAAATATATCAAAATTGAGAAGAAAAACAAGTACATGTTCGAGGTCTATTGAGATTCACCTCTACAATAGGATTTTGTTAATAGTCATAATATGTCTTCTTTCTATTGTTTACAGGCAGCTGCTAAGGCGAAGAAGACCAGAAAGCTGCGTGGTCATGTGAGCCATGGTCATGGGCGTGTTGGTAAACACAGGAAGCATCCTGGGGGTAGGGGAAATGCTGGTGGACAGCATCACCATCGTATCAACTTTGACAAATAGTAAGTCTGGTGGTGTAATCAGGACATGTTTTTCTTATTGGTCATTCCATATGAAATTAACGAGCAAAAAATGACTTTGGCACCCACCCTCTCAGATATTTCCCAGATTAACATCAAGTTAATACTAAAGTAAGAGAGAATACCAAAACCCACCCTCTCAGATTTTCCCCAGAATAGCATTAAATTAATACTAATGTAAAAGAACACACCAAATTTTTAGCTGAAAATATTAATTTGTTCCTGAGACATCAGCCTCTAACAAATGGGAATGGATTAATCTTGAAATTCAAAATGGCAGCCACTACCAGTTTAAATTGCATGAACATATGATGCTCGTAGTTCTTCTGAAGTGATTTTACGTAACTGAACAAGTTGCAGACTTGAAATTTGGTAATGAAGTAGTTCAAACCATGGAAATACCAAATGTTGTAAACCACGAATTGATTGCAATTTTTCAAGTCCAGTATTATATTTTGTATTAGCCTGTACATGTTTCCATGTCTTTATTACCATAAGAGGGGGATTTTTGCCACGATAAACATGTCAAGGAGCATTTAACCTGGAAAATGGTAGTCATAAAGGTCATGTAAAATGGTCAGCTGAATATTTATTTAATTTACGACACATTTTAATATTTTTCTTCGTAATTTGTTGCCCTCTGTCAATGGTGTAAATGACTTTTGATATTTTAGAACATGGTTTTTAGGTTAATAAATTGAACTCGACTTGATTATTCCAGGGATCTAGCTACGGTGGGCCCGCCCAGGACTTACAATCCCTGCCTGGCACTTAGCTGTAAGATTCACTCTTCCGCCTGGCACTCAAAAGTTCAATTTATTTAAGTCCGTCACTCACCATTCAAACAAACTTTAACAAAGTAAATATTACACCCCCATAGGCCCAAAGCGTGCTTATGTATTGGTCCAAATGTTACCAATTACATTTGTTATAAACCTTATACGCAGCTAACATTATAATGGACTGATTCTTGGGATTTTGGTATTGACCAAAGTTGTTGCGTAATTTATAGGAACATGTGCCGCTAGTTAACTATGAATAATTATAATAATGTATGGCTTTCCTCGATCGATGCTGGGACAAAAATAAAAGTGGTAACAAGTTTGGGCAAGATGAATAACAATGGGAATTGAGGGAAGAGTTTCTGGCATTTATTCATATTTAGGAGGGGGGGGGGGCGGGCTGTGCTTTGACAGTTAGATATCCATTGTAATTTCTAGTCTCATTGTACATAAAATATTTCGTAAATCCTTCTAGCATTCTGATTATATTAAAAAAAAAAAAACTTTTTCGTTGATATTCAATTGGTCAATAGAAGTGTGACTCATTTTGAACAGTTTTTCATGAGAGGGTGGTCTACGTGGTCACCCTGGACAAGCCACTGATTGTCACTGGAGCCCGACACTCAGACTTGTGTAGCTAGAACCATGGACTATACTGTAGTCATCATTTGGGAACTTTGTTTGAGACTTCTGTCATGAGGAAGGAGGTCAACTATCGGGCGTTAAAAGCTTGGTGAATGCATTGTAGCTTATATGGCTAGTTACATGGCTAATTAGCCACACTAAAGAACAAAATGGAAGTATGATACAAACTGTTAGTTTTTATTCTTATTTTCTTACTTGTATATGTTAAATCAAGGAAAGTCACTTGATGGGTTGGTCAAGTGGGTTTCAGTTAGTTGATGAAGAGAGATTCAGAAAGAGTCAAATCTAGATTCCTTCAGTTATCCCTGTTTCATGTATTTACCTACACATGGACTGCTAGGACATATTAGTGTGTCCTGCACAACCAAATGGATGATTTGTTATTTTCCCAAGCTCGTTCGTTCAGTAATACTTCAAGAAATATGCATTCTGAAACTACCAATTTTGTCTTTTCACAGCCATCCTGGGTACTTTGGAAAAGTGGGCATGCGTTATTTTCACAGAACCAATCAGAAGTTCTGGAGGCCTGCAGTGAACGTTGACAAACTGTGGTCTCTGGTCAGTGAGCAGACTAGGGTTCATTATGCTGAACATACGGAAAAGGCCCCTGTCATTGATGTTCTCAGAGCGGTAAGGGAACTGGAAAAGTTCAATTCATCTTAGCCATTTAGGCCCAAAGGGCCATTGCTTATCCCTGGTTTCCTTGAGACAGCTTGTCTAGGAACATGGAACTCTGCATTCTTGTCCATGAAAAAACATTTTTTCTTGATAATTTTATATACACATATTTATTGCAAATTGTCCTAAATATTTAATAATGGTTCGCCAGATATAGTATTTGGGTCCTGGGCAACCGGACAAATGAATATTCAAATTCTGCTTTATAACTCTTAAATTTACTTGCATCTCAAATCTGGGTTGCTAATTTTGTGGAATATTTCAATGGTCGAGCAATTCAGACAAATTGTGATGTCACAGAATCACATTCCAACTCTTTATGTATATTCTATTATTCTTTTTTCCTGAGATTTTGTGGCTTAAAAATCATTTGATATGTAAGTAGCAAAACAAATCTGCGAAGGTGATTAAAATGTACAACCTGATGAAAGTTTAAAAAAAAAAACTGACTTATAAAAATATGTTAAACTAATTTTCTTTAAATAACATTAACAATTGTTAAGAAAGTGAGGATAATGGCGCCAACCTTCTACAGTACTTTCCACAGCGGTCATATCTATTCAAAACTTGAATATCTCCTCCACCGAACAAGACCGTTTTGTTTCTTTGAAAGTCCTCTTTTATGTAAGATGAACTCTCTTGACCCCTCGACTAGTCCTTAAAATGATTTTTCTTGACCCCTCAACTAGTCCTTGAGATAAACTTTCGTGACCCCTCAACTAGCTCTTGCGATGAACTTGCTTGACCCCTCAACTAGTACTAGATATAAACTTGCTTGACCTTGAGAGAAATAGTATGTGTAGGGATTACTATTTCAAAATGCACTTGTAATATTATGACTTAACAAATTCAGTTAAATTTAAAAAGACACTTCTATTCGCAGTTTGTATACTTCATAATATCTTATGAAACAAGAATTTGGATAAAGATTTTGTTAGTAGCTTATATTTCCTGAAATGATGCATTAATCACATATGCTTTTACAATTATTTTTTGTACATTTTCACAGGGCTACTACAAAGTGCTTGGCAAGGGAGTTCTACCCAAACAGCCGGTCATTGTGAAAGCTAAGTTCTTCAGCCGATCCGCCGAGGAGAAGATTAAGAAAGTAGGAGGATGCTGTGTCTTAGTAGCCTGAGATGTTTTGAATTGTAATTAAAAGTGAGAAAACTGGCAATAGAGATGGCCAAACAAAAATTCATCTGTTTGAATCTTTCTTTTTGTGAGTACGTGTCTTTTTAACATTTTATAAGATGGAATGGGAGTTGGGAACCAAAACAAACCCTTTTTGAAGGTGACGTGGGAAGCCAACTTACTTTGAAATGTACGGTATCCAAAACCATGAAAATTGTCCCATTGAAAGTTGCAGTCAATAGCTTTTCTGAAGAAGTGTTACTTCTTGATGCGCAAAATTGCAATATATATATATATATATGTATATATATATATACATATGTATGTACATACATATGTACATACATATATATATATATATATGATCATATTTTAGTGAGTGTATTCATAAGCCAGTGTAATGGAAATTTCTTCAGGCCATGATTAGTGCTGTTGGTGTTTAATTCACTAAACGTATAATTGCCAAAATTTGTGAGCATTTGGCTATTAATCACAACCAATCGTCACCCAAAATTTTTTGTAAGGATTCAACACAATTTATGGGGAACTGGTACAGGTCCCACACAGAAACCATGCTGTTTATGTGGAATTGGTACAGGTTCCACACAGAAACCATGCAGTTTCGGTAAACAAGCCAAGAATCCCACCAAATGCAAATATGTCTTGAAATTACCTGTAAGGCTGATAAAACTAGTTGAAAATAAAGATCCTGTGATTAGATGACCTTCACCACTATTTCCGACTTGTTCAAGAACAATCCCCCTCCAACATTATCACCTTCCCTCAACAGCAACCTTTCCACTTGATTTAATCTCCCCGCACCCCCATCCTTTCCTATCTCACATTCCTCTCCTTCTCACCACCTTTTCTTCTACAACTTATTTCCATCCTTTCCTCCTTTTCCAATCTATCTCTTTCCTCACCTTCGCACCTTAATTATTCAACACCCTCTTGGCACGTTTGACTCTAAATGACGCGGTGCCGTTAAACCTCATCAAACCAACTAATTTTAATAAACCCAATGATTGTTGGGGGTATTCAGATTTGTGTTATTTGGATACGTGTGCTCTGTGAGAGATTTATTTATTACATTTGGATGAGTGATATGTTGATCCCTGTGCCTATGAATATTCAAAAAATCTCAGGTGTAAAATTTTGGGAAAAAACATTTTAATTTTATGAAAAACTGTCTTGGTCCTCTCCTTTAAGGAAGGTTCTTCCATTATGGTCTATATGGACATGGCCAAACTACTTTACTTTCTGACAACAATGATGAAACAAGCAGAAATTGTTCATGAAATCAGATAATTGACCACTCGATAGGATGCAAGTCCATTGCAGCTTAACTCCCAGTCAAAACTTATACTCGTTTCACAGCTGAGTGAACTGGAGCAAATGGGATCAAGTGTCTTGCCCAAGGACAATGCAGGGCTGAAATTCGATCCTGGTACCTATGGAGTATGAGACCAACACGCGCGTACCCACCCACTGGGATACTGCACTCCCACAAGACATGAAGACTAACCACATCACATTACAATTTTTTGCATACTTTTTTAATTTTGAAACAAATAAGAAATCTGAATTTACCATTTACAAAATTTAAAGACTAAAATAATGTAATTTTTTTTCCAAAATGAAAAGAAGAAAAACT
Source organism: Chiridota heheva (assembly GCA_020152595.1). Taxonomy (NCBI): domain Eukaryota; kingdom Metazoa; phylum Echinodermata; class Holothuroidea; order Apodida; family Chiridotidae; genus Chiridota; species Chiridota heheva. The sequence continues at coordinate 282,722 of JAIGNY010002902.1, forward strand.
GTTGTGCTTGAACTTGGAGTCATTCCTGTCTTTTTTTTTAAATCCTGGTTATTCTGCATCACCACCAGGATTTGATAAATGACTTGTCTGCATGCTGAAAAGTTTCTCTTCAAGCCTACCTGCACCCGACACCTGAGTTAATCATGATAACTCGGTATGACAATTACCAACCTGACTTCCTGTTCAGTGTATTGTGTTTCCACTCAAAACAATGATTGTTTCATTTGCCAACCATGCACACCACAGCCAAAAAGCCCAAGGATATTTGTGTGCATAAGATTGGACAAAGCCAGAGCTGAATAATCAAGGCACTTTTGTGATTAAAATCACTCACCCATGTTAAGTGTCTTACTAGGAGAGGTTTGTTTTCAAACTGGTGATAAAAATAGCTGTGTACCATAATGCCTGAGGTAATAATGTGCATTAACTGTGAATGATTGCCGGACCATTTCTCCTTAGGAAAGATATTTGCTTCATGTGCTTGCCCAGGACAACCAACAACTTTGTCAGGACAACCATACTTTTTTGCAATATCTGCCACATGGAGAACTTATTTCTTAACAGAATATATTTTATTTTAAGTCTAAAAACAGGGCAACTATATCTTAAAATTTTAGGTAACTTGGCTCAGCAGGCAAGTTGATCTTGGCTTGATTAGTCGATCCACGCGTTAAATTGTACATTTAAAGAAAGTAAGTCTGTGGTTGGTTTTTGAATTAATTGCACTTTCACCTTTATTTCTACATAGTTTCTTGCACAATTCTACAAATTACGAACTTAACAAATTGTTAATATGTATAAAAGAGGATCATTTGGGACTAACTTGCACAATAAATTCCTTATTCCAGCAACAATATTTATACAACTTGCTATGTAAAGTGTAACAAAAGCTAAAACAAATCAAACTAAACTTATATTACAGCAACTGTCACACTTGCCTGTATAACTCCAATCCTAATAATAATGTGCAGCTTATCTATATAACATTCCATTTGTTATATACAAATTAACATTGAATTGTATAGAATATTTGTGAGTTTGTTTCCTGCTCATATTACAGAATCAAATGACAGCAAATTGTATATGATATAATGATCTAAATGACAGCAAATTGTGTATGATATAATGATCTAAATTGACAGCAACTTGTACATGATGATCCAAGAGGCCTATTACTTTTCAACCCCAAGTCCTGATTGGCAAATGGAACAAGTCGGGAGATCATATTTCAAACCCCTGTCTCCACTAAGTTACACTCTTTCATTAACACCAATGCTTGATTAACCACAGTGAATGTGAGCAAACTAAATTGCTGGCTATGCACAGCTACACAGTCCATTTAGTGAAGTGTGGTTTGGAGATCTTATTTTCTGCGCCAAACCACCCATTCGATTCACTAATAGTTTTTTCCCAATTCGTGCCTGGAGGACTTTAAGAGAAAGAATAAAAAGTACTTTGGTAGGATGATAATCTGTAGATAAATTGTGGTTTCTGAAAAAGTTTTTAATAGGCCCCTTGGATCATCATGTATTTGAATAAATGGAATGTTTGGAACTTACAATGCAGAGATGATTCCCACCCATTCTACAAATAAGCAGGCCTAATAGCTACTGTAACTTTCTTGCATGCTGAAAAGTTTCTCTTTACGCCAACCCGCACCCATCCGACACCTAAGTTAATCCTGAAAACTCAGGTATGACAATTACCTTCCTGTTCAGTGTATTGTTTCCACTCCAAACAATGATTGTTTATCTGCCATTCCCATGCACACCACAGCCAAGTAGCCCAAAGTTATTTGTGTGTAAAAAAATACCACAAAGCCAGAGCTGAATAATCAAGGCACTTTTGTGATTGTAATCTCACTCATCCGTATTAGGTGTCTTAGTGGGAGAAGTATGTTTTTAAACTGAAGATAAAAATAGCTGTGTATCATAATGCCTGAGGTAATAATGTGCATTAACTGTGAATGATTGACGGACCATTTCTCCTAAAGAAAGATTGCTTCATGTGAATTAACAGGGGCAAAAAAATAATACTATGTTAAACTATAAATTCTCTGTCACCATGCACACAAACCAAATGCACTTCCTCATTACACATGCACACACACCATGAATCTCCCTATGCCAACAGGAAAACCCTTTTTAGATGGTTCATCCCAATTAATGTATCATTAATATCAATATGCTAGAATGAATCAATTAAATGGCACAACAAATAAGTATAATTTAATAAATAATATATAATAAGTATAATGTAATAGTACTAATTTTGATTGTAAGATAGCGTTATGTTGTTTAATACAAATTCATAAATTGTAAATTTCTAGCTTTCGGATTGGTTGAAATATATTCGAGACATCTCAAAATAATGTCATCTCGGTCTTAAATGACAATTAAGACAGGGCCACCCAGAAAGTTTGTTCCCCAAGTAATAATAACAAAATACACTACTAAATAGGCAATCAAAAATGTTGATTTGAAATAGCATTATTTAAGGTTTGGTACAATTTGCATAAAGCTACTCAAATAGATACTGATGAACCAGCTACTCAAATAGATACTGATGAACCAGCTACTCAAATAGATACTGATGAACCAGCTACTCAAATAGAACGGATGAACCAGCTACTCAAATTCATACTGATGAACCAGCTACTCAAATAGATACTGATGAACCAGCTACTCAAATAGATACTGATGAACCAGCTACTCAAATAGATACTGATGAACCAGCTACTCAAATGGATACTTATGAACCAGCTACTCAAATAGATACTGATGAACCAGCTACTCAAATAGATACTGATGAACCTGCTACTCAAATAAATGCTGATGAACCAGCTACTCAAATAGATGCTGATGAACCAGCTACTCAAATAGATACTGATGAACCAGCTACTCAAATATATACTGATGAACCAGCTACTCAAATAGATACTGATGAACCAGCTACTCAAATAGATACTGATGAACCAGCTACTCAAATAGATACTGACTGATGAACCAGCTACTCAAATAGATACTGATGAACCAGCTACTCATCAAATAGATACTGATGAACCAGCTACTCAAATAGATACTGATGAACCAGCTACTCAAATAGATACTGATGAACCAGCTACTCAAATAGATACTGATGAACCAGCTACTCAAATAGATACTGATGAACCAGCTACTCAAATAGATACTGATGAACCAGCTACTCAAATAGATACTGATGAACCAGCTACTCAAATAGATACTGATGAACCAGCTACTCAAATAGATACTGATGAACCAGCTACTCAAATAGATACTGATGAACCAGCTACTCAAATAGATACTGATGAACCAGCTACTCAAATAGATACTGATGAACCAGCTACTCAAATAGATACTGATGAACCAGCTACTCAAATAGATACTGATGAACCAGCTACTCAAATAGATACTGATGAACCAGCTACTCAAATAGATACTGATGAACCAGCTACTCAAATAGATACTGATAAACCAGCTACTCAAATAGATACTGATGAACCAGCTACTCAAATAGATACTGATGAACCAGCTACTCAAATAGATACTGATGAACCAGCAAATAGATACTCAAATAGATACTGATGAACCAGCTACTCAAATAGATACTGATGAACCAGCTACTCAAATAGATACTGATGAACCAGCTACTCAAATAGATACTGATGAACCAGCTACTCAAATAGATACTCAAATAGATACTGATGAACCAGCTACTCAAATAGATACTGATGAACCAGCTACTCAAATAGATACTGATGAACCAGCTACTCAAATAGATACTGATGAACCAGCTACTCAAATAGATACTGATGAACCAGCTACTCAAATAGATACTGATACTGATGAACCAGCTACTCAAATAGATACTGATGAACCAGCTACTCAAATAGATACTGATGAACCAGCTACTCAAATAGATACTGATGAACCAGCTACTCAAATAGATACTGATGAACCAGCTACTCAAATAGATACTGATGAACCAGCTACTCAAATAGATACTGATGAACCAGCTACTCAAATAGATACTGATGAACCAGCTACTCAAATAGATACTGATGAACCAGCCACTCAAATAGATACTCATGAACCAGCTACTCAAATAGATACTGATGAACCAGCTACTCAAATAGATACTCATGAACCAGCTACTCAAATAGATACTGATGAACCAGCCACTCAAATAGATACTCATGAACCAGCTACTCAAATAGATACTGATGAACCAGCTACTCAAATAGATACTCATGAACCAGCTACTCAAATAGATACTGATGAACCAGCCACTCAAATAGATACTCATGAACCAGCATTGTCAACCTCTATGAAAGCAAAGTCTTGACTGCTTTCTTCCAACTGCACCAAGATATGAATTATCCACGACACAAAACAAAAGATAAAAATGGAGCCTAGAAACATCCAATTGTTCATCTGGAACTTACAGATCAACCAGACCCAAACTCACAAAGTCTGTAATTACACTGTAGGTCATTTTCTGTAACATGTGTACCTTGAAGTATAAGCCTTATCTGAGAGAATATTTTTGGTTCATTGTTTAATCTGGTTGGATGCTTGGTGCACAGTTAAATCTAGTTGGCTGCTTGGTGCACGGTTTAATCTAGTTGGCTGCTTGGTGCATGGTTTAATCTAGTTGGCTGCTTGGTGCACGGTTTAAGCTAGTTGGATGCTTGGTGCACAGTTTAATCTAGTTGGCTGCTTGGTGCACGGTTTAATCTAGTTGGCTGCTTGCAGAAAATATTGGTACATCTTCGGGCAATCCTTTGTTATGAGGATGGGTTTTGGGAAGGATCAAACGAAAGCTCCCGGTGCCATCAGTGATTATTTTGATGGAGACAAACTTGCTGCCGTCAAAGTAGAAGGCATCATCAACACTTAACCCATAACCTTTTTTCTTCTGTTCCTGCTCCTGGAGTCGTCTTGGAATGCGCATAGCTTTTGGTTTGTTGTGACTCTTGCGTCTATGCAGGTCATGTGGCATCATGGCAAAACTCCCATGTTTGATGCTCGATCTGTGAACGAAAAATTAGAAGTGAAAGTTTCATTCGAGAAAATCCCTACTTTAGAAACAAAGGAGGCATAAATACCGAAAAATGTGAATAAAGGGTATAAACACTGGAAAAAAGGGCGTATTCACCACTTTCAGGGGGTATAAATACCGTTTGCATTAAATGGTATAAATACCGAGTATTGTGCAACATGCCCTAATTTTGATGAAATATTGCATATGGCACAAATTACAATTTTTGCTCATGAATATTCATTAGGTTAACGCCCCCTGCTCATGAATACTAATGAGTTTGAGCCGAGTCACAGAAATTTTTCAAGTCCAGCTTTTTTCGCTCGAAAAAAAATGACTCGAGTCCGGAAAAAAAGTGTTTTCATTTTTTTGTTCACACGTTTCCTTAATGACCAATAGACCTTTTAAGGAGCAGTCACCGTTTGTTTTTTAATGAGGTAATTTTTGTGCTGGTACGGTGTGGTGACCCACTGTTCTTGTTGTAATGCAGTTTTGTTGGTGGAGTCTTGCATACTGATGAGTTGTGAGGCAAATTTCTGTTGCATGTTTCTGATTGGCTATTGTTGGTCACGTGGTGCATACGACAAAACAAAAGGGTCAGATTGGGCACTATTGCTCTTTTTTAAAGAAAAATGAGGGCTTCTGATGAAATTGAAGGTGCTGTTACTTGATTTTTATGATATTCAGGGAGCTGTTGCTCAATTATTTTTTCTTTTGACTAGCTCATTATTATGCATGAATTAGTTATATCTGATCGGTCGATTGCACAATTTGCTCATTAGTAATGAGATTATAGTACAAACAATGCGACCTTCAACAGTGCTACCTTCAACGGTGCGACCCTCAACGGTGTGACCCTCAACGGTGCGACCCTCAACGGTGCGACCCTCAAGGTGCAGGCATCTTTGGGGGTGCCAAGCAAGTTTTTTTTTCTGTTGGCAACTCCTATGAGTGAATTTGGTGTCAAGCGGCTGTTGCCAAACAACATTAAACTGAAGCTGACCTTTGGGCGAGCAGAAGCAAACTTTACGATGCTGATGCGGGTGATGCCACCGCGGACGCCAAATCGTTTGCCGTCGAAATGACAATAGCCAAAATGTTTGCGATAAGAAAGCAAATGATGATCGACTACCATATGGCTGTGGAGACCTTTTTGCTCAGAAATCAATTGCGGTACCCAATTCGTCGTCACATCATCCAAGATGAAATTATCAGAAGCCGATGTGTTAATTTAGTGGCCGCAGCAACAGGTGCCCAAGAGATCTTTAGTGACGTTTTGAAAAATCACTCGCGTACTGGCCATGGGTGAGTAAGAAATAATTGTGGCGAGTAAAAATATCATAATATACTGTGCTACTCACCACAATTAATAAAGCCATGGCGAGTGAAACTCTTGCTTTGATAAATTGTTTTATTTCGCGAAACATACTTACAATACTGTCTTATTTTTTCTCTACTAAATCAGAAAACCAAAAGCTTTTGTGGTTCTGATGCCTCCCATTTTTTCAACTTTTAGAGTGGTGTAATATGATTTCATAGCAGTATGTATGAAGGTATATATGACTATTTAGACACTAGTTGATGGTGGTCTAAATCAAATGTTTTTGTGTTTTTATCTGAAATATTATTACAGGGTTGGCAGGTGTTATAGGTTTGTGTGAGAAATTTACAACTTTGATGTGGCCTAATGGTTGCTGGCCAGATGTTATTCCTGCCAATAATTAGATTTAGGTATCAAATTTTAGATTTTTTTTCTATATTTGTGGGGAGAGGGCAGTGTTGCCCTAAGGCAGGCAAGGAGGGTTTTGGTCTTTAAAATGTCATGGATTTATGTGAATGGAGCTCGGCGTCTGTATATGGCTGCTAGTAAAGGGGGATAGTGCCTTTCTAGGGAGTGAGAATGTTTTCAGGAATGTTAATGCCCAATGACCAGGGAGTTATAGTGTGATGTCGGGAGATCGATTTTCAACCCAAAATACTAAATATTTCAAGAGTTTGCTGTGCATTTAGAATTGATTTTATTTGGAACAAAACCATGATTTGATGTTATTTTGAGGTCAGTTTAAGCTCAAAATATAGAATATTCCTGGAGCTTTTGGGCCTTCGCCTCTGGATTCCCATCGGGGCTTTGCCTCTGGACCCAGAGGCCATTAAGCGGGCCCCTGGACTCCATGCCGTTATGCTCTCACTACATATTCGACTGTCGATTATGTGGCAATAACTTTTGGCCCTCCAACTTTAAAAACCTTTTAGTGCCTGTGAACCAAATTATGTCCCTCTTGTTTGCGTAGTGACGAATGTCATTTGGTCCATGGAATGTGGTATTAAATGCTGATTGCACTGGTGAAATAGCAGTTCAAATTGATTTTACACCGTCATTATTTTACCTTGATGGACTCATGGTGTTTTGACTTTAAGTTGGTGATATCAATATCTTTATGTTTAAACAAGTTAAGTTTCCAATATCTGTTTGTGGCAATTTTATTGATTTTTACATATTTAAGTGAATTGATAAAGGGCTATTTGTGATTGTGTTTGAGAGATGAAAGGGAAAGAAAATACTCCTATGTTGTTGTTGGGCAAAAGTGTAATTAGATCTTGGATCTTTGTTAAAACATTTTGGTGTAAATTTTGTTACTTTCTGTTTAAATGGGATTCTATGTACTGTAATAAATCAAAAGATGGGTATTAATTTGTGATTCATGCATTGTTTTTAATGACATGTTAAGTGATTTTAGCTAAAAGCAATATTAACAGCCAAAAGAATATCTAAAACACACATTGAATTTGCCTGAGTCATGGTGGAAAATGGGGTGGGGAGGGAAATGATAATAGAATGGCACCTGAGTGTTTTTTAATCTTTGAGGGGTTAAAGTTGCAGTGTAATAAAAGAAGTTTACTTGTTTCTCACAAAAACAATTAAAACACTTCAGACCCAATAGCTTTACAATTTTACCTAAACCTTTACAGGTGTATAAAAGAGCTTATGTGTACTTTTTCTCTTAGTGATACTAAGAATGGAAACAGTTCGTTTCTCTGTTAATACATTTAATAAAAAATTCTTATTGATTTCTTTTTGTAATACATGAATGAAAACAAAATTCTGGAACAAAATTGTGAAGAAAAAAACTATGGCAAAATTGTATTACAATTTTAAAATACAGCACTTTGAAGGTACAACACTGCCATAAAAAGAAAACAGCCTAAAGTTTTAGATCACAATCAAAACAAATGACATATATGTTAATTTGCCTGTGTGACATAGTTGTTTGAAATTTACTGCTAGCTTTTCCTATATGGAGAAACTCTCAAATTTCTGTAACTTGTGAGCCAAAAATATCAATAAATTTATTTCAATTTGTTAAACTTTTTTTTTCTCTTGTCACGTATGATTTTTTGAATATTCCTTTCATTTTTTCAGATAAAGGAGATTGTTCTTAGATCTACCTCTATTGGTCATCATTAGTTAGCAAAGATATTATCTATGGATTAGATATTTCATTAATTTCTGTCCAAATATCAGATTGATTTATGAACAGAATCTTGTAAGAACAAGCATTTCATAGCAATTTCACATCAAGTTCCGCTCACTATGCATATTAATGATGAGACCTGCTAACAACGTAGACATGTGTACAATACCTAATAACAGTAGCATAGCAAGTATTACATAAAACTATCAAACGACTGCTTTAATAATCACTTATCATTTTAGCCCCGCCCACTCATTATTATGCATTTTAACACCAAAAAATGACATGGTTCTTGTACTACATTTAAGCATTCTGTATACTAATTATGACATGTCTGCAGTGTACAGTTCATAAGATATTGTGAGAACTAGCATTTCATAGCAATTTTACATCAAGCTCCGCCCACCATGCATATTGATGATATGAGATCTGCAAACAATGTAGACATGTGCACAATACCTTATAACAGTAGCATAGCAAGTATTACATCAAACTGACAAACGGTTAATACATTTTTAATTTCAAGAATTTTAAATTTAGCCCCACCCAACTCATCAATTTGCATATTATCACCAAAAACGATGACAAGTCTGCAGTGTATGGCTCATGAGATATCGTGAAAACAAGCTAGCCATCACACACCCTCACACATACATGTTTGCACAACGCCAAAGCGACTGCCAAACCAAAAATGCCTCCACACACACAAAAACAAGTCCTAGCTATTTCCATTAAAATCCAAAACATAAATCAATATTTGGCTGATAGCCGTCAACTTTTATTGCCCAAAACACCACCTATTGTGTGTAGCCATATACACTATACATCCAGTGAAGGCACGGTATGAAGGCAACGGACATACCTGGGGAAAATTGCGCAATATCTCGTTGTTTTCAGCAAGTTACTGCATGACCCAGCTACACAGAATCATCTGATTGGCTCACGTAGCTTGCAAGAAATGCTTCAATATAGGTGGGAATGCTATATCCTGCTGAGTAATGTTTTTGCTTGACGGAAATGAAAAGTTTTAGACTTGCTATCTCCATCTTATTTCTTTAAGTGGGTGGAGCTTCGGAGCTCTCCTTATGCATAGAATACTTTCCAAACTATTCCAGAAACAAATTCACTGAACCGTCGCTGATATCGAACCATGTACTACATACAGTACAGATATGCACACAGTATATAAGGGCCGGATCCGCAACAGGCATTGAGTGTAAACTTTCTGCCGTAGGGGCCAACTTGTTTCTGCCAGTAGGCCTAAAATTAATGTTTAGATATCCAAGTAAGTTTGTGCATATTGATTTAATTTGTTTTTTAACCACCTACTTTATTTTATTGTGCGCGTGTGTAGTCTTGCTATCTTTTTTGCGTATGTACGGTCATGAAGTCAGGCCCAGGAAAAGGGCAATACAGAGGCATACTAGTTGCGTGGAAATTGTCAAATTTCAGTTGAAAGTGTTGGCGAGTAGTTGAAAATACTTGGCGAGTGGAAATACTAGTTTCATCGAATTTACTCACCAAGATGTATAAGAGGCTGGCGAGTGACTTTTTTTGTATTTTCCAAGCCTGGTTTGCAGGAGACAGTGCTCTCGTCCCGTTTCTTTACTGCCCTTTCAAAATGAGTGCAGTGACCATAACGACCAGTGGAGAAGTTTATCCGATCAACCCGTGCGAATTTAGTTTCAGCAAGGATAAATTTCACAGAGGCTATCACAGTTTGTACGAATCCTTGAGGACCACGTTGTTCGAATCCTTGGGGACCACGTTGTACGAATCGTTGGGGACCACGTTGTACGAATCGTTGGGGACCACGTTGTACGAATCGTTGGGGACCACGTTGTACGAATCGTTGGGGACCACGTTGTACGAATCGTTGGGGACCACGTTGTACGAATCGTTGGGGACCACGTTGTACGAATCGTTGGGGACCACGTACGAATCGTTGGGGACCACGTTGTACGAATCGCTGGGGACCATGTGGCAGAACAAAGGATCCCCTGCTATAAAAATGGACTTTGAAACACTTTAAACTGACTTTAAAATGCACCAAATGGTGTTAAGTATTGTTCATGATCAGAAAGCCCAAATGACTCGCGGTTACAAGAACTCGCCAACTTCGGATCTTACAATGTGCACTTGCATTTCAAATTGGCTTTGACTATCGACGTCTCCCTCTCCGTCTATAGATATCGTTAATGTTGTTATCTATTTTAAATTCATGGACTTTGTCTCTTTAACCCTTACTCTACCAGCACTCTTTTGAAAATACGCTCGGGAGGCGGGGCCAAAGACGGGGCACCCAAATCGGCGATAATATCGCCGCGTGGTAGAGTAAGGGTTAATCAAGGCGTGATTATTGAAGGGTCCTCTGTCTTCCAGGCAGAAAAGTCGGACCCCTTCCGCTTTCGGGACCCCCTGGGCCGCCCACCGGGATCATGCTGCCTATATTTTCGGGTCGGCTCATATGTCGCGGGTTGATTAACCCTTACTCTACCAGCACTCTTTTGAAAATGCGCTCGGGAGGCGGGGCCAAAGACGGGCACCCAAAACGGCGATAATATCGCGCGTGGTAGAGTAAGGGTTAATCAAGGCGTGATTATGAAGGGTCCTCTGTCTTCCAGGCAGAAAAGTCGGGCCCCTTCCGCTTTCGGAAGCCGCTGGGCCGCCCACCGGGATCATGCTGCCTATATTTTCGGGTCGGCGCATATGTCACGGGTTGATTAACCCTTACTCTACCAGCACTCTTTTGAAAATGCGCTCGGGAGGCGGGGCCAAAGACGGGGCACCCAAAACGGCGATAATATCGCCGCGTGGTAGAGTAAGGGTTAAGTAACAAGCAGGAGCTTTATTTCTCATGCTGTGCAGTGTTCTACCCAGCCGGAATCCATCAGACTTTGTCTCTTTAAGTAACAAGCAGGAGCTTTATTTCTCATGCTGTGCACAGTGTTCTACCCAGCCGGAATCCATCAGACTTTGTCTCTTTAAGTAACAAGCAGGAGCTATATTTCTCTTGCTGTGCACAGTGTTCTACCCAGCCGGAATCCATCAGACTTTGTCTCTTTAAGTAACAAGCAGGAGCTTTATTTCTCATGCTGTGCACAGTGTTCTACCCAGCCGGAATCCATCAGACTTTGTCTCTTTAAGTAACAAGCAGGAGCTCTATTTCTCATGCTGTGCACAGTGTTCTACCCAGCCGGAATCCATCAGACTTTGTCTCTTTAAGTAACAAGCAGGAGCTTTATTTCTCATGCTGTGCACAGTGTTCTACCCAGCCGGAATCCATCAGACTTTGTCTCTTTAAGTAACAAGCAGGAGCTTTATATCTCATGCTGTGCACAGTGTTCTATCCAGCCGGAATCCATCAGACTTTGTCTCTTTAAGTAACAAGCAGGAGTTTTATTTCTCATGCTGTCCACAGTGTTCTACCCAGCCGGAATCCATCAGACTTTGTCTCTTTAAGTAACAAGCAGGAGCTTTATATCTCATGCTGTGCACAGTGTTCTACCCAGCCAGAATCCATCAGACTTTGTCTCTTTAAGTAACAAGCAGGAGCTTTATTTCTCATGCTGTGCACAGTGTTCTACCCAGCCGGAATCCATCAGACTTTGTCTCTTTAAGTAACAAGCAGGAGCTTTATATCTCATGCTGTGCACAGTGTTCTACCCAGCCGAAATTTATCAGACTTTGTCTCGTTAAGTAACAAGCAGGAGCTTTATATCTCATGCTGTGCACAGTGTTCTACCCAGCCAGAATCCATCAGACTTTGCCTCTTAAAGTAACAAGCAGGAGCTTTATATTTCATGCTGTGCACAGTGTTCTACCCAGCCAGAATCCATCAGACTTTGTCTCTTTAAGTAACAAGCAGGAGCTCTATTTCTCATGCTGTGCACAGTGTTCTACCCAGCCGGAATCCATCAGACTTTGTCTTTTTAAGTAACAAGCAGGAGCTTTATATCTCATGCTGTGCACAGTGTTCTACCCAGCCAGAATCCATCAGACTTTGTCTCTTTAAGTAACAAGCAGGAGCTCTATTTCTCATGCTGTGCACAGTGTTCTACCCAGCTGGAATCCATCAGACTTTGTCTCTTTAAGTAACAAGCAGGAGCTTTATATCTCATGCTGTACAGTGTTCTACCCAGCCGAAATCCATCAGACTTTGTCTTTTTAAGTAACAAGCAGGAGCTCTATTTCTCATGCTGTGCACAGTGTTCTACCCAGCCGGAATCCATCAGACTTTGTCTCTTTGAGTAAGAAGCAGGAGCTCTATTTCTCATGCTGTGCACAGTGTTCTACCCAGCTGGAATCCATCAGACTTTGTCTCTTTAAGTAACAAGCAGGAGCTTTATATCTCATGCTGTACAGTGTTCTACCCAGCCGAAATCCATCAGACTTTGTCTTTTTAAGTAACAAGCAGGAGCTCTATTTCTCATGCTGTGCACAGTGTTCTACCCAGCCGGAATCCATCAGACTTTGTCTCTTTGAGTAAGAAGCAGGAGCTTTATTTCTCATGCTGTGCACAGTGTTCTACCCAGCCGGAATCCATTAGACTTTGTCTCTTTAAGTAACAAGCAGGAGCTTTATTATATCTCATGCTGTGCACAGTGTTCTATCCAGCCGAAATCCATCAGACTTTGTCTTTTTAAGTAAGAAGCAGGAGCTTTATTTCTCATGCTGTGCACAATGTTCTACCCAGCCGGAATCCATCAGACTTTGTCTCTTTAAGTAACAAGCAGGAGCTTTATATCTCATGCTGTGCACAGTGTTCTACCCAGCCGGAATCCATCAGACTTTGTCTCTTTAAGTAACAAGCAGGAGCTTTATATCTCATGCTGTGCACAGTGTTCTACCCAGCCAGAATCCATCAGACTTTGTCTCTTTAAGTAACAAGCAGGAGCTTTATATCTCATGCTGTGCACAGTGTTCTATCCAGCCAGAATCCATCAGACTTTGTCTCTTTAAGTAACAAGCAGGAGCTTTATATCTCATGCTGTGCACAGTGTTCTACCCAGCCGGAATCCATCAGACTTTGTCTCTTTAAGTAACAAACAGGAGCTTTATTCATGCTGTGCAGTGTTCTACCCAGCCTGTAAATGTCTCATCAAAAATCTTTTAAAAAGTATTTCCTGCACACCAATGGAATTAAATTCCTGGCTGCTAACAGTGTGAAATTGCCTAATAAGTAAGCTGTACATAAAGTAGCCACAGCAGGTTTTAATATTTGTCCAAAAAGGCTGTTATTGGGGTATAGTTTGATTGGAAATGTATGAACTTATCTAGCCACATGGTTTTGTCAACTTCTTTCATGAACCTCAACTCAAATGTTGCATAACTTGTTCAACCTGGCTAGAACACTGGCTGTGCATAGATGGAAAAGGCCAGAGGCACTTAGAATGGGGGTGGGCTTACAACAAATGCAGTCAAACTGGAGGATCTGTTTCTGCAAAAGTTCACTTCCCTTTAAGTTACAGCAGCAAATAGTAGTTACATTTAACATATGCTGCATGTTTTGTATCCATTTAACATGTGCTACATGTTTTGTATACATTTAACATATGCTGCATGTTTTGTATACATTTAACATATGCTGCATGGTTTGTATCCATTTAACATATGCTGCATGTTTTGTATCCATTTAACATATGCTGCATGTCTTGTATTTATTTAACATGCTGCATCTTTTGTATCCATTTAATATATGCTGCATGTTTTGTATCCATTTAACAAATGCTGCATGTTTTGTATCCTTTTAACATATGCTGCATGTGTTGTATCCATTTAACATATGCTGCATGTTTTGTATCCATTTAACATATGCTGCATGTTTTGTATCCATTTAACATAGGCTGCATGTTTTGTATACATTCAGAATATGCTGCATGTTTTGCATCCATTTAACATATGCTGCATGTTTAGTATCTATTTAACATATGCTGCATGTTTTGCATCCATTTAAGATATGCTGCATGATTAGTATCTATTTAACATATGCTGCATGTTTTGCATCCATTTAACATATGCTGCATGTTTTGTATCCATTTAACATATGCTGCATGTTTTGTATACATTTAACATATGCTGCAAGTTTTGTATCCATTTAACATATGCTACATGTTTTGTATCCATCTAACATATGCTGCATGTTTTGTATCCATTTAACATATGCTGCATGTTTTGTATCCATTTAACATATCATGCATGTTTTGTATCCATTTAACATATGCTGCATGTTTTGTATCCATTTAACATATGCTGCATGTTTTGTATCCATTTAACAAAGGCTGCATGTGTTGTATCCATTTAACATATGCTGCATGTTTTGTATCCATTTAACATATGCTGCATGTATTGTATCCATTTAATATATGCTGCATGTTTTGTATCCATTTAACATATGCTGCATGTTTTGTATCCATTTAACACATGCTGCATGTGTTGTATCCATTTAACATATGCTGCATGTTTTGTATCCATTTAACATATGCTGCATGTATTGTATCCATTTAATATATGTTGCATGTTTTGTATCCATTTAACATATGCTGCATGTTTTGTATCCATTTAACATGCTGTATGTTTTGAATCCCTTTAACATGTGCTGCATGATTTGTATCCATTTAACATATGCTGCATGTTTTGTATCCATTTAACATATGCTGCATGTTTTGTATCCATTTAACATATGCTGCATGTTTTGTATCCATTTAACATATGCTGTATGTTTTGTATCCATTTAACACGTGCTGCATGTTTTGTATCCATTTAACATATGCTGCATGTTTTGTATCCATTTAACATATGCTGCATGTTTTGTAACCATTAAACATATGCTGCATGTTTTGTATCCATTTAAAATATGCTGCATGTATGCTGCATGTTTTGTATCCATTTAACATATGCTGCATGTATGCTGCATGTATGCTGCATGTTTTTATCTATTTAACCTATGCTGCATGTTTTGCATCCATTTAACATATGCTGCATGTTTTGTATCCATTTAACATATCATGCATGTTTTGTATCCATTTAACATATGCTGCATGTGTTGTATCTATTTAACATGCTACATGTGTTGTATCCATTTAACATATGCTGCATGTTTTGTATCCATTTAACATGTCATGCAAGTTTTGTTTCCATTTAACATAGGCTGCATGTGTTGTATCCATTTAACATGCTGCATGTTTTGTATCGATTTAACATACGCTGCATGTTTTGTATCCATTTAACATATTCTGCATGTTTAGTATCTATTTAACATATGCTGCATGTTTTGTATCCATTTAACATATGCTGCATGTTTTGCATCCATTTAACATATGCTGTATCTTTTGTATCCATTTAACATATCCTGCATGTGTTGTATCCATTTAACATATGCTGCATGTTTTGTGTCCATTTAACATATCCTGCATGTGTTGTATCCATTTAACATATGCTGCATGTTTTGTATCCATTTGACATATGCTGCATGTTTTGTATCCATTTAACATATCCTGCATGTGTTGTATCCATTTTACATACAGTACCAATGCGAGCAGTTTGACACCGGCGAGTTTTTCGGCGTTTTACCGGCGCTTTACCGGCGTTTCACCTGCGCTTTACCGGCGTTTCACCGGAGCTTTACCGGCGGCTTCACCGGCGCTTTACAGGCGAGTTTAAAAATGACAAAATCGGGAGATATTTTGTCCAGTTTCACAAGCCATCGCCACTGCGAAACAAATTATATTAGCGTCGTTATAACAGTGTCATTATAAAATCAAAATATTGCCGTGCCCGTTCAGTTAAGTAATTAATGAAAGGTCTGAATTGAGTGAAAACGTTCGACAATATCAGAAGCGCAATGGGAGTTTGAAACATTATATCGAAGTATTATTAGGGCCTACATCAATTGTATGTGAACATCACATCGGATTAATCAGATCGGAATATTAGAACATCACATCGAAATAATTAAATTCATTCATGAATTTAATAACGACAAGTCGTAACTGAAAATAAAGTGTCTACTCTCCTTCGAGTTTAGTGTTTTCCTTTTTAATGTGCAGATTATTTTTAGTCGCTAGTGCAATATTGCTTGTTTTTCCTATTCTGTTATTTTTAATTCCAACATTTTGTAACTTACTATTGTGTATGTAAGTAAATTCAATCACAGTGAAATAGATATATGCATAACCAACAAATTTAAGCAAACACTTTTGCCATATAATTGATCGGAATATTTCGAAAGCATGTCAACTTGTTAAAAAAGGTTAGCAAACTGTTTTCCAACCTCAAAAAACGCAATTCCTTAGACGAGACAGAAAAAGCTGCGCAATGTTTATTGCAGCGAACGGCAACTTGTTAGGACTTTGAAATTACGGGAAAATATGTACAAATCGCACTTGAAAAAAGTATGGGAGAATACACAACGAAATTAACAACATCAACTTACTCGGATATTTATATTTCGAATATCAAAGTCCTGTTCCAAGAAAAAAAAATTAAACTTTAACAAAACAAGTTTCCAAAGATAAAGAAAATTTCATTGAAACTTCTCCAGCATAGAAAATAAAAAAAGGAAAAGAAAACAAAAAGTATAAAAGCTGTAAAACTGCAAACAAATGCTATTTCCTTGTTTTGAAAATGTATTTTCTACTTCCATCTTTGCACATAACAAAGAATGAAAAAAACTTCCATAAACCAGTGGTACATTCCTTCCAAGTGGGGAGCTGTCGCCCCAGTTAATGGCCGCCAAGCTAATGTATAGCAAATTATTACCACACATCGCATCATGTACTTTTTAACGCAAAATCATTAGAAGTGTGTCAGAAAAACAACAAAATATCTCGTTCAATGATATGCCACCCGCGTCCCCCTTCACAAGTGACTAATTCTAGGTGGTTTATAACATGGCGACAGGATTCCTCGAACTCTTCGGCCACTAGCGCTAAGTTGTTGAAAGACATACTGCAGGCATGCATGACACTTTTATGTAAACATTTTAAATGGAGGAAAGCCGTAAAATAAAAAGACAACAATACCAAAACCGGGAGGGGGAGTGGACATATACCATTTTGTGAAGTGAGAAATTTAAGGAAATTTACTGAGCACGGGAGAGGGATGATGGAAGCATTGCCTTATCTTCATTTGGAAAAACAAATGAAAATGGGGAGGGGGATGGACAAAATCATATACCAAGTATGTTTTCACAGTAGAAAGAATTCCCCCACAAATTCAATGTTTAGTGATTAAATTTACCGTCTAAAACCTGAAACGGGGAGATCTTAACAAAAAACCATGGTACTGCCGCCCCCACCTCACCCCTATACACCCCATTCTTACTATTCGTACTACTTCCATTTTTTGTGGAGAAATTTAAGCAAATGGGAGAGGGGACGATACGATCTACAAGATTATGTTTTCATAAAAGAGATTGCCCCCACCCCAAATTAAATAGTTTAACGATTCCAGTTTGTCGCTTCAACTTGCAGACGAGTTAGGAGATCATAACAAAGATCCACTCCCCTGCCGCCCTCACCTTCCCCGCCCCCATCTGCCCCCTTGTTGCTGTCGTATTACTTTAATTTTTGTGGAGAAATTTAAGAAAATTGGAGAGGGGACGAGATAATCTACCAAATTACTGTATGCTTTCATTAAGGAGAATGCCCCCACCCTGAATTCGATAGCCTGATAATAATAAATTAAACATGTAAAAGAAGGAATCACTCTGATGTACCCCTCCAAATCGCTATTAACTGATGTGATCCCTGGTCCCTTACCCATAACCACCAAACTCAAGTTTGTGTCTTTAGACTTCAAATATTTGGAAGACAATATGAAAATCGGGAGGGGGCATACACCTTCGTAAATATTTCCCTTTAAATGTGAAAATCGTAAGTGTTCCCCTTTAAATGTGCCAATCTTAATTAATTAAACCACGCTAGGCCAAAGTCCAGACGCAGCTGGCGTCAATTTGTAAACAAATCTGTCAAAGATGCTGGGAATGGGGGCAGCGGCATTGTTTATGATTTTTTAGAAGTTTGCCGTGTTTTTGCGGTATGTGTTTCATAGAGATTAATTTTAATGGGAGTTTAAAAGTTCTTAAGTTTCGGGTAAGAATTAGAATATATCTGTTGGAAGAAAAGACATTTTCGCACGATATAATTGTAAAGAAATAATTTAGCACCTAGGCTTATCAAATAGTGGGAGCACATGTGTATTTCTGTTTACTTACGTCAGTGATTTCGGACATAGATTGTAATGAATTCTTTTCAACATGGAGGTCTACACTGAGCAAAGAGTTCTAATTCAGAATTTTATTGTTCTCAGTTTATTTTATTTTTTCTATTCTCTTTCGGGTTTCACTTTTACTGTATATGGAACAACATATTTAAAAGTTTTTTACGTTTCTTAATATTTTGGTGGAAATATTTCACGAGTTAAAATTTTACTCCACTATTTGGAATACTATATATTTCGGAATAAAACATGGAAATCTCAGTAAGTTAAACTTGTTTATTTTTATTGCGCCAATCCTTTTCATTTCGCTTATCATTTTACTTTTAGTTTATGTTATTTTAATCAATTTTCATTTTATAATGTATATAAAAAAAATGGCCGTGCCCGCCCCGATAGTGCAGACACAAGTTGCGTTGCCACGGTTTCTTACTTTTCAGGTTGTAATTTTTTGTTCAACTTATTGAAAATAAATAATGATTGTAAATCTCTGTGGTACACTCTGCATTGTCGTTACCAATTTAAAGTGGGCTGTTCTGTGTCCTTTGAAAAGACACGGGAAAAACTTAATTTTGCTTAAAACGGCAATTTGTATCAGTTTAAATGTATCTGAAACTAAAGAAATTTGCAGGTTCGATACGTGTGCAGACGTTAAATATTACACACAGTAGACCGAGGACTTCCCTCGCTGAAAGAAATACGAGTTGTGATGAAAAATAACGCTCGTCATAGTATCTTTGTATTGAAAAATTATATCGCAAGTTGCATGAAAACCAATACCAGGTTTTTGGCTTCGAGAACGGGTTTTTTTTCGGCGCTTTACCGGCGGCCTCACCAGCGCTTTACCGGCGGCTTACCGACGCTTTACCGGCGGCTTACCGGCGCTTTACCGGCGCTTTACCGGCGGCTTACCGGCGCTTTACCAGCGTTAAAATTACCGGCGCAATTGTCAAACTGCTCGCATCGGTACTGTATGCTGCATGTTTTGTATCCATTTAACATATGCTGCATGTTTTGTATCCATTTAACATATCCTGCATGTGTTGTATCCATTTAACATATGCTGCATGTTTTGTATCCATTTGACATATGCTGCATGTTTTGTATCCATTTAACATATGCTGCATGTTTTGTATCCATTTAACATATGCTGCATGTTTTGTAACCATTAAATATATCATGCGTGTTTTGAATCCATTTAACATATCTTGCTTTTTTTTTATCCATTTAACATATCCTGCATGTTTTCTATCCATTTAACATATGCTGCATGTTTAGTATCTATTTAACATATGCTGCATGTTTTGTATCCATTTAACATATGCAGCATGTTTTGTATCCATTTAACATATGCTGCATGTTTGTATCCATTTAACACATGCTGCATGTTTTGTATCCATTTAACATATGCTGCATGTTTTGTATCCATTTAATATATGCTGCATGTTTTCTATCCATTTGACATATGCTGCATGGTTTTGTATCCTCTATAATTACATCAATAAAGGAGCGATTGTAAATATTTCTGTAATAAGATTATCAAATTTTGTTGAATCTAAATCTCTTTTACTCACCCAAAGTCATTGCTCATCATCTCTTCGCAAAAAGAGATTAAATCCTGTCCATCCCCAGAATTACACAAGACATCAACACCATCACTATGTTTTGGGTTATCGGAATTCCAATGGCAGTCTGACTCTTGGTTGCTGAAATTAACCAGAACCAAAAGGTTTTGTGGTTCCGATGCTTTTTTATATATGCTGATTGATATGCAAGTTTTGGATTAACTGTCATGTCATTGCATATCATGAAATATTTGTTCCAGGATATTTATTCGTAAGCCATGACTATCATGCATGATGCAGATTTATGAAATAGACATACATATTGACAACACTAGCATGTGCATAATAATTAACAACATTGTTATATCAAGTATGATGCAAAACAGACATACGGTTGCTCATGTATCATATTTAGATAATTTAAGGTTAAATAAGCCCCGCCTACTCATTAATATGCATGGTATCCCCACAAAAACCAAAAAAGGACATCCACAGACCATGGGCTATCTGTGTATCACATAAGACTTTAATCCAGTTTATCCTTCTCTAGATACCATGATTACAAGCAATTTTTCCAGCAAAATCATATTAAGCCCCGCCCACTATGCATACTTATGAAATTCAACGTTTTTTATACCATGAACATGTACTGTACACAATAGCAAACATCATAACTGTAACTGTACCAAATATGAAACAAAACATATATGTGCTTGTTATAATACAAGCATCTCAACATTTTTACATTAAGCCCTGCCTACTCATTAATATGCATGACATCACCACCAAAAACAATAGGGCACATCTACGGAATCCACTGAGCCATTCTTGAGATATCGTGTTAACAAACTGGCCATCACATACACACATACATACACACACACACACACCATCATGACCGCATAAGTTCCTAATGCCATCGCATCGGAACCAAAAAGGGAATCAATTGTATGCAAAAGTGTCAAGCAAAGATTTATCACCTCATCATAATGTAAGTAGACAGGAGTGCTGAAAGCAAGGGCCATGTTGATTTTTGCATCTTAGCGTGATTTCCCCCTCCCCCACTTTTGACTTTGCCCCTCCCCCCTACTTTCGGTCAGCAAATCCCACCCATAATCCCAAATAATGAGTAGAGAGACCATTTTATGAGTATATAAAATACCTGACATCTTGAGGATCCACTGCTATCCAATCCGTGTCTGAAACCCCCAAAAAACCTGATTCTTGACTTGCAGGATCATCAATCTCTGGAAACAGCTGATCATCCAAAGCAAAAGCCAAGGGAGTGTCATTACCAGGGGCATCTTCCAATGGCCCCTCTTCGTAGCCTGGCATCAACTGCCTCCTTGCACATATTCTCATGGATACTGGTTTGTTTGGAATTAAATCATACTGGATATCATCTGTATCTGGCCTCTCACATAACTGCTGTAAGTAGGGATCCACCATTGGAACATCTTCAATTAGGACCTTAAACTGGGGTGAACGCCAATCTTCAATTAAGACCTTGGGCTGGGGTGAGCGCCAATCTTCAATTAGGACCTTGGGCTGGGGAGAACGCCAATCTTCAATTAGGACTTTGGGCCGGGGTGAATGATAATCTTCAAGACCATATGCAGGAATATAGCTGTCAGAGGTCATTTTACTGTAGATACTTCCTGCTGAAATGAGATAAAAAATAAAGTTATTTGGGGAAATTAAAAGTAAAAAGTCAAGGGGTAAAACCCTCTTTTATGAGTCTGCACTGTTATTTTTGTTTGTGAAAGTCAATGCCATAAAGCTTCAGAAAGTTACTAATAAGGCACACTGCAGAATGTAATCTCTGTTACATTACCACACTGACCTCAGGATGTGCATGATAACCATCTCTGCTACACTACCCTCAGCTGTGCATGATAACCATCTCTACTACACTACCACTGCCCTCAGGTATGCATGATAACTATCTCTGTTACACTACCACACTGACCTCAGGATGTGCATGATAACCACATCTGCTACACAACTACACTGCCCTCAGGATGTGCATGATAACCATCTCTGCTACACTACCACACTGCCCTCAGGATGTGCATGATAACCATCTCTGCTACACTACCACACTGCCCTCAGGATGTGCATGATAACCATCATATTGAAGTGTTTGTACAGTATTCAACTAAAACCAGACTCAAGAACCAAATGTTTAAGTTTAGAAGGGTATGAACTTGTCCAAAGACATAACCCTTACTTAAAAAATAATATTTTTTGATTAATGCTGACAAAATTCATTTTGCATCTTGCCCTAAATTTCCCCTTGCTTCCATGCTGTGTAAATACTATCACTACAATTTTTGAAAATGACGGATTTCAGAAAGCTTAATCTTGCTGCATCTGTCTGAACTTTCCACCCTACTGATTAAAAAAAAAGGATCTATTGTTAACCAGCAAGCACAGTGTATTGTGCTTGCCTTATTAGATCAGGGTGGTGAACCAGAAAGCTTACTGAGCAACAATAGTTGGCTGTTTAAAGCATTTAGAGCTAAACGATTTGTCTGCAGAGAGCATGCATGACTAAGTTTAGTTAAAATTTGTTAAAGAAATATTTTCAGCACAGAGCCAACAACCTTTACTTTTCATGCATTTTTGTTTACTGTAGTAACACAACAGTGTTCGGTTATACCACGCCAGGTTGCTCTTGGAATAGCAGCAGTCAAATTCAAAACATATAAACATTTCAGAACTCGCCCCTTGAACAGAACTCCATCCTGATTTTCTGTGCCTGTGGCATTTCAGTAACTGCATGTGGCGGTTTGCAATTTCAGTTTATTTCCAAATTATTCCACTTCATGTTTTAACCAAATTTGCACTCTAAAGGTGTGAAATAGGTTTTATTTGGACAAATTGTTAGAAGATTCAACCTTTGAACATCAAAATTCAGTTGACGCTTTATTTTGTATTTCTACGCAAATTCATTTCGAAGTTAAAAGATATCAAGAGCAGCATTCCAACAATAAAACTTCCTCCTGTATAACGGCAACACAAGGGGAGTTTGTACTTGAGTAACATCAATATGTCTTATGTCTGTGGAGTCTTAGGCATAAAGAAACTTGTAAAGTGATTCATTGTATATTCTTAAGTAACCAATGAATAATTTCATTGAGTCATATTCAAAGAAGCTTGAGATTATGTGTATAATTATCTTGTAATTGCTATTGCCTACCATTATCTTTGGAAATTACTTTTCGCACTGCACGTGTTTGCTTTACGTAAGTGCATAAGTCCTGACCTCTAGACACAAAGAGTCCTTACTTGTATATTGCACTGATGAATGGAAATGGCGTTACCGCAGGATTGTTTGTCAAAATGGTGTCAAAGGGAGTAGGTTACGATAATGGTTTGGGAAGATTTTGAAAGTCACTCAGAATTACGCTGCTGAAAATAGTGCTATTTTTACAATTTCTGCACCAAATGAAATAATTTAACTAGTTTTCAGGGTATAATTGATCCAAGTAAGAAGTCCTTGATGTTCAAATATTAAGTTTTTATAAAATTACAGCATTTTTTGTTGAGTTGTCTCAATTACCTGTGTGACAGAATAATTGCGTAATACCTTTTCAACTCATTGAGAGCTTGTCCTTTGAACGGGATGGAAATGTCACTGGCAATTTCATCCCGTCCATTTTTCAAGGGGCGCTTTCTTCAAATGATGATTTGACAAAGTGCTGTATGATGCCAATAGCATCATAGTGTTCATACAGTACAGGCCCGGGCCTGCAATTTTTAACAATGGCAGTAAAATCATTGAAATGCAACAACTCCTTAAGACGTTGTTTTCCTTTATTAAGTCTTATAATTGTATCACATAGGGCATACATGAAATTCACAGAAATACTCCTTTATAAAGTCTTATAATTGTATCACATTGGGCATACATGAAATTCACAGGAATACTCCTTTATAAAGTCTTATAATTGTATCACATAGGGCATACATGAAATTCACAAAAATACCCCTTTAAAGGAATATTCTCATGGATTTTCATTTTTTCATAAATAGAGAAAATTTGTAGAAACAAAGTGGTGAAAAGACTTATGTTAATATTTTATTCCGTTTAGAAATTGTAACAATTTAAAGAGTAGAAAACTGTCCTTAAAAACACCTCATACAGTATGTCCTTCAGATTGGTGGTCATGAAGGCAATTCCAGCACAGTTCTTATGTATTTGTTATAAATTTAATCACTTTTTTACATTATCGAACATTATAGAGATAAGGTGGAATATATAATTTACAAGAAAACATCATTTTGTACATCACATTTTCAATGAGGAAAAATCCATATCATTTTTAAAGAAATATAAGACGTTTAATTGTTGAAATTGTTTCTATGACATCACAGATCATGTTGCCAATCAGTCACTTTTGTCCAAATTGAAAAATACTTTTAAATTTTGTAACTTCTAAATGGAATAAGATATTAACATAGTTTTTTCACCACTTTTGTTTCTAATTTTTTTTACAGGCATATGATACACAGCTATTTTTATCACCAGTTTGAAGATAAGCTTCTCCCACTAAGACACCTTACAGGATGAGTGATTTTAATCACAAAAGTGCCTTGGTTATTCTGCTTTGGCTTTGTGCAATCTTATACACACAAATAGCCTTGGGCTACTTGGCTGTGGTTTACATAGGAATGGCAGATACACAATCATTGTTTTGGGTGGAAACACAATACACTGAACAGGAAGCCAGATTGGTAATTGTTATACCTGACTTTTCAAGATTGACTCAGGTGTCGGGTGCAGGAAGACTTAAAGAGAAACTTTTGGCATGTACTCGTTAGGATTCTTGCCTAATGTTTATGCTATATATGCTTCAATTTCTGCTTCTTTCTTTTTAAAAGCCCCCATCCCCAGGTGATAAAACTCTATCATTAGTCTTAGACTTAACGTTAGTCTTCATCTTATTTAGCCTGGGCCTAAATTATTGCGATGAAAATTCATTTAAATTCCCTGCAAAACAAGTTCAAAAATTTCCTTTTCACATCTGACCGTGTAGGCTCTAGACGTATACTGAATAATTACGCCTTGTGCATACCAAGTGAAGTCATCTCATTATCCTTTTCTTTAGGTCTTAGCGTTAAGTTAGGTGTTAACGTTAAGTTAGGCCTTCACGTTAGGCCTATGCAGGTCTAACATTAATACAGTATGCCTACATAGCCTACGTTAGGCCTAACGTTAAGTAGGCCTAGGCTATTATTCATATTAACGTTATGATAATAATAACGATTTAAATAGTTGCTTTCAATGGCCACGGCACATCTTGCAACTAGCGAAAACCTTTATTTAAGATTGGACAATTATAATCATTGCCTACCAAATAAACTAGTACTCCCCGTAGTACCGTCGGACTGATGCCAGATGTGTTAGTATGGCTGTCGTTAGTGACAACTGGTCATCCTTGTATGGCAATAGACCTATCCAAAAGTTGTTTACCATCCAGGAACTTTACAAGCACTGGAAAATTGGTATGCACAGTGCGGGAAACTGTACGTACGCACATTATGCTTGATTGATTATGGGTAAATCAATGTAAAATGGGTTATTCTAACCTATTTCATCAATAATTTTACATAAAATGCTTGAATTTAGTTAATAATTTGTATGCAAAATAGTAGTGGGAAGTAATCTACACAGTTGGTTGTAATTTTAACAGAAAATTTGTTGTTTCGCAAGTAAACAAAACTCCAACTTGAACTTTGCACAAAATTTTAACCAAGCAAGGCCAGTATTACGTTAGCGCATAAAAATACGGATTCGATTAATCAGTTATTAATCGCTGGGAAAACTCTTTCGGCGATTGTAATCTAAGTATTACTAGGCCTAAATCAACACATTAATCAAATTTTGTCAAATTCAAAAGGTATAGGCCCTAAGCCATAAATCTGAGTAGGACCAGAATTGTTGCATATTAGAGTATTCAGTCATTCGTGCATTTTGAACATCTGGGACTCTTTGTCGGTGAAAACGTGCTACAATTTGTGCACAAGTGAACACCACGCTTTATTCTACATGTACGCACGATACATATATTTCAAACTTCAAAATGATCTTTTTTACAATATTTTTTCCACATTTGCAACAATTTCCTGTAAAATTACCAAAGATTTAGGCCTCTAAAGGTAACCAATTTCACACTAGGCGTAATGGTAAAATGCTTTTGTTTTCACTGACAAACTGGTTGTTCAGATTTACGCATGTTCTTGTGATGTCATCCCGAATAGGCCTGCTCACACATACACACATGGGCAGACGCAAAAAATTGTGTCCTGTTCGAAAAATTTATGACCCGTAACCCCTAATATGAGGTTATCATATGAGACCCCCTGGTGGGCCCCACCAACCCCGTAATATCAAGGAAGGGGGGAGGGGGGGGGGGCCTATGTAGTGTAGAGGGCAGCCTACACTATAATCTACTACAGCATGACTTGTCTTTCTCCTTAAAAATTTGTTCCAGCAAATCATAACCACAAACTTATTATTGTATCAAATAGTGAGACCACTTTATCTTAATTAAAATAACCACACAATAAGGACTTCATCCATTGCTAATATGATACTCAGCACCAACTTCCACAACAACTAAGGTTTTCAGAATAAAGATTATGTATCAGGTCGGGTCTAACTGTTTGAAACTTTAAGGAGCAGAACAACTAATGAGGCAGTTCTTTGCCTAAGGACGGCAAAGTGACTAATGCTACCTACCTAGGTCTACTGTGCCTATGATGAATTCTCGATGAAAGGCTTGCTGCCCGAGTCCAGATTGTAGTAAATCTGAGCTTAAGAGCCCATTTGTGTCACTGTAATGATGAAAGTTAACACTCGCTTGCACCAATGCTTATCAAGTCTGTTTTTGAAAATGTTTAGGTAGCATCCATCACAACAACTGGTAATGTTAGAGTTCCAAAGTTTACAAACACACTTCAAAAAGAAATTGTCTTGAACACTTGTGCGACAATATGGTTACAATAGCGTATCTCACCCCCACACATGTGTATGTGGGCAGTGGCGTAGCCAGGATTTTTATATTGGAGGGGGGGGGGTGGAGAATTGAATCAAAAGGACAAGATATTTAGTGGTGTAGTTGAGGTGACACCAAAGGTGTCACTTCGAGCGCAAAGTGTTTGACTTGTGGGCATGGGGTCCAGGGGCCCACTTAAGGGCCTCTAATGGGGTCCAGGGGCAAAGCCCTCGGAACATCTCGCAAAATTGACATTTCAAGGGAAAAAAAGTATGTCATAATGCATAGCCTAGTAAGGTGTATCATACAAGTCGGTTTATTTGAAATGGAGATATAATACACTATATACAAAACACAAAACCAAAGAGCAAAGCGCTCAAATCGCATAAAGGTTTAAAATATTATTACCGAAGAACCTTTTTCTGAGAAAGTGCCCTTTTGAAATCTAAAAACATAATAAGCACTTGAAACATCAAATCTTGTTGAACCGACAGAATAAGATCTGAACTGACAGTGACACTAAGTGACAGAATAAAATATTGGGAGGGTGGGGCGATTCTCCCCCCCCCATTCCTATTCCCTTCCTCCGGCTATGTCACTGTAGGTGGGTGATAATAATTAACTAGCTTAACTTTACAAACAAAACATGGAGCATTCCGTCTCAAATTTTTCACAACAAAATGATTCATAACATTAACAAGTAGGCCTAAGCCATATGCAGTTAACCGTTACAAAGTGTTGTTAGGCCTAGGCTATCCTATATTCCCCGTCGGCCCCTCCACATGTGTTCCTAGCGTTATAGTACTAGCCTATATAGGTTGCCATAACGCTAGGAATACCTGTGACTAGGCCTAGTACTAGTAGCCTACCGTCGGACTGATGCCAGCCGTGCTAGTATGGCTGCCGTTGGCGATGGCTGGCCGTCCTCATGAGTCATATGATATAGCAATTCCAATGCCAACCCGTACTGAGGGATGTGTATAATAATTAGGCTAGGGGATATTTAGGCCTGGCTTTAATTAAAGTTAACGAGTAACATTATGCTAACGTAGGCCTGGCCTACGTCAACGTTAGTAATGTTAGGCCTCATTAGGGCCTAGGCCTACTGGTGAAGATAGAGAAATTCATTAGACTGAATTGATCAAATAAATAGAAGAACATTTACACTCACCTCATGCTAACTTAGTGCAGGAAATATTTCACAATTAGAACTAATAACTTTTCGTACTAGGCTTATGCCTAACGTTAGGCAATAATGGATGAGACTCACATAGGGCCTACAGACAAAACTGGAGTTCAACGAGTTAAGGTTAACTTACTGAGGCCTAGGCCAAGTCGGCCTAGCCTGCGCGCACGATAGTCGGTTAGTCAACTGTTGCTATGTTTCGCGCGCTGTCTGATGACATGGTATGGTGTGTACGACGTAGGCCTACGTACGTTATGGTTGGTCATGCGGATCATAACGTCTTCTAGATCCTAACGTTAATATTACGCCGACAAAAAATCATTTCTTACGCCGTAACAATCATTTCTTACGTCGTAACAATCATTTTTACGTCGTAGCAATTCCATTTCATACGCCTAAAAGGGGTCGCTAATTGGCTGTTTCCTTTAGACGTAAGAATAGACATAATTTTACGCGCCAAAACCAATTTTAGACGTATTTTACGTCTAAGAAAAATCATTTCTTACGTGGTAATCATTTATTTGCCTAATATCTTAGTGAGATAAACATCTCACTCAGTATATGCCGTACATGCTAGTTGCCACACACTACTTGCAATACAGTCGATGCATGTGGCTACAGTACACAGACATATGTTATCTAACTAAGTGACTAACTATAGGCCAGTGAGTCTCACTAGTGTTAGTGTTGTGTGCAAGATCAAGGAGTCCATTGTTAAGGATGTTGTACTAGATCATTTACTGGTCAATGGTTTGCTAATTTGTCCCAGCATGGGTTCTTACCTAAGAGGTCTTGTACGTGTTTCTAATTTATTGGAGTTTCTTGATGATGTTACTAAACTAGTTGATTCTGGTCATAATGTGAATGTTATCTATTTAGATTTAAAAAAACAATTGATAAGGTTTCATTGATGAAAACAAGGGCGCTTGGTGTGAAGGGAAAGTGTGCCAGTTGGATAAATTTCTTGGTTAGTTGACAGGTCACAGAGAGTTGTTGTTAATGGTGAAGTATCCATGGAAGAAGCTTACAAGTGGTGTTCCCCAGGGTTCTGTATTGGGTCCGCTCCTTTTCTTAATCTTGATTGATGTTTCCCTTGGCTCCAGGATATATAATGCTAGGGATTCTTCAGATTTGCAAACTGATCTGGATAAGTTAGTTTCTTGGTCCCAAACATTGTAGATGTTGATAAATGTTTAACAGACCGCCGTGCTGTAGTGGTTAGTGCTTTGTCCTCTCAACCGTACGTCCCGGGTTCGCATCCCAGTGGGTCTAACTGGTTATCAAAGGCTGTGGCCGTCTTAATATAATGTCCAGCACTGGATGCTTTCGGGACGTTCAACCTTGCTATGATATGCTAAATGCAAAGTTATTCATTTTGGTCACAAGAATTTGGCTATTGATTACTGCAAGAATGATTCAAATCTTGGTTGTGTTTATCAAGAAAGGGTCTATAGGTGTTGTCATTACTAGCAATCTGAAGCCATTTAAACAGTGTGCTTTAGCAGCTGCAAGAGCAAATAGGATGCTTGGCTTGATTAAAAGATTTTTTTTTATCTTGTTAGAGAGGTTCTTCATTTGTATAAGCAGTTAGTCAGGCCTCACATTAAGTATGCTATTCAGGCTTGGAGTCCTTTTTATAAGAAGGATAAGTTCATTTGGAGTAGGCTCAGCGAAGAACCACTAGACTTATTCCCGAAGTTAGGAATCTCTCTTATAAATCTAGATTGCGAATTCTTGGCTTGACTACGCTTGAGTTGAGAAAAGTACGTGGCGATATCATTCAGGTTTTTAAGTTCCTATCTGGTAGTGGTGCTTTGACTTCCTGTTATTTCTTGCATGTTTCAGCTAATCCTCATGTGACACGTGGTAATAGTTTGAAGTTGACCACAGAATTCTCACGGATAGATATTCGGCATTTTAGCTTGTCGCAAAGAGTTGCTAATAAGTGGATTGGTTTGCCTGAGTGGGTAGTTACCTCCAATTCTATTCACAATTTCAAAGTCAACATTAATACATTCTTTACTAACTCTGGGCGTCTTTGATTTTGATTTTTTTTTGTGGTGGTGGTGGTGTTAGTTTGGGCTTTTTATGGGGTGACTACCCTTTATTAGCCCGTAATCTTGTTATGGTATGTTATGTTAATTCTTACGTCGTAGCAATTCCATGCAAAGCATACGTCTAAAACGGGTCGCTGATTGGCTGTCTCTAGACGTGAGAATAAATAGATTAGTTTTCACGCGGAAAATTATTATTCGTACGCCTAAAGGAAGCAGCCAATTTGCGACCCGTTTTAGACGTATAAAATGGATTTGTAAGAGATGATTAAAAAATAATTGTTACGACGTACGTAAGAAATGATTTCAACTGAATTGCTGTGCTAATCATAATAGCAATACTTCTTCGCGTTGCCTGTATGATAAAGGTCATTTTGCAGACATGAATAATAAGTCGTCTGATACGTTATCCCCTACATGTACATCAAGCAATGTTAACCTTTGCTGGAAAGTTTTTAAACATAATATGTCTCATTGTATTAATAAACATATTCCAATTTTTGACCCAACTCGTCTAAAGAAGCAAAAAGGCACCACTCCTCTTAGCAAGGATATTATGAAAAAAGGTATGAGAGGTGTTGGCAGAGATATGTCGAGACAAAAGATCACCAGAAGTATTTAGGGTATTGTCGTGTAAGAAATCAAGTGCGTGCTATGACCAGAAAAGCCCGGATTGAACATGAAAAAATGATTGCATCTGAAGCGAAGTCAAACCCTAAAAAGTTTTGGGGTTATGCCAAACCTAAGACAAATTTCAAACAGGGCATAGCTCACTTGCAGACCAGTAGGGTTGATGAGCACGGTGAACCATTATTAACTATATCTGATCTTGAAAAATCCAAGGTCTTGTCTCATTTTTTCATGAGTGTATTCACAGTTGAAGATAATAACAAAATGCCTGACTTTGAGAGACGAAATTTCCAAGTTCCTCTCAGTTCTATTTCCATATCACATGATACAGTACTTGCAAAATTAAAATGTTTAAATACTTTTAAGTCAGCGGGACCAGATGGTATCCAACCAAGGATTTTAATGAGTGTTCTGATACCATTGATCTATACCTGACTACTTTGTTCCAATTGTCCTTAGACACTATGACAGTTCCAGATGATTGGAAGGTGGCAAGTATCTCACCTATTTTCAAGAAGGACAACAAATCTTTAATATCAAATTATCGCCCTGTGAGCCTAACAAGTGTTGTAGGTAAAACGATGGAATCGATTATTAGAGACCATATGATGGAACATCTTAATAACAACAATCTAATTAGTCCTCAACAGTTTGGTTTCATGAAAGGGTGATCTACTTCTTTACAATTGTTAAAGGTTTTAGATGATCTGTCCCTAGCATGTAAAAATAATGAGAGGGTTAACATTATATATCTCGATTTTATGAAAGCTTTTGACAAGGTGCCACATAAACGTCAGCTTCATAAATTAAAGCTATATGGTATTGTGGATCCATTATATAGCTGGATCAGATCCTTTCTTACAAATAGGTCACAGCGTGTTTTAGTAAATGGTTGTACTTCTAATTCAGTGACAATGACCAGTGGTATACCACAAGGTAGTGTTTTGGGTCCGATCCTATTCATTATATATATAAATGATCTTCCTGACACTGTGAGTTCTTCAATTTACCTTTTTGCAGATGACGCTGAGATTTATAGGTCAATGAGGTCAACTCAATACCATAATATCTTGCAAGCTGACCTGGACTCCTTGGCTAACTGGTCTTCTGAATTTCTATTGAAATTTCACCCAGACAAGTGCAAGATCCTCGAAATTGCACGTTGTTCTCCTTCAGGTGATTTATACTACACTATCTTGAATCACAATTTTGAATTTGTAACTAATGAGAAGGATCTAGGAGTAACTTTTGACTCCAAGCTTACTTTTGAAGTTCACAACAACGAGAAAGTCAACAAAGCAAGTATGACACTTGGACTCATCTGTAGATTCTTCACATATTTTGACAAAACCTCTTTAGTCCAACTCTATAAGCAGATAAGGCATTTTTAAGACCTCATCTGGAATTCTCAAACTGTCTGGGCACTCATAAAAAAATATAAAAAAGCATTGAGTTGATCGAAAATGTTTAAAGGAGAGCCACCAAACTTATCCCACATTTGCGTAATCTGCCATATCCTGACAGGCCTAATAATCTGAAACTACCAACATTAAGTTACAGAAGAGCAAGAGGTGATATGATTGAAGAATATAAGATGGTCTCACATACAAGAGTTACAAATTTATTACCTATTCGTAATAAAACTAGAACAAGAGGTTCTAAAAACAGAAAAATTCTTCAATCACATTCATTCACCAGCGTTCGACATATTTTGTTCTCCAATCGGATTTGCAAGTAATGGAATAATTTCTCCTAAGGAGGTCGTGGGAGCATGCAATTTAAATTTGTTTAAGAACAGGCTGGATAAGCACTGGTGAAATCGGGCTTTTCGCTTTCACTTCAAGGCCGAGAGTCACGAATTACTTGACACTTTTAGGTCTGAAATCTCAGGCTACTAGCCTTTCGTCCGAAAACATCATTGGTAAGTATTACTAAGACTTTATTAAGTATTAATGTTAAGTATTATTATGAGTTTTCGGTAAGCGCTTTATTGGTTATAATTATATCATATAATTGACTAAAATAACAACAAATTAAGAAATAAAATGAAACCAATTATATATTGACTCATTACATTTCTTATGTGTATAAGATGTGTGAAACGTTGGCAATACTTATATGACAAACAACTGCAGAATTTTCACAACTATCACTGCAAATTAATAACATCCCCCCCCCCCTCTCCTCTCCTCCCTTTTAAATTCCTTTTTTCATTTATGCACACACACAACGGATCACCATTGC
The DNA here is from genome assembly GCA_020152595.1 of Chiridota heheva. Classification (NCBI taxonomy): domain Eukaryota; kingdom Metazoa; phylum Echinodermata; class Holothuroidea; order Apodida; family Chiridotidae; genus Chiridota; species Chiridota heheva. The sequence goes on from JAIGNY010002902.1 coordinate 316,157, forward strand.
ACATCTGGAAAAACAATGAAAAACATTTTTAAAAAGGAAATATTCTTCAACAATTTACAATCAGAAGACGCTTCAACAATTTTTGCAAAGATTGAGCCTCTGTTTCACACCCATTGTAAGGTATTCTCCAATGCCATTAATTCTCACTGCAGAAGAAACGGACAAGTTTTAATGAAGGGTGGGGGCACTGGGGTGAAAAGCACTTTTTCTTTCAAAGGGGCACTTTCATCATTTCTTAAGGGTATGATTTTCATATAAGTAGGGGGCATACGCCTCCACTGCCTAAGTGCCCTTCAGGCATAGGCGTGCGGGCAATGATAAATTTAGAGCTGAGATGTTTTCCCTGAATGAGCAAGGGTGTTGATAGCCGTTTTAGTGGCAATCCGAACGCGGAAGCGCGACCAATGTGGCGTGGGGTCCAGGGGCTCGCTAAAGCTTCATTCCTTCCTCACACCGCATACCGATACGTGTCAAACTGGATTATCATTTCCGCATAGTGACTCATGTCAAAAAAGCCGCAGAAAATAGGATTTAATCTAAAATATCTTTACAGTTTTCAAAAGATTGGCGTTTTCTCTTTCTAAAGTATTGAATACGTTAATCAATATCTATTTGATCAAACCTTCAACTTTTACTTACATTCGTCACTATGCAGCGTCACTAAGCAAATGACATTCATCACTACGCGAAAAAGAGGGACATAATTTGGTTCACCGGAACCGGAATGTTTTTAAAGTTGGAGGGCCAAAAGTTATTGCCTCGTGATCAACAATCTGAATATGTAGTGCGAGCATAACAGCATGCTGTCCAAGGGTCCGCTTAATGGCCTCTGGGTCCAGGGGCAATGGCCCAAAAGCGCCAGGAATATTCTATATTTTAGGGCTAAATTGACCTCAAAATAACATCAAATCATGGTTTGGTTCCAATCAAAATCAGTTCTACATGCACAGCAAACTCTTGAAATATTCAGTATTTTGGGTTGAAAATCAATATCCCGACACCATACTATAACTCCCTGGTAATTGGGCATTAACATTCCTGAAAAAGCTCTCACTCCCTAGGAATTCACTATCCCTCCTTTACCAACAGCCATACGCCGAGCTCCATTCACATAAATCCAAGACACACACAAAAAAACTCCTTAGCGCAACACTGCCCTCTCCACACAAATATAAAGAATAATTCCAAAATTTCATATCTAAATGTAAACATTGGCAAGAATGACATCTGGCCACATCAAAGTTGTAAATTTCTCACACTAACCTGTTAAACCTGCCAACCCTGTAATAATAATTCATACAAAAACACAAACATTTGATCTAGACCACCATCAACTCATATATACATTCATACATACTGCTAGGAAATCACATTACACCCACTCTAAAAAGAGAAAAAAAGGGGAGGCATCGGAACTACTAAAGCTTTTGGTTTTCTGGTTGAACTATGAAAGTATTAAGGACTGTCTTCTCGCCGTTGTAAGTTGTAACAGTAGGCCTACAGGCAAAGGGACAAAGGACCTTTCGTATCTGACAAGTATGCATATTTCTTGGAAGTGGTACTGAAATGCTCAGATTTAACTTTTTATTGATCAACCACATTTGGGATGCAATAAAATAATGTTTGAACCGAGCTTGATAATATATACTTTCGTATTATACATTTGGTAATTAATGTTGGTTTAAAATTAATTAAATCAAAATAGGCCTATGATATATACATTGGAAATATAGCGAAGGCCATTCATACTAGGAATAAGACCAATAGTTTTGTCAATAAACAAAATAGTAATTGCTTACATTTGATGAAAAACCAGGTATTACTTGGAATAAAACTAAAGTTGGATGGCAGGTGAAAGTCACAAATTTGCCACATGATGGTAATCTTATATACATGCATTTACTTCATGAGCAAAAATGATTGCACGTGTACACTCTTGACTCATATGTATTAGTTATAAGAAAAAAATATTTAGCTAGTTGCAGATACAAGTGCTTGGTTATACACATGCATATCCGATGATTTTCCAATTTTGATGATATTCCATGAAAATAGAGCACATGTACTACACATCAGCATACTAATAAACATATATATTTCGCTTCTTACATAAATAATTTTCCTGTAAGACTTTCAATTTTTTGATGAAAATTTGATCTTCAAGCATGCACAAAGCTCACCTTGTAAGTGAGTTATTAGTATAGGCAAAAGAAAGAGTTTTCCATAGATGCCCTGTTCATAATGTTCATACATGCATTACACATTCCATTGGCATAACAGGTATAATTTAAGCAGTCAGAAAAATCACATTTAGATGAGCATATAGTCTGAGAATATGATCTTATGCCATGGTGTGATCATGTGATGTATATAACTTGTCTGTATACTTCATTCTTCTTTATATAGGATAGCTCATTTAGCTGAAAGCTGCAGGTCCTATTTACAATCAAATAAAAGGCCAAACATACAAATATTGGCAAAAAGACAAGTACAGCAAATCTAAAGTAACAAAGTATACGTTACAATTTAAGATAAAACGTGAGACATCTAAAGAAGATGACCACATGCAGTATAATTAGACATCTAAAGTTGATGTATGACAAAACAGCAAACATTTGGCAGCTTTTACAGTTTCTTAAGTTTTCAAGCTGCATGATCTCCTCATGAAGCTTATTTTTCAATGTACTTTCTGTGTTGGAACACACATAGGCCTATATATAGCTTGATATGAAATACAAATTGAAAAAAAAAGGTATGAACTAAATACTTCAGCGGGCAACACTTTCAGTTATTCAGATGATCAATTTTGCATTGTGTGATTTCTTAGTGTGTGACCTTTTTACTTGGTGTTTAGATTTACAATTTACAGCCATGGTGCATCAAAAAAGGGAAATCAGTTAAGCAAGCTAAACTTTGCTGCTTATTTGAGAAAGCACCCACAAGAGGTCCACCCGACCAAAAAACATAAATACCAAGTAAAATCCACCTAGATTTGATAATAAATTCCTTATGCAAAACCAGATTAGGAATTGTGTAGATGGAACTTGATCAAAAAACTTACATTCAATGAATTTACAATCTGCCTTGCTGTGGTCGTATATCTTAGTAATGGGTTTACTGTTACGTTAATAATTACTGGTTTTAAACATAGGCCCATGGCATATTAATAACAATAAGTGCATTTTGATACTGATTATAGTCCTACGCAGATTTACGGCTTATAGCTTTTCGGTCAGACAAAATTTCATTTAGAATTAATATCTAAGTTTAATAATCTATATTTCATTTGCCGAAAGGCGGTGAGATATTTTCAGCAATTATTGACTAACCTATTTCTTGCCGGATATGGATCCGTATTTTCATGCGCTAACGCTTAATTCTGGCCCAGGTTGAATAACTGTCATGCAAAGTTCAAGCTTTGTTTGCTTGCGAAACAAACAATTTTTTAGTTAAAATCACAAATTAATATGTATATTATTCCCTATTACTATTTTACTTGGAAATTATAAACAAAATAAGAGCGCTTTTCTACGAAATTAATGATGAAAGCAACCCCTTTTACAATTATTTAGTGATTTAGTGTACTTTACGTTTTCCCACACTGTGCCTACCAATGTTCTTGCGGTCGTAAAATTCCCGGGTGGTAAACAACTTTTGGCCCGATTAGGTCTATAGTACGGTCAGATATGTCAGAAAATTGGGTCCAGAGGGATTTTTCTGCCAAAATGAATTTTTGGACTACTCTTCACAATTAGGATATGCTAAGTTCAAAGAAGTTAGGTGCCATTTTTACGAGCATCTTCAGCCGCTATTTTAAATTTCGATATGGCGACTATTTTGATTCTTTTTACTGGAATTTTAAATTGGTTTTTGTGCCAAAATGGATTTTATTGGCTTATTTAATTAATTTTGGTGTGCTGAATAAAAAGAAAGAGTCGAATGTCATTTTTAGCCGTCTTCAGTCGCCATTTTGAATTTCAAAATAACGGCCGCCATTTTGTATTACTTGTTCGGGAAAATACCCTAACTATCTTACTACTAAAAACTGCTTTGTAGTGGAAATCGCTATGATTTTGATAAAGGAAAACTTTATAAAATCATTACCAAAGTGACTGGGATCAGATGGGATTTTAAGGGGGTATCAGAGATCCATATGGGTTCCATATGGGTTATATGTGGGCTATCTAGGAAAAAGAACGATCTCGCATTTCAATCCACGTATCTGATGTTGGTTTAATGTGAGTTGTTGTGTACAATGTGAAAGATAACCCATATAATTAACCCCATGTCAGATCGCCCACCTGGGTAAGATAACCCATAAGTGGGGTTTATATCCTGTGCTACCTGGCTATCAAGAAGTGTTGTGATTCGGCGCTCTCAAATATTGTCTTTTTTGTCTGGAATTCAATTTTATTCAGGCTGAGATTTTACCATATTGGTGTTTTTTGCATGTTGTCTGCATAATTGTACTGTTTTTGTTTTCTAAAGTTTCCATATTTGTGAAATATTTGTTGATTTATTTTGTTACTGGTTTGTGTGGTGTTACTAACTTGATCCTATTACACACCTTTTATAGCTGTCATTGTAAGCTAGGTCTTTTGTATTGTTAGGCTTTGTTATATTTTTACATTTCAGTGTAAGCTGATTGAGTTTGTGTTAAGTGTAGGCTCGTTAAGTGTGTATGTAATTTATGGTATTTTTTAGCTAATGTTGGGTCTATTGTTTCTTTTTCGGGTTATTTCTTTTGGTTTTCTGCTTCTGTTAATTGTATGGTCATGGAGAGTTCTATTTGTTGTAATAGCTGTGTTATGTGGGTCGATTTTGAGGAGTCCAGTGGGACATGTAGTTTTGAGGAAGCATCAATTGATAGTTTTGTATTTGTTTGTTCAAAGTGTTTAACGGTGAAGGCTTTTGAGTTGAGACTTTCTGGTTGTCGTTGTATCGTTGAAAAGGTTGATGCCATTGTGCAGACTGAGATTAGTGGTTTAGATGTGGGTAGTCAGACATGTGATGTTGATAGTTCCTTTGGTGATGAAGTTGATAGTTCCTTGGGTAGATAGTCTTGGATCAGTTTCTGTTGACAGGCCTCATGTTGGATTGTCTGTAGTTGATGATTGTACAGGTGCCATTGGTAGTGAGGCTTTTGGTTCATCTGGTACTATGCCTGCGGATTCTGTTTGGGATAAGGTATTATGGGTAGGGGATTCACTTGTAAGGTATGTTGACACAAGAGTTTTGTGCAGCAGATCGTAGTAGCAGAATTGGGGTGTCTTCCAGGGGCTAGAATTAATAACGTGAGTTGTTGAAACTTTATGTAAGGGTGAAGATACCGTCGTAGTTTCAATTGGTACAGAGAAATGATAATTCTGTTTGGCGTAGATTTGTTATTCAAATTGAAGGACACAGGTTGTAAGGTTCTAGTTGTTGATCTGTTGCCGCGTAGAGGCAGTTCCTTTATGATAGATAAGATGGTGTTAATCAATAGTTGGCTAGAGAGAATTTCTCGTCTATTTGAGTTTGGTTTTGTACATTTCTGGCATAGGTTTGAATCTCGGGTTGATTGGTTCATGAGAGATGGTTTGCATTTAACTAGGAAAGATGCTCGTGTTCTTGCTAGGCAGCTAGGTATCTTAATGGGGTTATTAACGACCTGAGTCCTTTAATCTAGTCACAGTGGGGGGGGGGTAAAAGTTTAAACCTACCTGTCAGGCATGTTTCTGTGGAAAAGGATTGTTTTTCTAGTGGTAAAATTAAGGTTATGTTTTCAAATGTTCGTAGCTTTTTGAATAAACGTGATGAGCTGCTGCTGAAATTTCAATTAGTAGACCTGATATAATTGGTATTACTCACCCAGAGTTGGATTTATTAGTGTTTCACAGATACATATTCCAGGTTACTCAGTTTTCAGACAAGACAGATTAGATACTCTCAATGGTAGAGGAGGGGTGGTGTTCTATTGTTTGTAAATAACAGTTTTAATTGCATAGACAAGACTGCTCAGTTTTCTTTTGGTTTTTTGAATTGCCGATGGTGTGAGCTTATTTTTGATGGCGATGTTGGTAGTTCAGTAGTCGTTGGTATTGTATATAGATCACCAAATTCTTGTCCTGAGAACAATCAGAAATTGTTTGACTGCTTTAGGAAAGCTGCTTCTAGGAGGGTTATTGGTTTTGGAGACTTAAATTTTTCCAGACATTAATTGGAATCTTTGTACTAGTGGTCCACATGGTAAAGATTTTCTGGAAGTTGTATCCGACTGCATTTTAACCCAACATGTGTTGTTTTCCACGCTTGGTAGTAATTGTCTTCATTTGATTTTTAGTAGTGAAGAAAGTATGGTTAGAAATGTGCTAAGTAGCGGTAAGGTAGGGTGAAGTGATCATGACCTCATTAGCTTTGATCTGTATTGTTTCACAAAAGTTTTTCCAGCGAATAAAACGGTTTTAAATTTTAAGAATGCTGACTTTGCCGCACTTCAGGATAATTTGTCATTCGATTGGACTTCTTTGGTGTGTGACGTAGATCCTTCTAAATCATGGGATGTTTTCCAAACTAAAGTTTTGGATGGTGTGAATAGCTTTGTCCTATTAAAGAAAGTATGTAGGCGTAATCGGCCAGTATTGATGTCTCAGGAGATTTTGCGGGCTGTTCGGAAAAATAGGTTGTGGCCTTGTTATAAATACAGTGGGAGTCCTGCGGAGCTTCCTAGGTATAAGGATCATGAAAAGTTCACAAAGGGTTTGATAAGATGTACTAAAGTACTTATTTTTTTAAAAGAGAAAAAAACCTTTGTCCAAAAAGCTTAAGATTAATCCTTAGTCATTTCACTCTTATGTTCGCTCAAAGCAGAAAACAACAAGGAGGATATTAATTGGTCTCCTTCAGGGTAATAGTGGTATTACTATCAATAGTGGTAAGGATATGGCTGAGGTTTTAAATGACTACTTTGTATCTCTTTTTACTAAGAAGTCCTTTGCAGATGATGTTGTGAGTATCTTAGTGTGCACTCTCCCAGTATCCATTAAGGATGTTGATTTTTCAGTAGATGTTGTGTCTAAGAAGTTGAAGGGTTTGATTTCAAATAAAGGCCCCGGTCCAGATGGTATACATCCTGCTGTCTTACGTGAGTGTTCTGATGCTCTTTCTGTTCCCTTGAGTATTATCTTTTCAAAGTGCTTTGGTGTTGGTGTTGTTCCTAGTAATTGGAGAATTGCAAATATCGCTCCTATTTAAAAAAACAAAAATGGGTGACCACAATTTGCCCTGTAACTATAGGCCAGTGAGTCTTACTAATGTTGTGTGGAAGGTCACGGAGTCCATTGTTAAGGATGTACTAGCTCATTTATTGGTCAATGGTTTGTTGGATTTGTCCCAACATGGGATCTTACCTAAGAGGTCTTGTGTTATTAATTTATTGGGATTTATTGATGGTGTTGATTCTGGTCATAATGTGTTATCTATTTAGACTTCCAAAAAGCATTTGATAAGGTTCCGTTAGAAATGATCATGTTGAAAACAAGAGCGCTTGGTGTGGGGGGAAAGTGTGCCAGTTGGATAAATTATCGGTTAATTGACAGGTCACAAAGAGTTGTTGTTAATGGTGAAGTATCTCCATGGAAGAAGGTTACAAGTGGTGTTCCTCAGGCTTCTGTAATGGGTCCGCTTCTTTTCAAATGTGATCTCAGTCATAGCTGAAATTGAAGGTTGTTTGAAAATAGTGAAAGATTGGATGATTTACAACAAACTGAAAATGAACGATTAAAAAAGTAAAGTCAGTTTTTTGGATCTTATTACCAACTAACTAAATAAAATATTGGCCGCATTGCTATTGGTAACGACATTGTGAAACTATCTTTCACTGTCAAATATCTGGGCGCTTGGTTAAATCAAGTAATGACAATGGCTGACCATGTCAATCACAAATGCAAAACTGTATTTTACCATTTATTTATTATTATTATTATTATTATTATTATTATTATTATTATTATTATTATTATTATTATTATTATTATTATTATTATTATTATTATTATCATCATCATTATTATTATTATTATTATTATTATTATTATTATTATTATTATTATTATCATCATCATTATTATTATTATTATTATTATTATTATTATTATTATTATTATTATTATCATTATTATCATTATTATTATCATTATTATTATTATTATTATCATTATTATTATAACTATTATTATTATTAATAATATCATTATCATTATTATTATTATTATTATTATAATATAATTATTATTATTAGTATTTATTATTATTATTATTGAACTTATTTATATGGCGCCTCTCCCGTGAATCGAAGCGCTTTACAATAAAATTGATAATACATAGACAAACTCTTAATATACAATATCAAAAAATTTAAAAACATTTGCAGGACGATATAAAAGCATAAAAGAATTGATAAAAAATAAAATAATAAAACTAGATAAATAAAACAAGAAATTAAATATGATAGACAGCATAAAAACTTAATCAGTAGGAAAAAGATGAGTCTTAAGGGCCTTCTTAAAAGTATAAACAGTTTGAGCCTGACGGATTGCAATGGGTAGATTATTCCACAAACGTGGTCCTAGGACAGAAAAGGCGCAGTCCCCACTGACACGATTAGTTCTTGGCACCACAAGGCGAGTGACATCCTTGTTGGCTGATCTAAGACCAACGCGTCCAGGCTTATAAATATGCAGCAAATCAACATAAAGGCGCATTTTGTTTTAATGCAGTTGTACACACGCAGTACGATCTTGAAATCGATTTTCTGCTGGATAGGCAACCAATGAAGAACACGCAAGAGGGGGAGGCGCTTGTACGTCTATCAACACAAACAATTATGCGCGCTGCACGATTTTGAAGTCTTTGCAAGCGTTGAAGGTTTTCACGTGATTTGCCACCAAGCAGGGAGTTGCCATAATCCAGCCGAGAAAGGACGAGAGATTGCACTGCATGAGCACAAGTATTTTGATCTGATTCTATCAATATTACGCAAATGAAAATTAACAGTACGACATATTGAAGAGATCTGGGAATTTATATTCATACAAGGTTCAAACATGATACCTAAATTTTTAACGGATGATAAAGGAACAATCACAGACCCACCGATCCTCAAATCAATAGACTTGATGGAATGCATTTGTTTTTTTGATGAGATGATCAAAAATTCAGTTTTGGTTATGAAGCATCCAGTCTTTACCCGCCGCAATGCAATTTGACAAGCGAGCTTGGGCAGCTTCCCTATCACCTGGCTTTTTAGGATTGAAGCTAACATATAACTGAGTGTCATCGGACCTCCAACAGATCCTTGGAAAACACCATATTTCAGAGGATGTTCAGTAGAATAACTACCAGAAATACCAACTGAACTCTTGCGATCACTAAGATAAGATCTAAACCAGTTTAAAACACAACCTCCGATACCATACTCACACTGAAGCCTATTTATAAGAATAGTGTGGTCAATGGTATCAAAGGCTGCAGACATATCTAGTAGTACAAGTAAAACAACTCTACCCGAATCTAGCTCATTTAAAATATCGTTCTCAACACGCAATAACGTTTTAGTATTATGTGCCGGTTTGTAGGCAGATTTAAAAACTTCAGTAAGATGTTTTGAATGAAGATCTTCATTAAACCTAGTGACTGCTGGATATTCAAGGATCTTGCGAAGGGTGGGAAAATTGGGGACGGGTCGATAACTTTCCAAAACGTCCGGATTGAGGGTGGACTTCTTGATAAGAGGAGAAATAATTGCGTTCCTAAGAATGGATGGAAAACAACCAGAATTAAATGAATTATTTGCAAGAGACATGAATATAGGAGCTACTATGTCAACACATTCCTTCAAGAGCCAAGTGGGCAGTGGGTAAAGAGAAGTTGTCTTGTTTGGGATCTTAGAAATTATATGTCGAATATCAGCTTTATCTACAGGGTGGAAATTTGCAAAGATGTCAGTACTGTGCATATACTGTAAATCAGCAATCATCAAATCATCGTCAGAATCAAGCATAAATACATCATCATTACATTGTTTACCGGTATCAAGAGAAGATATATTAACATTAATACATTTAACGTCAAATTTAAACCTTATTTTTGCCACTTTCTTAGTAAAATAATTGGCAAAATTATTACTGAGAGTTTCATTTGAGCGGCAGATTGGTAAAACCTTGGTGGAACTATTGAGAAGCCTCGGTGGAACAATTGAGAAGTGAGTTAACATCAGAAGGTGCATGAAGTTTCTGGACAGAAGCTCTGCAATATCACTTGTAAATGTACTTGTATATAGCTGCATAAATTATTGCAATGTCCTCTTTGCAGGGGTGCCAGGTGTTACAGTGAAAAAGTTGCAGCGTGTTCAGACTTATGCTGCAAAGCTCGTCACAAGAAGCAACCGTTTCACTCCATTACTTTATTTACTGCAAAATCTTCATTGGCTACCTGTCTCATATAGAATTAAATTTAAGATTTTAATCCTCATTTTCAAATCCCTTCATAACATGGCCCCGTTATATCTGACCGCTTCCTCTCAAAACCGCCTTATCCTTTATGTTGCAAAAAGTAAACTTACATATGGCGATCGCTCTCTGCAAATATTTGGCCCAAAACTTTGAAATGACTTACCTTTTTAATCAAATCTGCTCAATTTCTTGAACAATTCCACACCTTGCTTAAGACTCACTTATTTAATTGTGCTTTAAAGTCCTCTTCATAATTTTCTTGTTCTTAGTTTTCTTTAAATTTCATGCTGATCTTATTTACACATTTGTATTTATTTTCTTTATATGTATATTTTGTAAGGCGCATTAGAATAAGTTATTTCGATAATGCACCAAATAAGTGAAAGAAACTTAAATTTAAGGGATCTAGGTATTATCATTACTAGTAATTTGAAGCCTTCTAAACAGTGTGCTTTAGCAGCTGCACGGGCAAATAGGATGCTTGGCTTCATTAGAAGAATGTTTTGTTTTCTTGGTAGAGAGGTTGTCCTTATTTTACATAAGCCGTTAGTCAGGCCTCACTTGAGTATGCTATTCAGGCTTGGAGTCCCTTTATAAGAAGGATAAGTTCATTTTGGAGCAGGTTCATCGGAAGAGCCACTAGACTTATTTACGCAGTAAGGAATCTCTTTGATGAATCTAGGTTGCGAATTCTTGGTTTGACCACACTTGAATTGAGAAGAGTACGTGACGATATGATTTAGGTTTTTGAATTCCTATATGGTAGTGATGCTTTGACTTTCTGTAATTTCTTGCATGTTTCAGCTAATCCTCATGTGACACGTGGTAATAGTTTGAAGTTGACCAAAGGGTTCTCACGGATAAATATTCGGCGTTTTTGCTTTTCGCAAAGAGTTGTTAATGAGTGGAATGGTTTGCCTGAGTGTGTAGTTAGCTCCAATGCTTTTCACAATTTTAAAGTCAATATTGATCAGTTCTTTACAAACTCTGGACGACTTTGATTTTTTTTTGTGGTGGTGGTAGTGTTAGTTTGGGCTTTTATGGGGTGATTCATCCTTCTTAGCCCGTCCATATTGTTATGTTATGATATGACCAGATGGGATACATACGAGCAATCTGGGCGGTGGAGCATATATGTTTTGTTTTTTACGGTTAATTAATTTAATTAGGTCATGTTCATGCACTTTTCACTCACATATTTCTATTCCGAAATTTTAAGACATAACAAAAAACATATTGCCGTGTGAATGTCCTTTATAGCAAAATTTATTAATCAAAAATATCAAAAAATCATTTTTATATTTTATGTTTGCAATTTTGTTCTTTTTAGATAATTACATATATTTTTACTGTCTAGTCCATACTCAGGCGCAAATCCAAGGGGTGCGCACCCTTTCAGACCACATATTAAACCCTCCGTACTTAGTCACTCTTTTTGCTCAAAGTTCCCATTCTAATTGAAATTGTGGTTGATATCTACATAAGTATAGAGCTAGAGTGTGAGAAGAATAACGTCTTTGAATTCTGCATCAAACCTCATGCACAACAGAACAAAAGCTAGTCACAACAGAAATGTGTGCTTCCCCCTCCTTTTTTTTTTTTCTTTTGGAAATTCCTGTATCCGCACCTGATAGTAGAAGTAAGATGAGTTATTTTTACATTGATTTTACATGCTTAGACAGATGAAACGTATCAAATAGGCCAACAAATGAAGCTTCGGAGACCGCACGGGCGCCTGGCTTAGGCTAAGCCCAGCCAAAATGAAATGGTATGTTAGGCTATCCCCCTAAATACTAATAGTATTGGAAGTTAGGTAGCGTGGGCTGCGCTTTGGTTTTACCAAGGGTACGTATCAGGCTATGTTCGCAGCAGTATATTATGAAACTGAGTACATCTTTTACGAACAATATCAAAGCTTGTGTTAGACTTTATAAGAGGCAGATAATATACCTTATAAGAGGCAGATAATAGACCTTATAAGAGGCAGTGCAATACTGTCCGTGAGTAAATCATGAGACGAGTTTGGGACCCAATAAAATAATGAAGCTGAGGACATTCAGTACGGGTTAGAAGCAGACAAAATGCACAGTTGGTAATAAACTAGTCAAGCTAAGAGAAGATCGACAACTATTGACAAGAATTATTGTAGTTCAGCAGTCTCATCCTGGTATGATACTGTCTCTAAGCAAAACAATTAGAAAATATGATTTTTCTGTTATTTCCAGATCACCCTTCTCCTCAGATGGTCTTCCTCTCATCCCAACTGACGAGAGTGCTTTTGTCTATGCTATCGAAGAGAACAAAATGGAACAGTCAAGTTGATCTGGGGGAGATCTAGAGTCACATCCGATGCATCAAACAGAGTGGAGGGCCAAAACAACGTGTGCATTATTGATGCAATGGCAGTTGTCCAAGCAATGAAAAAGGGACCATCAATGGTAAATTGTTCCCATTTTTCCCAAGCCTTTGTTCGAAACATTAATAAAATCATGTCTGGGTATGAAAAAGGGAGATTTGTTTTTGACAGATATGTTGATTACTCACTGAAAGCTCAGACACGTGGCCAAAGTTCTGTTGGTGTTGACTCAGTCAAGTTTGACATAAAGGACTTAACTATTATCCAATTAATACCACTGAAAATCCTGCTGTCGCACATTGAAACAAAATCGAAACTAAGTGAGTACTTGGGGAAAGCTCTATTTCATGAATATGCAGATAACAGCAAGAGCTTAGTTGTTATCTATGGATGTCTTCATTTTCTTAATGGATTTGTATTCAACTAACGGCATTCCAGGCTAGCTTCATTTCGTCACAGAAAAAGAGAAAGCGAAGAGGACAATTGATATACGCGCAAGGTATTTAGCAGTTAGAAGCGAGAAAATTATAGGACTTACTAGGCCTCCATGCTTTTTCAGGTACTAATTAGGAAGGAAAATTTTCCTGTAAAGATGGAGGAAGTGGATAAGGCATAATCTAAGCCTTGAATCCAGTTCCGATGTAGTTCATGTTTTCCGGAAATTTTGTGAGGATTGTTTTGACTTGGACAGCATGTCAAATGTGATTAAGAGCTTTGCGTCCACAGTGTGTGTTAAGAACAGCAATCCAGGACAGTTAAGGAAGTGAGATGGGAACTGTTTAAATCCCAAAACCTTGAAGCTGAAAGGTTGCCACCAACTCCTGGAAAAGTGAAGCCACACATTCAGAGAGCCATTCTCATAGGCCTATCGCTAATCGGTAAAGGATACAAACAGCCACGGCCGCACAACCACCGTCTACTGACAATGGATGGGAGGAAACATAAGGCGGGACAATTTCTCCTGAGAAAAGCATTGAGCTACCTGTTCCGCAGACAGTTGTTGAACTTGTCAAGTGTGGATGCTGTGAAAAGTGTGTCAGTAATTGTTCCTGCCAGAAGAACAACTTGCCATGTACAGCACTGTGTAAATGCAGTGACTGTGGTAACACAATAGATTACAAAGTGACAAGTCAAGAAGAAGACAGTTACTAGGTTAGCAGTATGCTATTTTGGCAATAAATGCTTAATATTTTATTTCCAAATGGCGGCTGATGACGTCACAGAAAAAATGGCACCGATTTTTTTTTTTTAAATCAGCACACCCAAATTAATAAAGTTAGCCACAAAAATCCATTTTGGCACAAAAATCTAGCTTGAATTCCAGAAAAAAAAATCAAAATGGCCGCCATTTTGAAATTGAAAATGGCGGCTGTGACGTCACAGAAAAATTAGCACTTTAACTTTTTTTCAAATCAGCACATCAAAATTATTAAAGTTAACCAATAAAATCTATTTCGGCTCACAAATCTAGCTGGAATTAAAAAAAGTATATATAAAAAAAAATCAAAATTGCGGCTGATGACGTCACAAAAAATGGCACCTAACTTTTTTTAAATCAGCACTGCAAAATTAGTAAAGTAAGCCAATAAATTCCATTTTGGCACAAAAATCTAGCTGGAATTCCAGAAGAAGTAAATTCAAAATGGCGGCTGATGACGTCGTAGAAAAAAATGGTACCTTACTTTTTTTTAAATCAACGTATTAGAATTAATAAAATATGCCAATAAAACTCATTTTGGCACAAAAAATCTAGCTGGAATTCCAAAAAAAAAGAATAAAATTGGCCGCCATTTGAAATTTCAAAATGGTGGCTGATGACGTCGCAGAAAAAAAAATAGCACTTAGGCCTAACTTTTTTTGAAATCGACACATCATAATTAGTAAAGTAAGCCAATAAAAACCATTTTGGCACAAAAATCCAGCTGGATGACATATCCGACCCTACTACCATCTGCGCAGGTAATTTCTACCTACGTTCAATCCACGCATGTTTTTTCTGTATTATTAAGCGCAGATACGAACATTTAACAGTGAAGAGGCATTTAGATAGGAAGGGACGACCTTGTGACTTTCCTAAATCTCTCATTAAAAACAAAAGTAGAAAAAAAAATCAGTTTATACTTAACAAAGTATGTGGTATCTTTGTTTTAAATAATGTATCAAAATGGTATCAAAACGGTAGATAGATAATGAATTCAAGTTCTACAACATTTGTAACACACAAATTAAAACATTTGCAATTTTTCAGAGCGTTTTGCACAGTTAAGGAAATCATCTCGCAAGCGTATGAACCAAGCATTCCCATATGAAGTCAAAAGTGGGGCAAAGTCATGCTGATGCACAAAATCACCACACAGAAGATATAATTTCTGAAAGAATTAACGGGAAGAAGTGTTCTCCTTGCATCCCTCTTCCCTCCAAATCCCGCCTACATGGTCTCCATATGCATGGTCATACATCGTTAATGAAAATGATGTAATTTTATCAAGGACTTATGAACTAGCACCTCCCTGCCTCAACCAGTGGCGTAACCAGAGGGAGCCAGGTGGCAGTGCCCCTCCCCCCCCCCAAAAAAAATATTCTTGCCCCCCCCCCCCTCCCGCCCAATTCCCAATTAAAACTGATTATCCCTATTTAGGTAGGAAACCTAATCTCATAACATTATACAATATTTGAATTTGGATACCAGCCTTAGTTCTGTCTATACAGCTATATCCTCACTTGAAATAGATATTAGATTCCAATTCAGTGTTCTCAATGGTACAGTGCTGTATTCGATTTCCTGAAAATTGAGCGAGATTTCCTGATTAGAATGCAACGTTTGATAAAAACTAACATTTTCCAGCGCGATTTTCCCACTTGCATATAACCAGGAATTTGTTTGGTTTCTTGCCCCCTGAGAGCTGACCGCTCCTACTCCCCTGGGGTACCCGCAATTTCATACGCCACTGGGCCCGTGCCCGCAAATTAATATAATACATTTTTGGTAGGAAATGTCTACCTATAGCTTTGCCCCCCTAAAGAGGATTGTTACCGCCTTAAAATGTAATTCTGGCTACGCCACTGGCTTCAACTTCCTCAAGACATTCCATTCAGGGTGCAATAAATTTTCGATGGATCCATAGCTGTGTGTTGTGTGTTTATGTACCATGGTGTTAGATAATACAACTGCAAAAAATTGCATACCTACATTTTATTGAAAGTTGGAATTTTATGATGGCTTCCAAAATTCTACCCACAAATCCAAGAAATCGGCAACCTACATTTCTCCCGTAGGCTCTCGCTACAACTCGTGTATAATCCCTACCGTAAGAGATGGGCACTGGATGTTCGTGTGTGCGTGCATACGTACGTTCGTTGGTACGTACTATGAGGTACAAAAGATATCGAATCCTCTCCCCTTGCATTTTGGTTCTTCCCTTTGCACTTTGCTCCTCTTGCACCCCCCCCCCCCCTTCCCCCTTACCTTCCGCAATCCCACCTACGCACAACCTTAGTATGCTTGCAGCTCAGAGAAAAACAATATAATTATCATGAAACATAGTTTGATAATAATCTTTTTTGGGGTGTTATTTACAAAAATGTCATCACCAAATTTCAGTGATATTTAACCTTAGGCCTACATTCATTTTTATTCTGGGATTTTTTTTTTTTTTGTTCAGGGAAAAAATTCAAATGTCAGCAAATATCCTTCCTTGAAGGAAAATTTTCTTCATTTGTTTAAAAATCTTCTTCCATTTTCAGGAAATGTTGCCAAATATCACCAAAGATTCCAATGTTTTTTTAATTTTTTTGGGGGGGGATCAATTTCATCCAATTTTTCACTTTTATTTTGATAATTTCTTAGTTGTAACCCCCAGATGGGTAGAGCACATATGCAACCAGAAGGTCAAATCCTCAAGCGGAAGCTTGCACGGAAGCTTGCATTTCCTTCCCTTTCCCTCACCCTGATTCCTACGCCTATTTTAGGGGCGCGAAACATTCTTTGATCTAAAAGTTTTGCTTGTTTCGCTTCAAATTATGTTAATACCAGCCCCAAATTATTTTCTTTCCCCGGCCCCAATATAAGGCTTAAGCCTTAATCCGGCCCATTTGGTATTGTATCAAAAATTGATTGTTGTTCACAAAAAACACTTTTCTCAATTATTGGGCAATCCTTGCGTGAATGTCCTCGTTATATATGCATATATGCAACCCATGAAAAAGTAAATAACATTAGCATGAAATCCACGTGGCGAGCTGCACCGATATGATGTAATCATTGAACACACAAATACACGTGTATGGCGGCTTATAGTATACACTGTAGGCCTAGTCGCACGCGTCAAGTACGTGAATGGGAGTGGGTGCTGAGATCGCAGAAGTGTATTTTGCAAGTTAGCGTATTTGTCAGATGCTCAAAACGATGTAACATTTACTATTGGTTAATTTAACATGTTTTTTTTCTTCTGTGGAATCAATAAGGCTGGCATAGGCCTCTTAATGTGAGTTTTAATCATTTCTCGACAATTGAACAGTTACAAGTTTTCAACGTAAACATCTGACGCCAGTGCTTGTGTGAATAGTCAAAACAACTTGGAAGTTGAACGAGTAACGTTGAGCAGTGTAGTGTGTGCTGGGACGACTAACTTGGCTTTTCGCTTCAGACCTTAGTAACTCTCTGCTCATCTCAGTCAGATTTCCTCTCATCAACCTGTCATTTATTCGTCATGTCGCTGGGATTTTTAGGTGCGGGTAAAGTTGCCCAGACAATTGCTAAAGGACTAATTACTGCAGGTAAGTTACGTTTCAATAAATATTATATTTGTAATTCCCTACGTTAGGCTACTCATCCATATAAACAATTAAAGCTTACGAGACAGACCTGACACTGGCAGTAAGGATACCACAAGCAATGATTGATAAAGAAAAACGGAAAAATCCTAGTAGCCTACAGTGTACAGTAGGCCCTATATAGGAATTAATTTCAACATTTTTGATACTTATTGGTAACCGATTTTCTTGAAACTTTCAGGAATTATAAAGGAAAGATTGAAAGATCTTAAAACATCAATTTTAGTCAACAATCTCGGAATTTTGGGGCAAAAAACAGGTTTTTATTTCAATCCGATATAAAATTTGGAGAATAAATATGAGGCTTCAAAAAATCATGCTTATTAAGTATTTTGAAAAATTTCTTACCTTTCAGCAATTTTACTGGTCTTTATTTTCCCATTATTCCAAAATAATTTCAAATTTGTACCTTTTCAAGCAAATTTGGTAAAAAAGGATAAGAAATCACGAGCTCACAAATTTTGCGTTCTTGTTGGCCATTTTACAGAAACTAAAGAAAAAAGCTGAATAACGGTGCAGAAGAATTTAAACAATGTCAAAATCCTAAAATGTAATCCTAAAAACCTAATCCTAAACCCAAAACCTAACCTGAAAATGAGGATCCACGTTAATTATGCACATGTTTTCTTAATTTATTTTATTTCACTTAAACAGCAAAATGGCTTGCAGACTCCACTCGTCAGTACAGTAGGCTAGTAGTATGCACACTGTTTTGATCGGAAAGCCAAAACGTAAGAATTCTTCTTCTTTTTTAAACAAATTTGGCTTAGTTTCTACTAAAAAAGACCCAAATCTAAAAAGGAAAATACTTAAAATACATAAATAAAATGGAATAAAACTAAAATTAAAAAAGAAAAATCAAAAATCCGAAGTTATAGGCCTATAGATATTTACCGCTATGCTAGGATATTACCAGAAAAGGCTGATGTACTCGGTGATTTATTCTGATCTGTATTTGCAACTGAATCTGACAGTGATTACCATAGTTACTAGATAAAGTGGATCATAAACCTGTGGAGAAACAATTGAGGAATTTGAATATTTCCAAATCACCAAGACCAGACAACTGACTTCCATCCCTGAGTGCTGAGTGAACTAAGCTCAGTTTTATGTACGCAATTGTCTGCAATATTTAATGCATCAACTAATGTAGGTTTAGTACCCGATAAATGGAAGCATGGTAATGTGACTGCTTTATTTAAGAAAGGAGATCATAAAGTTCCTGGAAATTACAGACCACTTATGCACTTGTCAGTTGTATGACTCACTCCTACTACCCCCAGCAATGTCAGTCAAAGGTGAGTCATTGTCATATGAAATAGTGCCTCACATGTGCGTTATTGTACCAAATTGTCAATCACCAGAGTGACTCTGGGGTGGGTCAATTTACTTCAGACTCATTGATTTTGTACAGAGGTGATTGAATTGGGGTAAGTCTTTTCACAAAAAATGTCAGTAACCTAAGTGACTTGAGGGGTGCGTCATTGTATATGTTTTGTCCACCCACTTTAGTGCAATGACTGACCTTGTCCGGGAGTGTAGGGCTGAGTTACACAATTGACAAGTGCATTAGTTTAACGTGTATCATTTGTAAAGTCCTTGAATACATTATTAGGGAACATATTGTTAATCTCATGAAACATAATAACCTGTTTAGCAAAAAGCAATTAGGAAGTGGCCGTTCCACAGTTCTTCAGTTAATACAAGTTCTTGATAAGTGGACAGAGATTCTTGATTTAGGAGGATGCGTGGGCGTCATTTATTGCGAATTTATTAAGGCCTTAGACAAGGTACCACATCTCCGCCTAATTCACAAGCTGAGTATGTATGGTATTGAGGAACCAATCACAACTTGGATTAAATCTTTTTTACTGGGCCGCAAGCAAAGAGTTTCAGTGAATGGGCAATACTCAGTTGGGAAAAAAGTGACCAGTGATATACAGTATACCACAAGGATCTGTTCTAGGACCTATCCTATTTGTATTGTAGATTAACGACCTCCCTGATGTAACACACTTGGATACTGGTACATGTATTTACTTATTTGCAGACGATACCAAAGTATTCAGAGCTATATTCAAACCAGATGATTGTGACAAGTTACAAGAAGACCTGTACAGTATGCAAAAGTGGACAGATGAGTGGTTGCTTTGTTTTCACCCAGATAAATGTAAACTTATGAGGATAGGTCAATCTAATATCGGTCAACATCCCTACAGATTAAAGGAGAATGGCAATGTACTACAGTGTAGATTGTGAAACAGATATTGGAGTTACTATTGATCACAAACTTTCTTTCGACAAGCATATCTCAGAAAAGGTCAACAAAGCAAAGTCGATTATGGGGCTGATACGGCGGACAATGGAGTATTTGGACATATCATCTAGAGCTGTGACCTTTTAGCGTGTACGCGCTACATGCTCGCAAATCCTTGTAAACGTTTACTAAATACTTCATTGCGAGTAATTGTTTTTCATAGTCAGTCTTACCGTTGAAAATCAATATGATCATTCATGATTCAAATCACACACACATTCGGCTGACAAAATTCCAATCTATGACTTTTTACAAACTGTTAACCCAATTAGCATAATCCTTTTTAAATGTGAGAATCACAAATGCGCTGTAATCACCTATGAATGGGGATGTTATGCACTTTGATTTCGCCGAAATCTGAGTAATCTAACTTGTAAAATGCATCACGAATGTGCAGCAGTAAACAGTACAACTAACAATAGGCCTAACACAAAATCAAGGCTTATTTTACAAGCTGTTAAATCGACCAAAAAAACACAGACAAAATACTTAAATTGTGACAATCAGTACATTTACATGTAAATATTACCGGATGAGTCAAATAATTTTTGCAAGAAAGAAAAAAATATTGCAAAAATAAACAAACATAAAAAGTTTTTGACAGAACTGAAATTCTAGTTGCTTCAGAAAGATGGCGGCCATTTTTTTGAGAGGACTGATATTTTAGAACTTCGTGGTGGTGGCGTATTTTTGAAATGTTTTACGGCGAGGTAACATAGGCCTAGTATGCAAGATTTTTATAGTGGAACTTTGAAAGCCGTAGCGAGTACCGCAAAAGAAGTTACGCGATGTTGAGTTTAAATGACATTGAAAGGAAGTTATCTGTTCTTTCTAAACTGAATTTCCATGCATATTTTCCATCAAATTGATGATTTTTACTGTAGAAGTAAACTTTTTACGTTTTGGAAAGCAAAACTCGAGCGTCTATTTGGACAATGGAGTCAATACTTATGCCATACTGGTTGGGTGATTTTTTTAACTTCGCATCGTAAATTTAGAGCAATTTTGGTGTATTTCCGAAAATTACGGTACTTAACGCGTGTAAACGATACACACTCGTTTTTTTTTGCGTGTACAGTACATGTTTACTAAAATCACTAAACGTTCACAGCTCTAATATCACCATTTAAATAATTGTACACTGCCTTGGTTAGACAGCATCTTGAATACGCAGACCAGGTTTGGTGTCCTTAGCAAAGCGTATCCATCAGCTTGAGATTGTACAACATAGAACTACCAAGCAGCTACCAGGATTGTCAAACTTTAATTATTAGCAAAGGCTACAGAAAATTCATCTTCCTACCTTAGCTTACAGACGTGTTCGTGATGACATGATTAAAGTATTTAAGATTTTAACCGAAAAATATGACCCGGAAGTGTCAAACTTTATACGACTCACAGGGGATTCATCTACTAGAGGACATGAGTATAAGATCTTTAAAATCTGCCCATGGCTTAATATCACTGTCAGGAAATTCTCTTTTGTTCACAGCTCAGTTGACATATGGAATAGTTTACCAAATTCAGTAGTAACATCTAAATCAATACCCACATTTGAGGCAAGACTAGACAGACATTGGAAAAACCAGCCCTTATACCATGATTACAAAGAATGCATCCAGATTAACCCAACTAGACAAGAAAAATTATGCATAAATACAAGCTTTGAATTCTAAAGTCAGAAGAGGATATGTGAGTATCTGTGAATAAGGAACTCAGGAGTGATTGCTTTTTGGCATGGGGTCCAGGGGTCCACTTAATGTGGTGCCCCTGGTGGGGTCCAGGGGTGAAGCCCTGGTATGGGTTTAGGGGCAGAGCCCTGGTAGGGGTTTAGGGGGAAAAGCCCCAGTGAAGCTCTCGCAAAATTGATATTTGAACAAAAATTGAAGGGAAAAAAGGTACGTCACAATGCATAGGAAGAAACATATACAAGTCAAAGTTCATGTCAAAGAGCTCTAGCAATATTATATACAACAACAAAATCATGAAAATGTAAATGTGAAAATAGAATGTTTCAATGTTCAGGTTTCTGTGCATGGATATACATGTACATGTAGGTCTGTGGTCATTCTTTGAAAAATATATGTGCAGTACTCAAAAAGAAAAACGTTTGATAAGCTTCCAATCCTCCTTCACTTGGTCATTAATCTTGTGTTTGCACCTGTCAATATGCACTTGTCAATTATGTGACTCACCCCTACACCCCCAGCAATGTCAGTCAAAAGATAAGTCATTGACATATGAATTAGTGACTCACATGTGCGTCATTGTACCAAATTGTCGGTGATTGATTTGGGGTAAGTTATTTCACAAAAAATGTCAGTGTACAAACGCGATTGGATTAACTATTGCTAAGAATGCAGGAAAATGTGATCAATAACCAAGTTTAGTTGGTCACTTCAAGTACAGTTTATCAGTGGTTAATACTAGGGGCGTAGCGACCAGGGGGTGTGGGGGCGTGTCACACTCCCAACCGCGATTTTTGTCAGGAAAATGTTGACTTTATCGGGAATTTTTCACTGATTTACCCTAATGAGATGAACAATCGGAAATGAAAGCATTGCCAAAAACAAAAGTTACTGTATGTCGGGGAAATTTGAACTTTGTCAGGAAGCTTAATTATTTATAACCTTAGAAACCAAACTTCATCAGCTCATGTTCATCGCTAAAACTTTGTTCTCAATTTACAGAGAAAAAATAATATTCACATGATTAAACGCATCAACTAACTCCTTGTCTGTTCAAGACTGCATATCTTGTTTTCAACTTGTTGAATTGAATCACAATTGAAGCTATTGTTTCAACTAGTGAGGTGACTGATAAAACAGATAAAACCCTCGTCCCTTATAACCATGGCAATTTGTGGCTGCTGCAAGTGGGTAGATGATCTCTGAGTCCCACTTTTCATCAACTATGTAAATTTTGTTTATTCGAATGGTGTAATCATAAGAAATCCCTGGTATAATAGTTACGAGAAAGCAAGATTTGTCACGGTCAGGATGGAGAAAAAAATGCAAAAAACCTGTCCGAACTAAGTTACAATGTGGACTGTGTATTCGACAATTTGATGATGACTATCGGAAAAACCATAATGTGAATTATAAGGATCTATTTTCAAAAGGAGTGCATATACCATTTGAAACTGTCAATGCCCCAGTTAATCCGTTTGTGGCAGCCGCAGCTGCATCAAGATTTAGAAAGAACGTGAAAGTCACGGAATTCAGTACCGATGAAGCTCATCATTTTCATGTACCTGTAGGCCTACCAAGTACCAGCGGGACCCAGACTGGGGATGCTGAGGCAGAATTCCATATTCTAGCAAGAGAGGATCCTCAGTCTGAAACCGATGTTTTGAATGAGGTGTTGCTATTATTTGATTAAGATCTGTTTAGTGCTTCAGGGGGACAATGAGAGCAATTCTTTTGTGATTGCATTTAATCCCCGATGAAGGTTTGCTTCACTGTTGCTAGCCACATACACAGAAGGTTTACAAGGGTGTTAATTAAAAGGGATTCAAGTATTATGTGAGTGTATGTTTGTCCCAATTCAAAAGATGAAAAGTTCCAAGGGAATATCCGGAAATACAAAAAGTGTATAATTGAATCTTAATTGAACAATAGTACAGTTTTTGCCTTTTATTCTATGAGATAAGTGTAGTGCGGGGAAGGGGGAGGTGATGGGGTAAACTACCTTCCTACACCTACGAGTATGTATCTTTCATAATAACAAGGTATGGAAGATTTTAAAGAAGGCCTACAGCATTAAACTTGTGTTTTTCTTATTGTCCTGAAGAGTACAAAATGGAAATGTTTGACAAAGTAAATTGTTGTTTGATATCCTCTATCAATTTTTTAATTTCTAACCATAGGTGCAATATCTGCTGAGAATGTGGCTGTCAGCGCTCCATCAGACAGATGCCTAAAAGATATCAAGGTAGTATGAGTTCAAATTGAAATGAACAATTTATGGGCTTGCAGTTTCAAATGTTGTTATGACAGTTGTTTCCCGTCTAGACGTTGTTTCCTGTCTAGACATTGTTTCCCCGTCTAGACGTCGTTCCCCACCTAGACAACGTTCCCCGTCTAGACGTCGTTCCCCACCTAGACAACGTTCCCCGTCTAGACATCGTTCCCCACCTAGACAACGTTCGCCGTCTAGACGTCGTTTCTCGTCTAGATGTCATTCTCCATCTACACGTTCTCCGTCTAGACATCATTTTCCTGTCTAGACTGTGTTCCCCGTCTAGACATCGTTCCTTGTCTAGACGTTCCCCGCCTAGACGCCGTTCCCGTCTAATCTAGACTTTAATGGTGAAACAATAATGGACATCACCTGTCATTCTTCCAATTACGCTTGCACGGTTTTGCCTCAACGTGAAACTGGTCTTAATCGGAAAACTGTTTTTTTACCTGTAATGTAAAATAAAGTGCATTACAGTCACTACATGCACTGTTATATGATGGTAGCTAACTTTGTTTGTGTCACAGTATCACAATGTATTAATAAACTTTATTGTTGTTTGCGTGTAAAATGATTTTATTACCCCATTTGCCCCTCAAATGATACTGATTTTTCCCCAATGTCAGTCTAGGTCCGAATGGCATTAAACAGTTCATGATGTCCCAAGCCCAGTCACGTCAAAAAATTATGAAAAAGGCTGTGTCGACAGGCCATCTATACGCTATTATTTGCTCACGATTTCTATTCATAATTTCATGGTGATGATTTCAATTTTCTTTTACATAAAAAAAAGAAGAAATTTGTCGGATACTTGTAAAACAGATACAAATTAAGCCAGATCTAAATGCATTGTCTTATGATGCGATGCTAGCCATCATATACATTATCACTCAATACAATTGTTGCTGATTTGCATATACTCTAGCCTAACATTACAGTGGGAAAAGCTTACAGTTGAGATCCCACCCACTTGATACTCAGCATTTCTGTGAAATATTAACCTTGGCCAGGCCATGGCTCTGAAGTTCTATCAAAAAAGTAATAATAAAATCATTAATCATGTATACCTCTCTGTTATTTGTCAAGTTCAGTAATCATTCTTGCTATTCTTTTACTTTAGAGGCTCTGTGACTCACACCTCTCCCCCCATCTCCTTGAGGATGAGGATCCCATGTCAAACTTCAGTAATATCCTTATCAACATTGCCACCTGCTCAATTCCCAAAACCCCCAAATCATCCCCCAACCCCCGGTTCTCTGATGACTGCAAAACCGCCATAAAGAACAGGAAAAGAGCCCTCAGGAACTTCAAAGCTAGCCCGATCACCCATAACCTCAACCTCTTTCGCATCAGTCGTGCCAAAGCCAGATGCACTATCAAGGACTGTAAAACCAACACTTGGAACAACTTCATCTCTTCTCTCACCACCAACACCCCCAGTAAAAAGATTTGGAGAATGGTTAACAGCATTCACGGCAGGGTGGGCAAGTCTCCCATTTCCCATCTCTCCTGGAATGGTGACCTTCTCACCGCGAAAACGGACATCGTTAACCACCTCGCCGCCTCTTTCAGCAACATTTCGTCCTTGACCAACTACTCCAACGCCTTCAAAACCAAAAAAGCTTGCGATGAAGCCCTGAGAATCACTTTTCCCTCCGACATCTCTGAAAGCTACAGCACCCCTCTCACCCTTTCTGAATTAAACCAAGCCATTACTGCCCCATCGCCCCACCTGCTGTCTTTGTAAAATTATGGAAAGGATCATTAATCACAGACTAAACTGGTTCCTTGAAACCAACAGAATCCATTGGCTGCACCTCCAAAACGGCCCTAGACCAGTTAACATCGACACCGTTATCCGGGTTTTGAGGAACACCTCATTGCCATATTTTTTGACCTCAAGGCCACCACTTGGAAACGGTATTACCCTTACACACCATCGGCCTCAGATTTGGCCATCTCCCCATCTTTCCCTTATCTGGAGGCAGTTCCAAGTTCATTGGCCACACCCTTTCAAACCCATTACCCCCCAAGGAGGGCGTCCCCAAGGCAGCACTCTCCCACTCTCTTCAACCTGAGTTTACGGATAACCTTGGCCCCAACATCGGACCTCTGTGGATTTACCATCTTCTACTCTCTCCTAGCTTTTATTGTTGAAACTAGGCTCCAAATCAGTCTCAACCAGCTGCAAGACTGGAGCAACAATTTACTCCAAAGACAAGACAGTCTGCATGGTTTTTACTTTGTCATTTCAACCTCCACCCCAACCTGAACTTTAGGCTCAATGGCAAATCCCTAAAGTTGAACACACAAAGTTCCTGGGTCTAACTCTAGACCCCAAGCTCACAGCAACACATCACCAACCTGAAACTAAAATGCAACAGCTCCCTCACATCGTCCGACTCCTTTCCAACACCACTTGAGGTGCGAACTGCTATGCTCTCCCCAACATTTTCGGGCTCACCATTCGTGCCAAGCTTGACTATGGCAATATTGTCTACTGTGTCGCTCACAACTCATACCTCAACCACATCAACACCATCCAAAATGAAGCCCTAAGGCTTTGCCTAGGTGCCTGCAGGACCTCCCCAATCACCAGCCTTACCCCATTCTACTTAGATGTGGAAAGCTTAGCCTCTCCTATGCTTTTAGAGTCCTCACCAACACCCAGAACCCTGTTTACAACCTCATTAGGTACCCCAATTTCTCCACTCTCTTTGATAGGACCAAAACCCTTCTCCTGGCCCACTTTTCCTCCTTGGGCCACCCCCTCCCTTCTGTCTACCTGGGCCTCTCCACTCATCACAAAACTCAAACCCACCCTAACCCTCTTCATCAATCTCCACAACCAAATCAAAGACCAACTCTCAAATTACACCTCCATCTATACTGATGGCTCCAAGGAAGGCAACAAGATAGCTGCTGCGGCCGTCATCCAAGACATCACCCTCAGTAGCAGACTTCCCGACTACTCATCCATCTTTTCAGCCGAGGCTAAGGCCATTCTCCTCGCCCTCAACTTTATTGAGTACTCTCCGCTCAGCCACTTTGCCATTTTTTCTGTTCTTACTTCTTTACTCAATCTTAAATGGGATAACCTCACATGCCACCTCCTCCTCTGGAAACTCCTTTCTCCAACCCTCTGCAGGAAAAGTATTCTTTTTGTCTGGATACCCAGCCATGTTGGCATCCCAGGCAATGACAGGGCTGATGCAGCCGCTAAGCTTGCGCCCAACATCCTCCCTACCTCTTTTCCCAAAACCCTCTCTGACATCAAACTGCTTATCGCTTCCCTTGTTTGTTTGCAAATAGGCCCAAATTGATAACAAACTTCATGTCATCCAGCCCACAATTCCAATCAAATCCACCATCAAGGCTGTATCACACGTACTCCATCTTAGAATTTACTACCACAGTATTCCATCTGTTGGCTCCCCAACCCCTCTGCAACAGCCATTGCACCCTCACAATCCCATCTGTTACTATCCCCACACAGTATTCTGAGTTCTTCCATCTGATAAAATTACTTTATCACAGTATTCCATCTGTTACTATCTACAGTATTCCATCTGTTACTATCACAGTATTCCATCTCCTTACTATCATATGTATTCCATCTGTTACTATCAAACAAACATTCCATGACTCTGTTTACTACTTTCCAGTATTTCATCTGTGGTTTACTATCACAGTATTCCATCTGTTACTATCACAGTATTCCATCTGTTACTATCACATGGTTTATTCCATCTGTTTACTATAACTGTGGTTTCCATCTGGTTTACTATGACTCCCCTGTGGTATTCCATGTTGTTCACAGTATTCCATCTATTACCAGTTTACTATTCCATCTGTTACTATCACTATGTTTCTAACTCCTTTTTTTCCATCTGTTACTTTCACAGTATTCCATCTGTTATTCCATCTTTTACTAAAACCACAATGATTCCATCTCAGAATGTTTCAACAGAGTTTACACAAAGGCACCTCGTTATTTCCTTCTGTTACTATCTACAGTATTCCATCTGTTACTATCGTAAGTTCCATTTTTTAATGGGCCCTGAAGAGTTATTAGGGGTGTATCACAGTATTCCATCTGTTACTACCACAGTATTCCATCTGTTACTATCACAGTATTCCATCTGTTACTATCACAGTATTCCATCTGTTACTATCACAGTATTCCATCTGTTACTATCACAGTATTCCATCTGTTACTATCACAGTATTCCATCTGTTACTATCACAGTATTCCATTTGTTACTATCACAGTATTCCATCTGTTACTATCACAGTATTTCATCTGTTACTATCACAGTATTCCATCTGTTACTATCACAGTATTCCATCTGTTACTATCACATTATTCCATCTGTTACTATAACAGTATTCCATCTGTTACTATTACAGTATTCCATGTTGATCACAGTATTCCATCTATTACTATCACAGTATTCCATCTGTTACTATCACAGTATTCCATCTGTTACTATCACAGTATTCCATCTGTTTATCACAGTATTCCATCTGTTACTATCACAGTATTCCATCTGTTACTATCACAGTATTCCATCTGTTACTATCACAGTATTCCTTCTGTTACTATCACAGTATTCCATCTGTTACTATCACAGTATTCCATTTGTTACTATCACACTATTCCATCTGTTACTATCACAGTATTCCACCTGTTACTATCACAGTATTCCATCTGTTACTATCACAGTATTCCATCTGTTACTATCACAGTATTCCATCTGTTTATCACAGTATTCCATCTGTTACTATCACAGTATTCCATCTGTTACTATCACAGTATTTCATCTGTTACTATCACAGTATTCCATTTGTTACTATCACACTATTCCATCTGTTACTATCACAGTATTCCACCTGTTACTATCACAGTATTCCATCTGTTACTATCACAGTATTCCATCTGTTACTATCACAGTATTCCATCTGTTTATCACAGTTTTCCATCTGTTACTATCACAGTATTCCATCTGTTACTATCACAGTATTCCATCTGTTACTATCACAGTATTCCATCTGTTACTATCACAGTATTCCATCTGTTACTATCACAGTATTCCATTTGTTACTACCACACTTCCATCTGTTACTATCACAGTATTCCACCTGTTACTAGCACAGTATTCCATCTGTTACTATCACAGTATTCCATCTGTTTATTACAGTATTCCATTTGTTACTATAACAGTATTCCACCTGTTACTATCACAGTATTCCATCTGTTACTATCACAGTATTCCATCTGTTACTATCACAGTATTCCATCTGTTACTATCACAGTATTCCATCTCTTACTATCTGATATTCCATCTCTTACTATCACAGTATTCCATCTGTTACTATCACAGTATTCCATCTGTTACTACCACAGTATTTCATCTGTTACTATCACAGTATTTCATCTGTTACTATCACAGTATTCCATCTGTTACTATCACAGTATTCCATCTGTTACTATCACAGTATTTCATCTGTTAGTATCACAGTATTCCATCTGTTACTATCACAGTATTCCATCTCTTAATATCACAGTATTCCATCTGTTTATCACAGAAATTGAAAGAAGGAACAAGAGTCATCAGAGCCATGCCGAACACCCCGTCCGTAATAGGTGAGGGTGCTGCTGTCTTTTCATGTGGACAGTATGTTAGAGATGGTGACAACGAAATAGTCCGCAACCTGTTTTCACGATTGGGTATTTGCTTGGAGGGAGACGAATCCATTATGGATGCTGTCATGGCTGTTAGTGGAAGTGGACCAGCTTATGTAAGTTTGTTTGTGTGTTTGTTTGTGTGTTTATTTGTGTGTTTGTTTGTGTGTTTGTTTGTGTGTTTGTTTGTGTGTGTTTGCTTGTGTGTGTGTTTCTTTGTTTGTTTGTTTGTGTGTGTGTTTGTTTGTTTGCGTGTGTGTGTTGTTTGTGTGTGTGTTTGTTTGTTTGTGTGTATGTATGTGTGTGTGTGTGTGATGCCAAGCTTGTAACTAAGATAGCTCAAGAATGGTAAAGTGGATTCATATTATATATGGTGCACAGGTAGCCCATGGTTCGTAAATGTGCCCTATTGTTTTTGGTGATGATGTCATGCATATTAATGAGTGGGCGGAGCTTAACTTAAACATCTTGAAATGCACATATTTTAACAACCGTATGTAAGTTTTGTTTCATATTTGGTGTAATAAAGTTGTTAGCTGGTGTTTACATGCACATGGTATAAAAACATTGAATCTCATTATTATGTGCAGTGGGTGGGGCTTAAAGTGGTTTTGCCAAATAAAGCTTGTAAACACCAAATTTCCAGAATGACAGATTGGACTGATGTCATATATGGTGCACATGTAGCCCATGGTCTGCAAATGTGCCCTATTAATTTTGGTGGTGATGTCATGCATATTAATGAGTGGGATGGGCTTTAATGTAAAAATCTGAAAATACTCATATTTCAATAACTGTTTGTCCATTTTCTCATATTCAGTGTAATAACGTTGTTAGCTAGTGTTGACATGCACATGGTATAAAAATGTCAAATCATTAATATGTGTAGTGGGCGGGGCTTAAAGTTGTTTTGCCAAATAAAGCTTGTAAACACAAAATCTACAGAACAACACATTGAATTTGTGTTATATGTGGTAAATGCAGCCCATAGTCTGCAAATGTGCCCTAGTCATTTCGGTGGTGACGTCATGCATAGTAAATTAAATTACTACTAGTAATGAGAGGGTTGAGCTTAATGTAAAAATCTGGAAATGCTCATATTTTGACAACTGGATTTCTGTTTTCATATTTGGTATTATTACGCTGTTATTATGCAATGTTGTTATTATACTAGTGTGCCTATGTACATGATGTAAAATCATTCAATCTCATCAATATGCATGGTGGGCAGGATTTCATGTGGTTTTGCCAATAATTTAGCTCGTAAACATGAATACTCAAGAATGAAACATTGATGTCAGATGATTATAAACATTGCATAGCTTATGAAGTTATCATTCCTTTTGCTTGTACAGTAACTTTCACATCTAAAATACATTAATTAAAGCAGTTCAGTTAATTGATGTGCATATAATTCTTTTGTTGAATTTTGGAGTTTGTTTATGATTTGTTTGTATTTTAATATCACAACACATTAATTCACGTACATGCATGCATTGTTCTGTACAAAACACTTATTACAACTTCCATTACAATAGCCATTCGGTGGCTACCTTATCTCCAACATACACAATGATATACTAAATATCATGTACTAAATATTAATCATGATTACTAAATTTTTATCATGATATTCTAATATTTATCATGATATACTGAAAATACATGTTTATATACTAAATATTTATGATGATACACTAAATATCATGATATACTAAATATTCATCATGATATACTTAAAATACATGATTACATACTAAATACTTATGATGATATACTAAATATGATATACTAAATATTCATCATGATTTACTGAAAATACATGATTTTATACTATATACTTATGATGCTGTACTAAATATGATATACTAATTATTCATCATGATATACTAAAAATACATGATTATATACTAAATACTTATAATGATATATACTAAATATGATATACTAATTATTAATCATGATATACTAAAAATACACGATTGATAATATACTAAATATTTATGATGATATATACTAAATATCATGATATACTAAATATTCATCATGATATACTGAAAATACACAATTATATACTCAATACTTATGATGATATACTAAATATCATGATATACTAAATATTCATCATGATATACTTAAAATACATGATTACATACTAAATACTTATAATGATATACTAAATATGATATACTAAATATTCATCATGATTTACTGAAAATACATGATTTTATACTATATACTTATGATGCTGTACTTAATATGATATACTAATTATTCATCATGATATACTAAGAATACACGATTATATACTAAATACTTATGATGATATATACTAAATTTGATATACTAAATATTCATCATAATATACTGAAAATACACAATTGATAATATACTAAAAATGTATAATGATATATACTAAATATCTTGATATACTAAATATTCATCATGATATACTTAAAATACACAATTATATACTCAATACTTATGATGATATACTAAATATGATATACTAAATATTCATCATGATATACTGAAAATACATGATTGTATACTAAATACTTATGATGATATACTAAATATCATGATATACTAAATATTTATCATGATTTACTGAAAATACATGATTATATACTATATACTTATGACACTCTGCTAAATATGATATACTAATTATTCATCATGATATACTAAATATTCATAATGATATACTGAAAATACACGATTATATACTAAATATCATGATATACTAAATATTCATCATGATATACTAAAAATACACGATTATATACTAAATATTTATGATGAGTTGCTAAATATCATGATATACTAAATATTCATCATGATATACTGAAAATACACGATTATATACTAAATATCACGATTTACTAAATATTCATCATGATATACTGAAAATACACGATTAAATACTAAATATTTATGATGAGTTGCTAAATATCATGATATACTAAATATTCATCATGATATACTGAAAATACTTGATTATATACCAAATACTTATGATGGTATACTAAGTATCATGATATACTAAATATTTATCATGATATACTAAAAATACATGATTATATACTGAATACTAATGATAATATACTAAATACCATGATATACCTAATATCATGATATACTGGAAATACATGATTATATACTAAATACTTATGATGATATACTAAATATCATTATATACTAAATATTCATCATGATATACTGAAATACACGATTATATACTAAATATTTATGATGATTTATACTAAATATCATGATATACTAAATATTCATCATGATATACTGAAAATACACGATTATATACTAAATATTTATGATGATTTATACTAAATATCATGATATACTAAATATTCATCATGATATATTGAAAATACGGAATGATGTAAAATTGATATTGATTTGAAACAGTATTAATCGTATGCAAATGTATTTGATAGCGTATACATATGTATAGTTCAGAATAGGAGTGACTTTCATGAGAATGCAATCCGAAACTGCAAATGCTACTCTAGTTGCACAATACTTGCTATGATAATCTTGTTAGTTACTGTGTAAATGCTAATGTTATCAACCTTTTTATTGATCTGCATGATGGGTGTGACTTATGAATGAATGTCATGGAACAAATTTTTCATGATATACAGTGACATGACAGCTGATACAAAAATTACAATAAAAACTATGTTAATATCTTATTCTGTTTAAAAGCTATACAATTAAAGAGTAGAAAAATGTTCTTATAAAATAATTTGTACAGTATATGTGCTTCAGCTTTGTGATGTCATCAAGGCAAATCCAGCACAGTTCTTGTTTATTTCTTATAAAGTTAATCTCACTTTTTTTAACATTTATCGAACAATTTTAGGAAGAACATTTTTGATTTATTATAGGGTGGAGTACTGTATATAATTTACAAGAAAACATTTCTTCTTTTCTTTTTTTTTGTTCTTGGTGTACATCACATTTTCAATGAGAAAAAATCCAAATCATTTTCAAAGAAATACAAAAGACCTTTTCTTGAAATTGTCTCTATGACATCATTGATGTTGCCAATCAGTCACTTTTGTCCAAATTCAAAAATACCTAACAAATTTGTAACTTTTAAACGGAATTAGATATTAACATAGTTTTTTCACCACTTTGGTTGTAGAAAATTTCTCTATGATATGAAAAACCGAAAATCCATGGGAATATTCCTTTAATGGAATAAGCTATTTGAATGCTTTCTTCACCATTTTGTTTCTTTTAAAGTCCTCTTTCATATAAGATAGCATGCTTGACCCTGAACTAATTCTTTAACAGTAGATCATTTTGCAGCATGAATGAACTTGCAGAAACCCCCATTGACTGAGGGCTATGATCATCACAAAAGTTCATACCAGAAAGGTTAAAAAAGACAGTAAAGCGACCCATGATAATAATAGACATTCACTATTTACAGCTTGATCTGTTTCGAAACCTACTCAACATTGTTCCAACAAAGTGCTAATGACAAGTTTGACAGTATGCTGATTGGTCTGTGCTTTTGAGTATGTGGAGGAGAAAATCTATGGAATATCATGGGAGATATTTTACATTCCATGGAGCCAATTTAAAATTCAATAATGGCAGTATTTGGATAACGTGCTGTTTAAATAGATTCTATGGCTGCTGGTGTGTACAGGTGTTATATACTGTTTGCAGGGTTTATTTTTCATTTAGAAAATTGGTTATCAGAAATGGCTGACATTGTTTACAACGCAGACATTTTCTGATATGTAATGTAGAAAGCATTGGTAATTTGAGAAGCAAGCTGTACCACGGTGATTAGCAAATGGCTACATTTGGTAAATTTTTCCATGACCGTTTGTCTGTGTAGCATAGTGGCCAGATTATCAATTTGTCCATGACCGTGTGTCTGTGTAGCATAGTGGCCAGATTATCAATTTGTCTATGACAGTGTGTCTGTGTAGCATAGTGTGTCTGTGTAGCATAGTGGCCAGATTATCAATTTGTCCATGACCGTGTGTCTGTAGCATAGTGGCCAGATTATCAATTTGTCCATGACCGTGTGTCTGTGTAGCATTGTGGCCAGATTATCAATTTGTCCATGACCGTGTGTCTGTGTAGCATAGTGGCCAGATTGTTTATTTGTCCATGACCGTGTGTCTGTGTA
This sequence comes from Chiridota heheva, assembly GCA_020152595.1. Taxonomy (NCBI): domain Eukaryota; kingdom Metazoa; phylum Echinodermata; class Holothuroidea; order Apodida; family Chiridotidae; genus Chiridota; species Chiridota heheva. Next base: position 350,975 of record JAIGNY010002902.1, read on the forward strand.
GCATAGTGGCCAGATTATCAATTTGTCCATGACCGTGTGTCTGTGTAGCATAGTGGCTAGATTATCAATTTGTCCATGACCGTGTGTCTGTGTAGCATAGTGGCTAGATTATTAATTTGTCCATGACCGTGTGTCTGTGTAGCATAGTGGCCAGATTATCAATTTGTCCATGACCGTGTGTCTGTGTAGCATAGTGGCTAGATTATCAATTTGTCCATGACCGTGTGTCTGTGTAGCATAGTGGCTAGATTATTAATTTGTCCATGACCGCGTGTCTGTGTAGCATAGTGGCCAGATTGTTTATTTGTCCATGACCGTGTGTCTGTGTAGCATGGTGGCCAGATTATCAATTTGTCCATGACCGTGTGTCTGTGTAGCATAGTGGCCAGATTATTAATTTGTCCATGACCGTGTGTCTGTGTAGCATAGTGGCCAGATTATTAATTTGTCCATGACCGTGTGTCTGTGTAGCATAGTGGCCAGATTATCAATTTGTCTATGACCGTGTGTCTGTGTAGCATATTGGCCAGATTATCAATTTGTCCATGACCATGTGTCTGTGTGGCATAGTGGCCAGATTAGCAATTTGTCCATGACCGTGTGTCTGTGTAGCATAGTGTGTCTGTGTAGCATAGTGGCCAGATTATCAATTTGTCCATGACCGTGTGTCTGTGTAGCATAGTGGCCAGATTATCAATTTGTCCATGACCGTGTGTGTGTGTAGCATAGTGGCCAGATTATCAATTTGTCCATGACCGCGTGTCTGTGTAGCATAGTGGCCAGATTGTTTATTTGTCCATGACCGTGTGTCTGTGTAGCATAGTGGCCAGATTATCAATTTGTCCATGACCGTGTGTCTGTGTAGCATAGTGGCTAGATTATCAATTTGTCCATGACCGTGTGTCTGTGTAGCATAGTGGCCAGATTATCAATTTGTCTATGACAGTGTGTCTGTGTAGCATAGTGGCCAGATTATTAATTTGTCCATGACCGTGTGTCTGTGTAGCATAGTGGCCAGATTATCAATTTGTCCATGACCGCGTGTCTGTGTAGCATAGTGGCCAGATTGTTTATTTGTCCATGACCGTGTGTCTGTGTAGCATAGTGGCCAGATTATCAATTTGTCCATGACCGTGTGTCTGTGTAGCATAGTGGCCAGATTATCAATTTGTCCATGACCGTGTGTCTGTGTAGCATAGTGGCCAGATTATCAATTTGTCCATGACCGTGTGTCTGTGTAGCATGGTGGCCAGATTATCAATTTGTCCATGACCGTGTGTCTGTGTAGCATAGTGGTCAGATTATTAATTTGTCCATGACCGTGTGTCTGTGTAGCATAGTGGCCAGATTATTAATTTGTCCATGACCGTGTGTCTGTGTAGCATAGTGGCCAGATTATCAATTTGTCTATGACAGTGTGTCTGTGTAGCATAGTGGCCAGATTATTAATTTGTCCATGACCGTGTGTCTGTGTAGCATAGTGGCCAGATTATCAATTTGTCTATGACCGTGTGTCTGTGTAGCATATTGGCCAGATTATCAATTTGTCCATGACCATGTGTCTGTGTGGCATAGTAGCCAGATTATCAATTTGTCCATGACCGTGTGTCTGTGTAGCATAGTGTGTCTGTGTAGCATAGTGGCCAGATTATCAATTTGTCCATGACCGTGTGTCTGTGTAGCATAGTGGCCAGATTATCAATTTGTCCATGACCGTGTGTCTGTGTAGCATAGTGGCTAGATTATTAATTTGTCCATGACCGCGTGTCTGTGTAGCATAGTGGCCAGATTGTTTATTTGTCCATGACCGTGTGTCTGTGTAGCATAGTGGCCAGATTATCAATTTGTCCATGACCGTGTGTCTGTGTAGCATAGTGGCCAGATTATTAATTTGTCCATGACCGTGTGTCTGTGTAGCATAGTGGCCAGATTATTAATTTGTCCATGACCGTGTGTCTGTAGCATAGTGGCCAGATTATCAATTTGTCCATGACAGTGTGTCTGTGTAGCATAGTGGCCAGATTATTAATTTGTCCATGACCGTGTGTCTGTGTAGCATAGTGGCCAGATTATCAATTTGTCAATGACAGTGTGTCTGTGTAGCATATTGGCCAGATTATCAATTTGTCCATGACCATGTGTCTGTGTGGCATAGTGGCCAGATTAGCAATTTGTCCATGACCGTGTGTCTGTGTAGCATAGTGTGTCAGCATAGTGGCCAGATTATCAATTTGTCCATGACTGCGTGTCTGTGTAGCATAGTGGCCAGATTATCAATTTGTCCATGACCATGTGTCTGTGTAGCATAGTGGCCAGATTATCAATTTGTCCATGACCGTGTGTCTGTGTAGCATAGTGGCCAGATTATATATTTGTCCATGACCGTGTGTCTGTGTAGCATAGTGGCCAGATTATCAATTTGTCCATGACCGTGTGTCTGTGTAGCATAGTGGCCAGATTATCAATTTGTCCATGACCGTGTGTCTGTGTAGCATAGTGGCCAGATTATCAATTTGTCTATGACAGTGTGTCTGTGTAGCATAGTGGCCAGATTATTAATTTGTCCATGACCGTGTGTCTGTGTAGCATAGTGGCCAGATTATCAATTTGTCCATGACCGTGTGTCTGTAGCATATTGGCCAGATTATCAATTTGTCCATGACCATGTGTCTGTGTGGCATAGTGGCCAGATTAGCAATTTGTCCATGACTGTGTAGCATAGTGTGTCTGTGTAGCATAGTGGCCAGATTATCAATTTGTCCATGACCGTGTGTCTGTGTAGCATAGTGGCCAGATTATCAATTTGTCCATGACCGTGTGTCTGTGTAGCATAGTGGCCAGATTATCAATTTGTCCATGACCGTGTGTCTGTGTAGCATAGTGGCCAGATTATCAATTTGTCCATGACCGCGTGTCTGTGTAGCATAGTGGCCAGATTGTTTATTTGTCCATGTCTGTGTAGCATAGTGGCCAGATTATCAATTTGTCCATGACCGTGTGTCTGTGTAGCATAGTGGCCAGATTATCAATTTGTCCATGACCGTGTGTCTGTGTAGCATGGTGGCCAGATTATCAATTTGTCCATGACCGTGTGTCTGTGTAGCATAGTGGTCAGATTATTAATTTGTCCATGACCGTGTGTCTGTGTAGCATAGTGGCCAGATTATTAATTTGTCCATGACCGTGTGTCTGTGTAGCATAGTGGCCAGATTATCAATTTGTCTATGACATAGCATAGTGGCCAGATTATTAATTTGTCCATGACCGTGTGTCTGTGTAGCATAGTGGCCAGATTATCAATTTGTCTATGACCGTGTGTCTGTGTAGCATATTGGTGATTATCAATTTGTCCATGACCATGTGTCTGTGTGGCATAGTAGCCAGATTATCAATTTGTCCATGACCGTGTGTCTGTGTAGCATAGTGTGTCTGTGTAGCATAGTGGCCAGATTATCAATTTGTCCATGACCGTGTGTCTGTGTAGCATAGTGGCCAGATTATCAATTTGTCCATGACCGTGTGTCTGTGTAGCATAGTGGCTAGATTATTAATTTGTCCATGACCGCGTGTCTGTGTAGCATAGTGGCCAGATTATCAATTTGTCCATGACCGTGTGTCTGTGTAGCATAGTGGCCAGATTATCAATTTGTCTATGACAGTGTGTCTGTGTAGCATAGTGGCTAGATTATTAATTTGTCCATGACAGTGTGTCTGTGTAGCATAGTGTGTCTGTGTAGCATAGTGGCCAGATTATCAATTTGTCTATGACAGTGTGTCTGTGTAGCATAGTGTGTCTGTGTAGCATAGTGGCCAGATTATCAATTTGTCCATGACCGTGTGTCTGTGTAGCATAGTGGCCAGATTATCAATTTGTCCATGACCGTGTGTCTGTTTAGCATAGTGGCCAGATTATCAATTTGTCTATGACAGTGTGTCTGTGTAGCATAGTGTGTCTGTGTAGCATAATGGCCAGATTATCAATTTGTCCATGACCGTGTGTCTGTGTAGCATAGTGGCCAGATTATCAATTTGTCCATGACCGTGTGTCTGTGTAGCATAGTGGCCAGATTATCAATTTGTCCATGACCGTGTGTCTGTGTAGCATAGTGGCCAGATTGTTTATTTGTCCATGACCGTGTGTCTGTGTAGCATAGTGGCCAGATTATCAATTTGTCCATGACCGTGTGTCTGTGTAGCATAGTGGCTAGATTATCAATTTGTCCATGACCGTGTGTCTGTGTAGCATAGTGGCTAGATTATTAATTTGTCCATGACCGCGTGTCTGTGTAGCATAGTGGCCAGATTGTTTATTTGTCCATGACCGTGTGTCTATGTAGCATGGTGGCAAGATTATCAATTTGTCCATGACCGTGTGTCTGTGTAGCATAGTGGCCAGATTGACCGTGTGTTTGTGTAGCATAGTGGCCAGATGGACCATGTGTCTGTGTAGCATACTGGCCAGATAAGAGACATTATTTTTGCATTTGATCAATTTGAACATACAACATGGTGTCTATCCAGAAAGGCAGGAATGTTTTGAGCAGAATTCAGAAAAAAATTAAATCCAGCTGGCGTGGGTGGTTGGATATGGAAGGGGGGGTATGGGGGTGGGTGGTTGGATATGGGGGTGGTTGGATATGGGGTGGTTGGATATGGGGGTGGTTGGATATGGGGGTGGTTGGATATGGGGGGTTGGTGGATATTGGGGTGGTTGGATAAGGGGGTGGTTGCAAGGGGGTTGGATGGGGGTGGTTGGATATGGGGTGGTTGGATATTGGGGGTGGATATGGGGCATTGGTTGGATCTGGGCTGGGTGTTTGGATCTGGGCTGGGTGTTTGGATCTGGGCTGGGTGGTTGGATATGGGGGCTGGTTGGATATGGGGGTGGTTGGATATGGGGGTGGTTGAATATGGGAGGTTGGATATGGGGGGTTGGATATGGGGGTTGGATATGGGGGGGTTGGATATGGGGGTGGTTGGATATGAGGGGAGTTGGATATGGGAGTGGTTGAATATGGGGGGTTGGATATGGGGGGGGTGGTGGTTGGATGCATTATTTGATGTGAGCAAATTTCAGAGTATGCATCTGTTTGACAAACCTAGCCATTCCCTACATTTTATTTTAAAATTCCACTTTGAAAGTGTAGGTATGTGAATGAATGCATGAAGAACCGTTTCCTGTAATAACAGTATAGTGACTGACTACGGCATCTATATACATGTAGGTTGTGTTCTATGCAATACTTGTGTAAGTAAAGGCTCTACCATTGATAGATGAACCTAGTGCCAGGGTTGGACCTAGTGCCAGGGTTGAACCTAGTGCCAGGGTTGGACCTAGTGCCAGGGATGAACCTAGTGCCAGGGTTGGACCTAGTGCCAGGGTTGGACCTAGTGCCAGGGATGAACCTAGTGCCAGGGATGAACCTAGTGCCAGGGTTGAACCTAGTGCTAGGGTTGAACATAGTGCTAGCAGGGTTGAACATAGTGCCAGGGTTGAACCTAGTGCCAGGGTTGAACTTAGTGCCAGGGTTGAACCTAGTGCCAGGGTTGGACCTAACGCCAGAGTTGGACCTAGTGCCAGGGATGAAGCTAGTGCCAGGGATGAAGCTAGTGCCAGGGTTGAACCTAGTGCTAGGGTTGGACCTAGTGCCAGGGATGAACCTAGTGCCAGGGATGAAGCTAGTGAAAGGGATAAACCTAGTGCCAGGGATGAACCTAGTGCCAGGGTTGAACCTACAGTAGTGCCAGGGATGGACCTAGTACCAGGGATGAACCTAATGCCAGGGATGAACCTAGTACCAGGGTTAAACCTAGTGCTAGGGTTGAACCTAGTGCCATGCAGGGTTGAACATAGTGCCAGGGTTGAACCTAGTGCCAGGGTTGAACTTAGTGCCAGGGTTGAACCTAGTGCCAGGGTTGGACCTAACGCCAGAGTTGGACCTAGTGCCAGGGATGAAGCTAGTGCCAGGGATGAAGCTAGTGCCAGGGTTGAACCTAGTGCTAGGGTTGGACCTAGTGCCAGGGATGAACCTAGTGCCAGGGTTGAACCTACAGTAGTACCAGGGATAGACCTATTGCCAGGGTTGGACCTAGTGCCAGGGTTGGAATACCGTACAATTCTTCATACAAACATAAAATGATTGTAGCTGTATTTTCTATTGTTGTTTGTGTAGCACCTTCAGCATAGGGCCCAGAGCCCACTTTAGGGAGTGTTGAGGGGGTAATTTTAAAGCACTGAACATGCAATAAAATTTACCTTGTTTTTTGGTTATTAACTGGGCATTAATTCCTTAAATATCCCCATATTATACAGAGCTGGCAAAAAGCATGCGCTTCAAGCGATTAATAACCATGGGAAAAATGGGAATTCGGGGAAGTTATATTTTGTTCTTAAAAAAAAAAAATGTTGCTAATTGACTATTTCCCTTTAAAATAGATGGATTTCCTGCGAACGTTCCCAAGTTTTTCCAAGCTTCCTAGTGCAATTACTAGATTGCCTTCATGCACCTGTCGTAGACTGTAATAAGGTTCCTTCATGTAGATTCTTGTTCCTATTTGTAGGCCTACATTGCAATAGATGCCTTAGCAGATGGTGGAGTGAAGATGGGCTTGCCCAGAGATATTGCAATCAAGCTAGCAGCTCAGACATTATTGGTAAGAAGCCTTTATCTGCAATCTTAAGGATGCGAAAAACATGAGTAACAGACAGGGATTGACAAATTACTTATCCGGTTGCCAAGGACAACCAAAAATCAAACAATAGTGAATGTCATTTTTGCTGAGTGTGCCGGTTGGACAATCACATTTTTTGCATAGTTTGTGCATACATAAGTGGGCACATAGTTTGTGCATATATAAGTGGGCACATAGTTTGTGCATATATAAGTAGGCACATACTTTGTGCATATATAAGTGGGCACATACTTTGTGCATATATAAGTGGGCACATACTTTGTGCATATATAAGTGGGCACATACTTTGTGCATATATAAGTGGGCACATACTTTGTGCATATATAAGTGGGCACATACTTTGTGCATATATAAGTGGGCACATACTTTGTGCATATATAAGTGGGCACATACTTTGTGCATATATAAGTGGGCACATGTACAAGTAGAATTTTGCACACATTCTCAGGGCAACACTGATTTCCTTTCTGGACAACATATAAATACAGAGTGTAAAGCCTGGGGTTAGAGCATTTGGTATCATCCTGGAAAAGTGGACAACTACAAATAAGCCTACCTTGATTATTTTTGATGTTCACTTTCTTTCTTTAAAAAACAATCGAAAATAAGATTTACTGCAGCAAAACAGTCATTTAAAGTTAAAGTTAGGGTTCTTAAATATTAACTTTTTATTTTTTATAAATTGTACAAACAAAATATTCAAGATAGGCTTATTTTCGGCCTGCACTTTTTTCTTGATTTGACCATGATTCTTGCGGCAGCTGGGGAGAAGGTGCCTCCAGGTTGATTTGTTGACCCTGGTAACAGGCATCCAGGGGTGGAAAATATAGCGGATCTTAGCATCAATGGTCCCATAGATTCTTTCAGGTCTCCAGAAAGAAAATGAGGGTAAGAAAAAAAATGAAAGGGGAGGAATAATAAGAGAAAAAGAAAGAAATGGGGAAAATGAAAGAAATACAAAGGAAAAGGGAGAAAAGTTGTAAAAGAAAGGAGAAAAGAATAAATTATTGTCTACTCGCAAAAATTGTTATCAAGACTTCTTTTGTCCTAAAAACAAACATATTTTTTCCGCCCCTAAATTTCATATCCTTTGGTATGGCTTTGTATTACACTTACAGATCCTATACAGCATACGCAATCTGCAACCTGAGAATCAGCATGTCCAATTCACCCTTTCACAGTTCCAGTCTGCTCATAGGACATGTAAATTCAAGTTACGAGTACACAAACTAACCAGGAGTAAAGAAACCAACCAGGTTGAGCGCACAGCAAAATACGCTTTTGGTTTGCGTAGTATTATTGCGTTTTTTTTTTAAATACTGTACATTGTACAACACGTGAAAACGATGGATTTTTTTTGTTTTTCTTTACTCGTTAAGTTGTTAAGTACAACTTAACAACAGGGTACCCCCTCAGAAAAATCAATAATCTTTTACCACACTTATTTCATTAGAATTAGGGTTTAATCTAAATGTCTGGTAACAATAATCTTCAAAATTATACATTTCGTGAAATTTTGGTATACCGTTGCCATGGTAACGGAAAACAAAGAGTTAAATAAAGCAATCATATTGGAAAGGATATCTTTCCATAGGAAGCTTGGACAGTAATAATATCTGTACTAAATAAAAGCTGTTGATGCCCTCTATGCAATAATAGAGAACCTTCTTACAATTTTGATCAAATTAATTTGGAATTATGCATAAATTTGCATTTTTAATTTTCATCAAGCTCATTACATATGCATAACATGAATTTCTTAAAAAGTAAAAGTGATATGCAAAAAAACTCTTCATTGTTGCATATAACTATGCATTTTCTACAAATGCACCAAATTTGGAGTGAATAGGACATACCTAAATGAAAAAATCAAGGGCAGGGTGGTGATAAAGTCTCAAAAACGCAAAATTGAGTAATTGCACAAAAATGTACGTATAGTCTCTAAAATCCACCAGCAAGGTAAGAAACCCCTTCTTTTTCAGTGGCAACTTCTTCGGTTTCTTTTCTTAACTGTCTCAGTGATTGTCTTTTTTTCTTTTCTTTAATGTCTGCCCTTTTTTGGCTGGCCTTTACTCTTGTTTTGTCCTCTTGCATGCTCCATTTGTGAGTATGATGTCCAACATCCAAACCCAAAAACTTCAAAGTTTTGCACACTGAAGTTGCACCGTCATTGAAATGGCTAACAGCAAGAGCCATGGCTACCGACAAAGATGTCTTTCCTGTATATACTTCTTTAGGGCAACGTTTCCAAATCAATGAATTGAAACTCTCACAGGCATTTTGTGTGAAGCCATCAAGGCATTTCGAGAGAAGAGCATCGTCTGAAAGTTGTGTAAATATTGGCGAAATTGCGTTTATGATTGCTGGCGGAAGACTGTGCTTATGTTTGTAAGTTGCAATGCCTAAGGCTTTAACTTTTTGCCAACCACACCAGCTATCCTCTCCCTCTGGGCATAGGGAATGATTATGTTTCTCATCAGTAGATCCCTTATGCTCCAGAATGGCAGATATATCTTTCTTCATACCTGCTAAACTACCCTTGTTCCTACGGATTGCGAGGCCATAGTACAACTGCAAGTTGTCGATTTCCTTGTCAGTGAGTCTGCCTCTCCCCCCCATTGTCTTCCCATCTGCTAGCTTGCTTTTCCCACTTTTTTGCTTTAACTTCCGTAGATGAGTGCCCATGCGCTTTTGCACGTGCCCCACACATTCTTTTTTGGTAATTGTCTTTCCCGGGTATGGCTCGGATGCAACAACAGATGAAAAAGACTTGGTGTCTCCATCACCGACAAATCCCACATAGTGAAGTTTGTGAGGTTCCTCACTCCTTTTAAAAATCTTCACTGCTCCAGTCGGTTCCATATTACCTGAAGATCCTTCGTACGATTTCTTGCAGACTGGGCCATGCTTGAGTTGCCACTGTGCGTATTCTGGCGATTCTTTGTCTGCATTTTTCGTACGCTCACATCCTTTGCAACCTTTACTCATCACTTCGTAATCAACGACTTTTCCTTTGTCCATTGAAATACATGTCACTACGCCATTCAGTGATGAATGGCCCCTTCTTTGCCATGTCCCATCAATCATAATGGTGACTTCACTGATATCTGCATGTACATCATCAGGAGGGGGAATTGCAGTTGTGGGTATAGGCCTAGCTTGATTGTGCAGAGTGGTTGCTGCATCTGCCATACTTTCATAGGCACATCTGACAGATGCATCATACAAATTATTTTGAAGTTTCTGATATGTTTCTTCCTTCATGGCTTGAGGCATATTCAAGATTCCACAGAAGTTCTCTATGTCAGCATGTCCTTTGCCAATGTTCCGCATTGCCAAAACAAACCGGGTATTTACCTCGAATGGAGACCCTCCTTTCACTGGTTTTACTGGAGTCACACGGTGAGATGTAAAATATCTTTTTTCATAACCACAAGCTTCACAAAGCACATACAGGCGACTACTGAAACCATTTCTCTCATTTGATTTCTCTATCAAAGAAATGTTACAAAACTTACAATTTGGACACAAACAATCCTCCACTATCGATTTCAAAATTGTGATATCAATGAGCCTAAATCCACCATTTGATAATTTACCATTGTCCACATCATCTTTCTGCTCTATATTTGTCCCAATCTTAGCTTCACTTGCACTTTTAGCCCTACCTCCGGCTTGATTGTCACATTGAGTATCAACAGAACTTGGATTATTAGTGCAACTGGTATTGGGAAACACAACACTATCACCAGCGGCTACTTCACTATCCAAACTTTTATGTTTCAAACGGAGCGCTAATCTTGCTTTTTTCACAGTATTTTTTCTTGACTTTCTTTTCCTTGATGCAAATTTCCTTTTTACAGGTTTAGAAACTGTTTTTACTTGAGAAGAACTTGTTTCACTTGAGGAAAATTCAGGTTGTTTTTTGCTTTCCATTTCGATTTATACAGAAAAAGTCATACACACAGTAAGAGATGCCTATGAGAGAGAGATTATTGACAACCAAGGGCTTTTGTTACAAGCTCTCTGATTGGTCAATTTTGAGCATTTGGGTAATAATTTAAAAAAATGAACTAATGAAAAACGTTTTTAAGGAATTAAAAGCTGAGATTAAAGGTGGCATTCTATTATTCAAGAAGAGCCTAGATCTTGTTTAATTTTTGAAATCGGGCATTTCTAACTCAAGTTATGATAATATGAATACATAATTAGATTGATTTTGAATCAAAACAATGAAAATTGTCTATAAAATGTAAAGATTTCATGAAAAATTGGAAAGAATTAGTGTGAATTGTTTAATGTATGGATTGAGACATAATTGAAGAGTATTTCCATGGAAAAAAAACCAGTGCAAGAAAAATAAAAAGTTGCCCTTTTTTCTGGGGGGGTACCCCCTTAAATTAAGTTGTTAAGTCAAAATGGTAGACGAAAGGGTGTATTCCATCCACTTTTTGCCCCAGGCCAGTCATGTGACATACCAGTCACGTGACGCACCGGTCACGTGACGCACCGGTCACGTGACGCACCGGTCACGTGGCGCGATCGCGTGGCGCACCGGTCACGTGGCGCGCGTCACGTGGCGCACGTCGCGTGGCGCGCACCGTCACGTGGCGCACCGGTCACGTGGCGCGACGCACCGTCACGTGGCGCACCGTCACGTGGCGCCGTCACGTGGCGCACGGTCACGTGCGCGCACCGTCACGTGCGCGCACCGGTCACGTGGCGCACGTCACGTGACGCACCGGTCACGCGCGCGCACCGTCACGTGGCGCACCGGTCACGCGGACGCGCGCGTCACGTGGCGCACCGGTCACGTGGCGCACCGTCACGTGGCGCACGGTCACGTGCGCGCACGGTCACGCGTGGCGCACGTCACGTGGCGCACCGTCACGTGGCGCACCCGTCACGTGGCGCATCCGTCACGTGGCGCACCCGCCACGCGGCGCACCCGCCACGTGGCGCACCCGCCACGTGGCGACGCACTCCGCCACGTGGCGCACCGTCACGCGGCGCGCCGCCACGTGGCGCACCCGCCACGTGGCGCACTCCGCCACGTGGCGCACCCGTCACGCGGCGCACCGTCACGTGGCGCACCCGCCACGTGGCGCACCCGCCACGTGGCGCACCCGCCACGTGGCGCACCCGCCACGCGACGCACCCGCCACGCGCGCACCCCGCCACGCGACGCACCCGCCACGTGGCGCACCCGCCACGCGCGCACCCGCCACGTGGCGCACCCGCCACGTGGCGCACCCGTCACGTGGCCACGCGTGGCGCACCCGTCACGTGGCGCGCCCGCCACGTGGCGCACCCGCCACGCGTGGCGCACCCGCCACGCGTGACGCACCCGCCACGCGTGACGCACCCGCCACGCGACGCACCCGCCACGCGACGCACCGTCGCGTGGCGCGCACCGTCACGTGGCACCCGCCACGTGACGCACCCGCCACGTGGCGCACCCGCCACGTGGACGCACCCGCCACGTGGCGCACCCGCCACGTGGCGCACCGCCACGTGGCGCACCCGGCCACGTGGCGCACCAGTCATGTGACATACCAGTCATGTGACATTCAGCAGACAGATAGAACCTGGAGCATTATCAGGTGAAATTAAACGTGACATTGATATGGCATAACCTATAGGCATAACCTGCCTGATTTACATATATAGTTAAAATTGTTTTGCCACTAAATACTGATGGGACTCTGGTAATGGGTCTACGCTCTGTCAGAATCAGCTATTTTCTTCACAAAATTGAGGCAACACCATTAAACCTCAACAAACGAACAAACAGTTACGAACATGCAGTGAATTTAGATAACTGTGCTGAGTGCGCTCTGCATCTCAAGTTTGTTGTTTGGAATGATAAATTGTTTGTTGCTTAAAATGACAAATTGTTTCTTGTTTAAAATGACAAATTGTTTGTTGTTTAGAATGACAAATTGTTTGTTGTTTAGAATGACAAATAGTTTGTTGTTTAGAATGACAAATTGTTTGTTGTTTAGAATGACAAATTGTTTTGTTAACCAGTTTTGCTTAGAATGACAAATTGTTTTTGTTTTATTGTTTTTTTGACAAATTGTTTGTTGTTTTGACAAAAAACTAGTTTTTTGATTCATTATGTACAGTAATTGTCTGCAATCTTTAATTTCATACATGACAAAATAGACTTCAAATTATTTCCATGTTTTATCAGGGTTCAGCAAAAATGGTTCTTCTCGGAAGAAGCACCCCTCAGAACTGAAAGATGACGTGTGCTCCCCGGGAGGGACAACGATAGAAGCTGTCCATCAGCTGGAGAAAGGAGGATTCAGGAAGTGCTTGATCGAGGCGGTGGAGGCGGCCTGCTTGAAAGCAAGGAAACTTAATGAAATGATGCATTTCCAAAAGAAATGACAAGAATGAGAATTAAAGGATATGGTTGGTGGGCAGCATTGTAGGGAGGGAAGGGCTGGTAAACTCAAGGGGCAGTGTGGTTCAGTGGTATAATCTGTGTCGCCCAATCATGTTGTGGTTGCAGGGTAGCATTGAAGGGTGGGAAGGGCTGGTAAACCCAAGGGGCAGTGTGGTTCAGTGGTATAATCTGTGTCGCTAATGATGAGGTGGTTAGTGGGCAGCAATGATGGGTGGGTAAACCCAAGGGGCAGTGTGGTTTAGTGGTATAATCTGTGTTGCCCAATGATGAGGTGGTTGGTGGGTAGCAATGAAGGATGGAAAGGGCTGGTAAACTAAAGGAGCAGTGTGGTTCAGTAGCAAAAGATGTGTCACCCAGTCATGAGGTCACAAGTTGGAATCCAGTTCCATGATAAAAAATTATGATCTAGTTTTCCTGGTTGTAGTTTCCCATCTGCAATCCCAAATCATAGACATGAAACTTGCAACTTGACTGGCAGTTGCTGTAGTCGGAGCCTTCTTTAGCTTTGCATCAGTACTCTTATTATTATGGAGTCTCCGCAAGGGAGAACCATGTAAACAAACAAAGAGGGACCCAAAAGCCAATTTCTGGTGGTATGGTTTATCATAAAAGCCAATTTGCCCACTAGCGCCAAGGATTTAAGTTGCACCACTGTTGGTGGTAAGGTTTATCACATTTGAAAGTGAATTGTAGAGAGCTTTAAGAAGAATGTACCAAATCTGCCACATTTATTTATTTTTCTCTCAATCATCATTAGAGAAGTATATAGAAGTGTATAGAAGTATAACAGCTGTAAGGCTTTCTATTTCTTCATCTGCATGGAATTTATCTTACAATCATTGTCAGGCCAAAATAAAACATATTGCTTTCCGATTTTATTTTCCAAAAATCCTGGATGGTATGCAGGGTGAAGAAAACTTGATACCATTTTTGTTATTGAAAACACACTTGCTTATAGATTTGATGAAAGGTTAATGAGTAGAAAACAGTTTATTTCACTGGATGGCATTATTCAATAATAGGGTTTTATTTTGACAGAATACAGGATTAATATTCAAGATCTGTCAAACTGATATTAGATTGTTTATTTTCATTTAGACTCAGGGTTTTGAAATTGGCAAGAACGTTTTTATGGTCTGCACTTTTCTGATTGTTATTTGGCAACTGGAAACTTACATTTATTTTATTTTTTGCCTACAAATTTGAAAAACAACATCCTTAGTTTTTAGGAATGTCTGATCAAAGCTTTAGGTTTTTTTTATTTGTACACAATTTGTGGTGTATTTAATGGATGGCTGCTATCTTTGAGTTATTCTGAATCAAAGCACTGGTGATGGGTTGGATTCATGGTTGTCATTTGTGTAAGTGATATAATGTTTAGTCTTCCTATACATCATTCTATTTTATAGGCTATTTTTTATATAAACATAAAGATTATTACAATTTAGCAGTATGATTAAAAGTTTCTGGTCAAAACATTGACTCAAATCATGACAAGATTTCCCACTTCATGTTTGTGACTCCCAGGTACCTCAGAATGTCTCATCATATACTCATAATGGTCCACCCATTATCACACACACACACACACACTTGTAGTATTCCATTCACAATGGTTTATACATTGTATTTACATTTACCCGTGTATGTGTGAATCACATCCTTTCGCCACTGAGGCTTTTTCTCGAAAAAATCCACCAAAACACATTAAAAAACTTTCTCAGATCTTCTTAGTTTGTGCGGTTTTGAAGCAAGGATCATTTCGGCAATTTTTTAATACAGAATGTTCCTCGATAAGAACTTCTCCAAAAAAAGTTTGCTTGCTGCGAACGTTTTGGTATTTTTAATGTCATACCTTGCAGGTCATAATTGATATTATTCTAATATAAAAATAACATCCCATATCTATTTTGCAATTCAAAATACAAAAAAAAATGTACGTTGTGTGTTGTTTGTGTACACATTACAAAGTATATGATTTGTTAGAATTTTGATGAGTAAACAATGATATTCAACCATACAACTGAAAGTAATAATACATAGAAATAATCTCCCTACATATATCTCATCATTTGTGCATCTTCCAAAAAATTTCCTATATCTCACACTTTACATGGGTTTCTTCTTTTTTAATAAAACGAAGAAAAAAAAAAAGAAATACATCAAGAACTGTAGAAAACTCTTCAAAAGGAGAGAACAAAATTAAAAGAAGGTATCATAGACTACTTTGTTATTGCAAAACACGGTCAAAGAAAGAAGGAGTTTTTCAACTTCCGGTCGGTTCTGACAACTAAAAGTCTTCAAACAAGTTCCCACCTATTTAAGATTATTTAATGAATTAAAAAAGATGACTATGTCAGTTTTTAATTAGGGAAATCCCTAAATTTTGGTCCTCCCATTCTAAATTTATTTATTTATATTTATTTATTTGAACTCAATACAGAAGTACAAATACATAAGACATGAGGCCAGCTAATGAGGAAATGACAGCAATCACAGAACGTCAGCAGACAAACATGAACTGAAATAAATACAAGAAATACTGACCTAATGATGGTATATGGTTCCAAAACGATGGTATATGCTTCCAAAACGATAGTGTATGGTTCCATGACGATGGTGTATGGTTCCATAACAATAGTGTATGGTTCCGTAACGATAGCGTATGGTTCCGTAATGATGGTATATGGTTCCGTAATGATGGTATATGGTTTCGTAATGATGGCATATGGTTTAGTAATGATGGTATATGGTTCCGTAATGATGGTATATGGTTCCATAACGATGGTATATGGTTCCATATCGATGGTATATGGTTCTGTAGGATAATATATGGCGATGGTATATGGTTCCGTAACAATGGTATATGGTTCCGTAACGATGGTATATGGTTCCGTAACGATGGTATATGGTTCCGTAACGATGGTATATGGTTCCGTGACGATGGTATATGGTTCCGTGACGATGGTATATGGTTCCGTGACGATGGTGTATGGTTCCGTGACGATGGTGTATGGTTCCGTGACGATGGTGTATGGTTCCGTAACGATGGTGTATGGTTTTGTAAGGATGGTATATGGTTCCGTAAGGATGGTATATGGTTCCGTAACGATTGTATATGGTTCCGTAGCGATGGTATATGGTTCCGTAACGATGGTATATGGTTCCGTAACGATGGTATATGGTTCCGTAACGATGTATATGGTTCCATAGCGATGGTATATGGTTCCATAACGATGGTATATGGTTCCATAAGCGATGGTATATTGTGTTGTAACGATGGTATATGGTTCCATAGCGATGGTATATGGTTCCATAACGATGGTATATGGTTCCATAACGATGGTATATGGTTCCAAAATGATGGTATATGGTTCCATAACAGGTCTTAAGTAACTGAAATTTTATTGGATGCAGAAGGAGGCTGGACTTGTTTCGTTTTTTTGCCATTTTCAGTGATTTTCATATTCTTGATTGATTTGGCCTGAAATAGTCATCTATTTTCAATGGATTTTGACTGAAATATTTTGCTTTTTTTCAACACTCTATTCATATTTTCTCGATTAAATTGGCCTGAAATCATTCCAACAAAAATCGTTCATTTTCAGTAGTTTTAACTTTGAAAAATAACTAATCTGCTGCCTGAAACACCCTCTTCTTTTCGAGAAAGTGTTCAGAGAACCAGGCAGGAGGTGAAACTCCTACCATCGGGACCAAAGGCTTTACGAAGGACGGTAAGCAGCACCCAGCTATTAGCCACGTTTCACAAAGGTCGGGTGGGGAAGGTGTGATGCAGAAGACAAACCTCTGCACTTTATGTCATCGTAAATCATTCTGCATATCTGTGGAAAAATCGCTGGTTAAATTGATGTTTCACTCTAACCTGGAACCTCCAGCAAATCAGTCGTACGCTCAACCAACTGAGCTACCTGCCTCCCTGATTGATCTTCAAGTGATCTTTGCCCTCGCGTCGTTTGTGGACTATAGAGACATGACGTTTACCAATTTGTTGTGGGTAATATGACTGGGATATAAAACAAAAAGAGTGCCCTCACATTTTGGTCTTATTTCTTCAGCTGAGATTAATATGTATGACGACGGAAGTAATGCTTTAGCTACAACATTCCTCTCTTATAACATGAAAGAACAAACTGTAATTTTAATATTTTTTATTATTATCTTTTTTATAGTTATATTGAATTTTAATCTCAGTGCATCATAATATTACAGTACAGTGGCATTAAAATGAACAATTGCCTTTTGAGTACTTTGTTTAATTGGTATTTTAAAGCTCTATAGAAAACATTTTAGCATAATGAAAGAAATCATAGTGAAACAGAATTTTGATTTTGCAAGTAGCATTTTGGGTTATTGCTGAAGGTTCAGTATCTTTAGCAAAAGTTTCTCTGTTAATGCGATTTCCTGATGGACAACAAGTTTTGGCCACGGACCATGTAAAGGCCCAGGACCATTTGAAGGCCCAGGACCATTTGAAGGCCCAGGACCATTAGAAGGCTCGGGACCATTTGAAGGCCCAGGACCATTTGAAGGCCCGGGACCATTTGAAGGCTCGGGACCATTTGAAGGCCCGGGACCATTTGAAGGCTCGGGATTATTTATGGGCCTGGGATTATTTGAAGGCTAGGATTATTTGAAGGCTTGGGGCCATTTAAAGGCCTGGGACCATTTGAAGGCCTGGGACCATTTGAGTAGAAGATTATAACTCTGTGCCATCTTGTAAAGCAATAATTATGCACTACCTTAATTAACAAAAAACATGCTGGTTTGTGCCAGTGGCGTGGTGGGTCATGTTTCACAGGGGGCGAGGGCATTTGGTTCCCCCCCCCCTCCCTTCAAATACAAAATGCTCATATTTAGAGTGAAATGTTGGGCACAGATCTAAATGGCTCTGGTAGAGGTCCAGGGTGCAAAGATTTTTGCAGTAAAATTTCCCGAAAATTGAGTTAAACTTTACCTAAAAATGAAGAAATTTTCTGCAAAATGAATGAAAGTTTTGGAAAACGGAAGCAAATGAATAAAATTTCCCAAGAATTGTTGAAACTTGCAAAAAAAATCTCAAATATTAGTGAAATATTCCCAAAATTAAAGCAAATTTGACGAAATTGACAAAAAAATCTCTTGAATATTTTAACTTTATAAACAAAATTCTCTGAAATTTAAAGCAAATGTAACAAAAATCTAAGAACTTTTCCCAAAAATTGAACTTGAAAATGTTTACAAAATGAAGGAACTTTCTCAAAAATTGCAGAAAAATTCAATTAATCCCCAAAATGAAGAAAATTTCATGAAAATATTCTCAAAATTGAAGAAAATTTCACAAAAATAAAGAAAATTTCACAAAAGTTGAACTTGAAAATGTCCCCACAATGAAAGAAAATCTCGAAAAATTGAAGGGAAAATAAATTTGTTCGACCTTCATTATTGGGGGGCCAAAACGGTACTTGGCGGGCCAAACGGTACTTGGCGGGCCAAAATGGTACTTGGTGGGCCAAACAGTACTTGGCCGGCCAAAACGGTACTTGGCGGGCCAAAACGGTACTTGGCTGGCCAAAACGGTACTTGCTGGCCAAAACGGTACTTGGCGGGCCAAAACGGTACTTGGCGGGCCAAAACGGTTATCGTGTCAAACCTGCTAGGGGAGAAGCTCTCGCAATTTTTATAGCAGAAAATCACTTTGAAACGTGTCTTTTGGAACCAGGGCCTTAATTCTCATCTGGAAAGTAGCGGAGGGGGGACCTAGCTTCTTATCCAAAAAGTGGGGACAAGAGTCAGATTGTCCTCAAAATGTACCTAATTTTTTACAATTCTGCTGAGATGAGTGTGTGTGTGTGTGGGGGGGGGGGGACATGTCCCCCTGTCCCTCCAGGAATTGATGGCCCTATATGGGACAATGCTGCAGGTAGGGGTGGAAAGCCCTATACTTGATTTTAATAGCAGAAAATTTGTTTAAAATTTTGTCAAATCTAGTGAAAGGCTCCTGTTTACCCTGCATTTCTCGTGATTTTGATAGCAGAAAATTAGCTGGACGGCAAAAAAGTTTGTTTACGTTATGTAGGTACATAATAACTCAATCTGTAGAAGCTACTCCCAGTGAGAAACCAAACAAAAAATAAATATTTCTCTTTCATAAAATTGAAAAATGTATTTTCTTGCATGTTTGGTTGTACAAATCTTAAAGAGCAGAAAACAGGAGGTATCATTTTACAGATTTCCAGCAGACGGGGTAAATGGATAATATCAGTGAAACGCAAACATTGGACACACAAGTTCCACCAGTAGAATATGCAGGGCATGGGGCTGGGGAGGCCATTGTCCCCCAATAATTTTACCGGGGCAAGTACCATTTTGAACCCCAATAATGAAGGTCAAATAAATTGATATTGAAGAATCGGTTCCATAGCTTCTTTTCTTCCCAAAATTTTTAATTTTTGTGAAAATTTCTTCTTAATTTTTGTGCCATTTCCTTCAATTTCGGACAATTTTCGAGAAGTTTCCATCATGTTCGTGAAATTTGCTTGTTTTCGTGTAATTTTCCGGAACTTTATTTTCAAGAGATGCAAGTTCATTTTCGTGAAATAAGCTACTGTAACCAGGTAACAATTGTCATGCAATTTCCTAAGTTTTCGGGAATTTTTCTTCAATTGTAAAATATCCATCATTTTCATGAAATTTGCTTCAATTTTTGTGCAATTTCCCCTTTTTTCGTAAAATTTCTCAATTTGTGTAAAATGTCAGTAGTGAGGTGGGTGCAAGATCACCCCAACCCCCCCAGGATCGGACCTTGAGGATCAACCCCAGGATCGGACCTTGAGGATCACCCCCAGGATCAGCCCCTCGAGGATCACCCCTCTAGGATCAACCCCTCCAAGATCACCCCTTGAAGATCTACCGTCCAGGATCACCCCTCCAAGATTACCTCTCCAAGATTACCCCTTAAGGATTACCCCTCCAAGATTACCCCTCCAAGATCAGCCCTTAAGATTACCCCTTCAGGATCACTCCTTCAGGATCGCTTATACCATCAGGGTTATTCGATAGAAAAAATTAAAATCAAGGAAATTGAAAAGAATAAAAAGAACACTGATTTTATGTGGTGGTAATGTATATTCTATGACACACTCAGAAAAATGATAAATACAACAACAATGGAATTCCAAGCAACATTAATCTTTTAAGATACATTTTACAGTCTCCTTTCTTTTGATCATGCATCCAAGCTTTCCAATCACACGATTTTTGCCATATCAGCGGCATCACAGCATGCAAAAGTTCATTAAAGAGTTTTTCATTGGTATCTGCTAGCCGGTGTTGTCGACACAAATCTGCAATAAAGAGTGAAAGGATGATGATTTGGTATGGACTGACATTTTCACTATGCCCCAAAGCTTGTTTTGCTGCAGTCACAACACCAGCGACAGTGTCGTCGTTTGATTCAGCCTTTTTTAACTCAGCCCAAGGTAACAGTTTGTATGAATCCATGTCTAGCACCGTTTTGGCTATATTTCTTACAAATTCTAAGAAGAGACACATCCCATCATCTTCTCGCCAAACAGGTACAGAGCATTGTTCATAAGAAGCTATATCATGGTATCTCCACTGTATCATATCGAACATCATGCCCAAGGTAAGGTGTCGGTGTAGTTCTTTTACTGGAATATCTCGTTCAAAGATTCTGTGATAACATGGGCTGCATTCAATTTCCTTCGAAAATGATTGTCCAAAGCAATTGCCATTCGTGCTGTTTGTAGCGCCAAGGACCATTCGGGTGCCATTGTGTTGTTGAACATTTTGACATCCTCCCATGTTGGAGTCAGATGAGTCCATTGCTGACGAATGAGATTCAATTCGTCCACAACATTGTCCAGCTTTTCGGGATTCAACATTAGAAACAGGCTTGTTTTTATAAAGAGAGGAATAACTTCTGCGTTGGTCAATGTCTGTATCGCACTGAGAATCATCCATGAGAGTAGTATGCAGGAGATACATAGGAATTTTTCGCTTTGGAGATACATTGGATTTGGGAGATAAACCGGACGGCCCATCACAAATCACAAGGGCCGTCCGGTTTATCTCCCAAATCCAATGTATCTCCAAAGCGAAAAATTCCTATGTATCTCCTACCGACTTTTTTTTTTTTTTTTTTTTTTTTTTTTCTTGTCTTTCTTTATTGAATTTATTATGTAAAGTACAGAGAAACATCATTTCTGTCTATGGTTTTTATTGCTATTATCACAAAAACACATCAAGGTTATCAAATACACATCAACTTTTGAACAATAAATGTATGAATACAACAAAAATGTGAATACAAAACCCACAGCAGATTCAATCTATACTATTGAATTTCACAAAATTAACGAAATAGAACAAAAATCATGATACAATATATTTATATTTTTGTAAAACACACTTAAAAAGATAAAAGTGTTTGTCACACATACCAACATAAATATAGGAATAACATATAAACTTTACAGCGAGAAACTAATGATTCGTACATAAATATATGGATCTTTAACCTCACTACTCATTTTAGGATTACCATACGGTGCGGAGACTATTTCATAGTTCCACCAATTTATTTCGGATTCTTGGTTAAAGAATCTCTTATTTCTTTTTCACCCACTGGAATTTGAACTGAGGTCTTCTTCTTCTGCGTAATTGTTTCCCTCCCACTAATTTCCCCTCACCCTGGTTAATATGATCTTTACAGGAAACATCATCTGTATTCAAGTTTTCTTCCTCAATAGGCCGAAAGTCTTTTTCCAACTCTGTCTTGAATTTTATATGCTTTTCCTCTATACCTAACACGAGTTCATCAATACGATCCGGTGGGGAAACTGTTAAACCACATAAGATCTATTAAAACTCGATAGTCGTTTGCCTTGAGAAATTGTTTCACTCTTGGATCTAAAGATTCCCATGTGTGTTTCACGCGTGCAGCATACTGAATGTTTAATGTTCTCCTTGCAATTTCAACTTGTTTATTTGGGTGTTTCTCACTTACACCATTCCTCAAGAAGAATCTGTTTGCACCCTGATGCATTGACAAATACTGTTTCTGCAAAGAAACCTCTAACTCCCAGTTAATTTCTTGCCTAAAAATTCAAGAAGAAAACGAATTTGTTCTTGTTCGATGGAGTTATTATCAAAATTAATTGACACATTGTCATTAATATGTTTTGTAATGCTACGTACCATAAAATCTTTGCGTGCTTGTTTGGCTTTATTCATCTTCTTGTTGACGTTCTGACCACGACCACACAATATCAAACGCAAGATCTTTCTGAGGTTTTGCAATATCTCTCAATGTTGTTGTACAACTTGAATCAAGCATAAACGTATAGCGAAATAAACAGGGGAAAAAGCTTTGTATGCTCTGAAGCATTCCTTTCAAATAAAAAATACCATATAATTCATTTTGTAAAAATGTATCAGACCTCACTATTTTGTGGCAGCGTGATTGAATAGTGTTTTGTGAAGGGTTAAAAATCAATCTTCTGAAACCTCGTAAGGATTTTCTGTCATATTTCTTCTGTACATTTGAAATACATTTAAGAAATGTTTCATGTGTTAATAAAAGAGTGTTAAACTCCTGTTCAATTTCAACTAATACATGTTTACAAAATATTAATAAGCGAGTGAAATAGACTGGAACTTCAAAACTTCCAACAGATAAAGTAGTAAATATTTCAGAAAGTTCATTTTCTGTGTCTCCAATTCCAAAAATAAACGGATATTCAACCTCTATGTGTTTATTTCCAAACACTGAATAAAGTACAGACTTAAGAGGGAGAATAGTCTCTGAAAGAATATCTAACCATTCGGAAGCAATGTTCAGAAAATTTAAAAGTGTTCCGCTGATCTCCTTTACTGTTTGTGCACATCTAATTGGATCAGGACGATTACTTTCCAAGTTAAAAAAGTCACTATGTCCTCTCAAAATATCAACACAAACTTCAGGTTCCAATAACTTATGGATATTTTTAATTAAGTCTTCAATACCTAGCTTTTCAAATGTAATAGGTGTAAATGTTAAACTTCTTTCTTCTCCCATGCTAAAATTCATTGTGATAAATCACGGCAATTCTTTCCTCTGCATACTGTCGCAGAGTCTCCGCGTCCAAAAATATTGCTGGTCTGGAAGGATTTGAAGCCATCTTGTTATTAATAAGATTCAATATTCAACAAAAAGAGAATAGAAGAGAACTTCGCAATATAAAAACAAATTCAATATTCAACAATAAGAGAATCGTTTAATATAAAACTCAGTGCAGGAACTTTACAATTTTAAAAAGTGCAAAAATTTAGTATTCAACAATAAGAGAACGGTTTATTATGAAACCCTGTTGTAGGAACTTTGCAATTTTAAAATGTACACAAGTATTCCACGCATGTCCCTATTATTCCCTTGATACAGTTTTATTGGTTAGATTATGCAAAGAATGGGCGTGTCCGCTACCATAGATAATCTCCTTCCATATAAATGTTTCGTCCCTTTCTACTAAGCCTTTCTTGAGAGGACCTATTATTCACAGTTAAATATTGAAGTCTACCATCATTAAATATTAACGCTTGTTAAAGTTTTATCGATTACAACCTGGGCATTCTTCTTGGACGTCCATTGTAAGCACTCTTCACTAAGAGGACCTGTTCGTGACACAATGCTTATACAGACAAAAGAACTGTCAATCAAGGGCGAGATGACCATTAGTGAGACAATGCTCATACAGACAAAAGAACTGTCAATCAAGGGTGAGATAAAAGTACACCAATGTACTAGCTTTATTCATAGTAGGGGAAGCTATTGTTGTTTGCTAATAAATACTCTTTCTATGTACTCTTACAATCATCCCTTGTTTGTCTACTTCTTATACAGACAAAAGAACTGTCAACTTTAGGATTGAGTTATTGTTTAGCTAGTATATATGCAGACAAAGGCTCTGTAAAGATCGATGTGCAATAGTTTTGGAATGGGTACTTTCATTCAAACTTCTACAACTTATGTTTGCTGTAACGTCGTAAGCAGTTATCCATCATTAAATATTAATGTTTGTTATACAGTTTAATTCATTGTTTGATATATTTACAGACCTTGAAAAGTCCAGGTGTCCACCATCAAAATAAAACTCCCACATTCAAAATTCACACCTTTTCTATGTACATTTTCTTCAGATGGTTCCATTGTTTAGGTAGCTCCCATACCGACAAAAGAACTGTCAAACTTAAGATGGATCTATTATGTAGATTGTATCCTTGCAAACAAAAGAGCTGCCAAGACCAACATAAAGATAACTCACTGGTGTGTTTTTCCACTCACAGTTTTGGAAACATTTGTTGGCTGGCACCACTTACACACTATATCGTCATTAAATATTAATGATTGTTACAGTTTATTGATAAAGTTACACACACGCATACAGTATGGAACATAACTTGCATTTTATTTATATATTCCCATTGGTCATATATATTATAGATAATCAACAAACATTTTGATGTCAGTTACATAATTCACTGATATTATCACTGATATTAATGTAATTTCTTATACTTGAAAATGTTCTAATCTTTCTTAGCCCTCACTTCTTTACAACCCCATTGTGTACCGTTTATTAAGTGATCCTCGTGTAAACAAGAAGTTGGTAAAAGCATGGTTTCCGCAATTCTTTGCACAATATCGTGATTCATGCTCTTCTCTCTCCAGTCAGAACTTCTCAACCCTGATCTTCCCACGTATCCATATTTTAACAACCAAGCAAGTAGTACGCTGGTATGATGCACAATAATTCCTGCTACAACAATTTTTGTAAGGGATGATTTCATCAATTCTTCAATATGTTTATCTAGCTTATCCGTTGTTTTCAAGTTATCACTTATCCATGCATGTTCAAAATGCTCTTCGACAATTTCCTTCACATCCGAAGAAGTATGCCAACGCAAAGTGTCTTTAGGCGTACTCACAAAAACGAGTCTTTCCAAAATATCCTCTTGCGTACTGACTATATTTTCAATTCTTTTCTGATAACCTGCAAGTACATATATATTAGACACCAAATAATCGGCTTTGCATACATTTTTGTTTGCAGTTGTAAAAAGTTCATGCCACGATTTTACATGCCATGGCAACCTCAGTACTGTTTCGAGGAACGACGACCGAAAATCAAATCCATGGTAATCTAGCTGCATCATAATTCTATTTGCACGATGTACAAGTTTTGTGAGAGTAAAGTTGAATGAGTTTATTATCTTGATTTCTGAATTACAAACTCCTGGTAAAATATGTTCTTGCTTGCAAAATTCGGACAGCTTTTGATCTACAATAGAGTCAGCGCGTGGTTTCTTGTTCCCTTTGGATAAATACGACATATTTGTCCAAAACATAATCTGAGCAATAATTGAGCTAAAAAGTCCTGCTACAATCGGCGGTCGGTCTTCACGTTCCGATACATGCAATGACCCAACTTGATCAGGATCTACCAAAAAGTACATTTCTTTAAATGAAGTAAAGTTTCCATCTTGCCGGGTAAATGTTTATGTTCATTCCACAACCAAGATTTGATAAGTGAGTTAAATGTAAGTTAGTTACTTCGTTTTTATATGCGTTGTTACTTTATTTTGCCACACCCTTTTATCTCATTGGTGAAAAAATGTTCACGCCTATAAAGCAAGAACCAATCAGAATACTAGATTGCTGACCTCCACTTGACCTGCCTTTTGCTGAATCCACGCCCTTATTGTAACGTCGGTTAGCTCCTTGAAGGTATTCAATGCCATTTGTATACCTGATTGTGTTGCAATCTTGTTGCCGTTAACACCATAATCCATGTATCTCACATCCGCTTTAGGTACATTTTCCCAATAAACAGCCCTTAGTTCCTTTTGCCCACCCAAGCTGAAAAAGCCATCTCATGTTGAGAACGGAAGATCTGCTCTGTCTGGCTCTTCTGTTTAAAAATCTGTATTATCAGAGTACTGTTGTTGACCAAAGACATCCACTCTGACAAATTCAGGGCGATCCCTTTACCCATCTCGGCTATTGGATCTCCAGAAAAGTCAGACTTTTGATAGAGTTATATTTCTTTTTCGAAATTGTATCAGACACTGATTGTTTGGACCTTGGCATACATAAACATATATCCCTCCAGTCAGAAGTTTTGCAGGATATACGTTTCCCCCTGGTTGGCATAGCACCACAGTATCTTTACCAGTTTCTGTAATTGCATTTTTCCTTTTCGAAAGTACTCCACCATCTGTGCTTGAAGCGAATCTCTTCTTTGACTTTGGTTCTTGAGATTCCTCCCGGTATCTCCATTAGCTGATTTTCCTGTATATATATCATCTAAATCTTGAATCTCCTGCATATCAAATTCCTGCGTTTTATCTTCCCGGGGGAGCTCTTCAGTGACAACGTCTGCCTCTAAAGCTTCTTGTAACAATTCATTCAGGGTTTTGGGCGGAAGAATCTTAGCAACTACAGGTTTTCCTTCTTGTGGTCTGTCTGAAGTTTCCATTACTTCTCCTGTGGGTAGCTGTTTTTGGTATTTACCAGATTCTAGTTGACACCACTGTCGTTGATCTGCCAGAGTTTTCTTTTCAGCTGCATCCTCTTCTTCCGCTTCCATCTCCTTTCGAATCTTTTTAATCTTTTCGGTAACAGCTGTTTGTACATTTTTTACACACAACATTTTTTCATCAACGGTCATTCCATTGTCCTTGTTTGTCTTCTCGATTTCATCCTGAGCTTCTTGCCTGATAATACCAATTTCGGACGCTTTCCTCCAAGCCGAACTCGTCAGCTTTCCCCCAGTTAGATTTCTAATTATAGCAGCCGGTAACCTACCAGCATCAATTTCTTTCTTAGCGTAATCTACTTGTGCCTGTGCCATCTCTAATATTACCACTCAATTATCTGATATACTAATGACTAGTTCACTGCAACGTTCTTTCCTTTTATAATACTTTTACCTTATTTTGTCACGCCCTCTTTCTCACCAGTAACCAATCAAATTTCCAAGTTATCATACCAATCCAATACTGCAAGATCATTGACTATTCGGTTAGATGAAAAACAGGTGACAAACTCACTCAAAGAGAGATCCTTAACCCTATGATACAAATAGCATAGACACCACAACCCACATGTCCACGTCTTTGCATCTTGCAATACCCTTTGATTCCAAATGTAATGTGATTGTTCTAAAAAGATTTTAATCGAAGGTATCGGTTTCATACCAAAAGAATCAAAGTATTCCTTTGACTCATTTTTGTTGAAAATAGCAACCCAGTGTTTCCCTGGTAACCAGCTTGGATCAGTATTTACAATCATCAATCCATTTTTGTTTGTTTCATATAAAATTTCATCGGCCGCATGTACACCTTCATGAAGTGTGCATGCTAAGTTCCTAAGACTTGGTTTAACTCTGATAAATTCTCTCAGTTGATTAGTATTCATTGCATTTGTTATGCTGAAAAATCAAAGGTAGGTACCCTGCTGAGCCCAATTTCCATCACGTGATCAAATTGTGCAAAAACTACTAATTTTACTGGATCACTCAATGGATCTCTGAAAATAGATTCTATGTTAAATGTTCCTGTTTTATTAAAATTGAAATGACAGCCGTGATCTTGGTCTTGCGTCAAATCAAATCCGTAAATTGTATTTCCCCTGAGAGACCACTCTGCTAGACTGAGACCTGGACCGTCAGTGTTCCTCCATCCACAACCTAGAGCCTCAAATAATCCATGATATGCTTTTAAGTATAGTTTATTGGTGAAATCCACCTCTAGTGGAAAGGGAGGGTAGTTAATACCCCCAACTTGCACCTGAATATTCTTTAAACCAAAGGTATCAAAATTAAAGGGGTCTTCTTTTGGACTACCTGTGAAAGCAATAGCTTTTACAAAACCCACAAAAATACGTTTCGGAATCAACCCCCCTGGCCAACTGAAAAGGCTTGAGTACTGTGTGCTTCCGTCTGCCAGTGATTGGAACTGAACTATGTTGCGAAAAAATCTATATTTCAAAGGAGTCTGGAACATCTTAGCCTCCGTGTTCAAAATCCATTCTGGGCTCATAACTTTCCTAGTAGTGTACAGTAAAGCTTTTTTTATAGCGATACCAAATTCTTTTTCAGAAGTGGTTTCATCACCTATAATAGTAGTGAATTTATTTGTAGCTCGAGACAATGTAATTCGCACACTTGTTTGGTTGGGCAAAAGTGATTGTAGTTGAAATGCGTCAGCCTGAATTTTACCCAAAAGTTGAAATGTAACGGATGTTGTACCAGATCTATCGCGCATCAATACACTGCGTTGTTTGTATCCTGTTTTCCAACTACCCGATGCGTAATATTTAGCATATTCACCTGCACTGAGATCTGGTAAATCATTATACCACCCTTGTTGGCTCATCCATGTCTGTTTTGCTTCCTTACCAAAGCTGAGTAGATTCTGCAGATATGCTTTATAAGAATAATTGGCTGTTTGATCACTTACTGTTTTGCCCCAATATCAATATTTACAGATTTAAACAGACTTCCTAACATATTGTTAGCTGTAGAGACCTTGTCGGTTGATACCAAAGCAGACCCATCAGTAAGATTAACAAGTTTACAATTTAAAATAAGATAAGTCTCATTAAGATCCAACCATTCAGTCTGGTGCCCTTCGATTTTAAATTCTAGATCTCCGAAATCTGTTACAGTAGTAATTGGTTCGATCTTCACTTCTTTTGTGTCCAAAATTTCCGATTGGGTAGGTGGAAGTTCGAAAACGTCAGCTTCAGACTTTCCACAAAGTGTAGAATCAGGATGGAGAGACATTTTCCATGTGGCGTGTAGAACTGTCAGCAAGAAAGCGTTTCAACGAATTGAGTGAACTAAATAGTCTCCTGACTACTTTATACTATTTGAGTCAGTTGCTTTTTTATATAACCTTTCATTTTAAATGAATCAAATCTATTTATTATAGATTTAGAAGTTGAGTTATATTCTTTCTTTTCTTTTTGTATGCAAATTAAATCGCACAATATTTTAAGTGTTTTTTAGATCCTGTAATAAACGTCAAATGTTTATCACTTAGAATACTAAATATCTCATTCATTTCCGTATTTAATTTAATCGACGTTATGATCGTGTTTTCTTACTGAAGTTAAATTAGATACCATATGCAATTAAAACAGGGTTTTCCATAACCACCCATTAATGTCTGTAAGGCTTCAGCTGACAGGTTACCTTTCATTCTTCGTTTTAAGGGTTTAGATTTTGTCTTTGCCTTCTGTTTCACCTTTCTTTTCGTTTTATGTTTTATATTCTTCTTTCTTCCACGTCTACGTTTCTTGGATATAGCAATTTTAGGACGTTTTCGTTTACCTCCACCACCAGTTGTCACACGTTTTCTTTTTGTGACTTTTTGACTCCCTGAACCTTCTTGCTGACTTTTTACTCTCCTCAAAGCATCCTCAAGACTCATTAGAACTTTTCTCTTAGCTTTCTCCGTCTCTCTTCCTGTAGTTTCCTTTATGGCATTATGTAATGTTTTTCCAGCTGCAATATTGCCTACTGTGCTAGCTGCAGCTTCAGCACCAGATATTAATGCTCTCTTTGCCAAAGAAGGTGCCGCTGCCTTTCCTGCTGCTATAGCGGCTCTTATACCGGGAACAACTGCTTTACTTAAAGCTCCAAACAGTCCCAAAATCCACCGTTTTGTTTTGCACGCCCTACACGTGCGCTAAATACTGGACCTATAGCTCCACCCTCCATTACCTTTACATGAAATGATAACATAAGTTCTATCAGTTTGTTTTTATTCAAATTTTATTTCACGGAAAGTCAAAGTTAACACAGCTTCTTCATCATTTGCAAACTTTACAACAGTTCCCCATTGATCTCTTACAGAAATTTCTATTTCATTCAAATCTGTCCTAGAAACTCTATAATATGTTATAACATTAGGGTGATACATAATTGATGTATACTCTGTTCTTTCCTCCACGTCTGCATGCATCAAAATTTTGGTTAAAGTACCACCTACATAGGATGGATATATGAAATCACAATAAACATAAAGATGAGACAGTTCGTAACTACCAGGATTATAATCTGACAAAACACCTGCATGAGTTATCATTATAGCTTGTGATGAAAATCCCAAAGCCTCACATAGTCTCCCTCTTATTACCATCCGTTCACCATTAGAACCGGAAAGAGTGTATCTCCAAAGTGAATTTTCACGGGACACCAGTATTTTATCCTGGTCCTCCTCATCTAAGAAACGTTTTTGTAGCCTATCAGAAGAGGAAATTTTTTTTTCATAGACTTCACTTTTAAATAATTGATTTTGCCCCCAACAATCCATTCAATACTTGAATTTTTAGTATCAATTACTGTCCAATTGATAGGAAAATACGCAGCTTGCACTCCAACCTCCCAATGTTTACTCTCATCAAGTCTCATATTCGATATTACTTTAAATGTAGAGGCGTTATTTCCTGATGCCGTCGGGTTGTTGCTTGGTATAATCCAGCTTCTCTCAGCCATTTCTTATTCTTTTAAAAGCAAGTGTAATGACGACTGTTCCCCTCGAAAACAATATAATGATCTTTTATGTCTCTGACAGAAATATAAATAGAATCTATACATCTGGTTCCTACGGGTCTCCAAATAAGAGCTTTAGGTTCAAATCTTGGACCCTTTGAGTAATCTCTTCCTCCAGCATTAGTAATTATACTTTTATAATCAGCTCCTACTAAAGTTGGTTTAACAATATTACTATGGATATAAAAATGAGGTAAATAACGTGTGCGAAAAGACCTTTTCGCTGTTATTGAGGACTTTTCTTGACCGAACGCCTTGTGCAAGGTAACTGTATCAAAACCTAACATATCTACTATCGGTCCACGTAAACGAAACCATGCTGAATAATCTGCTGATATAACTTTTGGTGAAAATATAATTGTAAAGAAACCGTCCTTGTATTTAAATTCGATAGGTATATCTCGTTTGGAATTCTTCAAAAACGTTTTATTTAATACATTATCAACATCAAGTTGTTTGATATTCTTTGAAAACTCAAACTTAATATCATTAGGCTTAGGTTTCTTTCCTATATAGTTAATTTCACCCAATGATCCTTCAAGTAAGTCCCACACGTTTGGAAAATAAGCCGAAGATACACTAACAACCCAGTCACCTTCCAATTCGATAGGAGTTGGTAATGATGTCCCCCAAGCATAATCAGTATTGTCAGGAAAAGCTGAGTCATTTACATTGCTAGGTAAAACCCATGAAAATTCTCCTCGACTAAGATCCATAATCAACTGAAGGTTTGTGGAATCTTACGTTCACTTTAATATGTTTTTTTCTTTAAACAGATTGAACATGTGCTGTCCAGCTATTAAAAGAATCTGGATAACCTTGCCACTTCACAAAATATTCAGTTTTTCCGTTACGTTTTCTAGTTTTAACTATCTTCTCTACACGATGAAAAGCATCAGGATCTTTTGGAGTAATTTTTTGCAACTCTTCTTCATAAAACTGACCCTGAATGATTTCACCATTCAAATCTTTCAACTTATATACATTTCTGCTATAGTTCTTGATCACATCATGAATAATAAAATCTCTTGCTGCCATTTTGCTAAATACCCTTTCCTAAATGGTCTAGTCAAAATGCTTATTCTTACATTATCTCCTTTTCTGAACTTCGGATGTTGTAAATTAGTTTTGTTTCGTAGTGAAAATACTCTTTCATAAATTGAAAGTTCATTTGTTTTATTAACATCGCTTGGTTTCATTCCTGTTGTTGAATGTACAGAATTGTTATATGCATTAACAAGATCCTGCAAATAAGTTAACCAATGTAAATCATTGTTTCTATAAAACAATTTCCACATTTTTCTTTCAGGGTTCTGTTAAACCTCTCAATAACGGAAGCTTTAGTTTCATTAAAAGTAGAAAAAAGATGAACACCATTATCTGATAATGTCTTTCTAACACTTTGATTGTAAAACTCGGTTCCTTTGTCAGTTTGTAATTTGTTAGGAATCCGCCCTTTTCTGAATATTTCTTTCAAAGCTCTTTCCACTTCTGTTCCGGACTTTCTCTTCAATGGTTCAACCCAAGCATATTTACTGAAAATGTCAATAACAGTTAAAATATATTTATAACCACTGTTAAACTTCACTAAAGAAGATACATCGAGAAGATCTGCTGTCCACTGCGAATCTATTCCAAAACCCACACTTTATTCTTTGGAAATCTTCTCCGAATTCCTCTGTTCAGCGTGTATGTGTCTTGAGCACTCAACCATTTCTTAATATCTTTCCTTGTTACTGATGGTATCTTCTCTTTTACGTATTTCATCAGCTTTGCCTGTCCTCCGAAAGCAGCAGGGTGCGATACGTCGTAGTAAATATCTTTTGCCACTTTTTCCAGGTTTGGGATGGTCTGTTTCGTCATTTCCATCATATCTTAAATTTTTACCACAACAAATACAGGTACATCGAACAGCTTTAAGCCAATTTCCCAATGTAAATGAAAGTGTTGCCATACCAATTTTTGTTTCAATCTTTTATATCTTCATAGGAATTCCATGGAATTGCTCCTTTAGGTATTTCCTCGTCAGGTTCGAGGTCTAACAACACTCTGTTTTCAAGTGAAGCAGGATTTGCTTTATATTCTTTCACGCGTTCCAAAAAGTTTCATTTCCAATTAAACTCTCCGGTAAGTGATTTTCAGCCCAGTACTGTGCAAACAAATCCCCTCCGATCGTTTTGGACATTAACCCTTTCTTTTGTCTGATGGTTAAGTTCACCAGATCTGTTAAATTTGTTCCAGCTACTGGTTGTCCTTTAAATATGAATTCGCTCTTTGCATTTATATTTTTACCTAAGGTAGGCCATACATGATTCATGAGTGTTTCTGCTTTTTTCTGGAAGTATGGTGAAAATGCAGACTTCACCAAATCCTTTGTTCCTTTCTCTTCTTCCTTTTCAACTTCAATTTGCGTTGTATTGGTATCTGGTCCACCTTTAGCTTGCAATGTTGGACTGGCGGCATTGTTTGAAGCAGTCTGTTGCAAAGCATGTATATAAGGTTGAGAAATACGTTCCACAAATTCATTGTCAGCTTTATTTTGAAAAAGTTTTTGTTCTCTTTCGATATCAGCTAACTCATTAACTTCCCTATATGACCCATTTGACTTTTGTAGTAATTCCTGTTTCTCCTTTTCTAGCTGCAACAGTTTTCTTTCTATATCTGTATGCTTGTTAAGTTGTGCTTTGATAGCCATCCATTGAGTTTCAGGTATCATGACGTTTTTATTCATTTTCGTTTCTCCCAGGGAAACGGTATATCTAACGTTATAGCTCTGAGTGTTGGAGTTAAAATATCGCGAAAAAACTTGTGTCCACCTTTTTGTTGAAGAATTTTTGTAACAAATATTTCTTTGATCTTAAATTATTACCTTTATCACTCAAATATTCTAGTTCCTTCGCATATTCATTGTGTAACTTATCCAACACATCATCTTCCAGTTGTATATTCCCTTCTAATAAATTATATGCTATTTCTGTCCACAATTTCATGAATTCTTCATTTGCACATGTTAGAAGAGTAGTGCACTGGTTTC
Organism: Chiridota heheva; assembly: GCA_020152595.1. Taxonomy (NCBI): domain Eukaryota; kingdom Metazoa; phylum Echinodermata; class Holothuroidea; order Apodida; family Chiridotidae; genus Chiridota; species Chiridota heheva. The sequence goes on from JAIGNY010002902.1 coordinate 384,735, forward strand.
TATTATTACACATGCAATTAAGGAAAGGATAAAATATTTGGTGCCTTTCCATAGTACTGAGAGCTGTAGGAACTCCATTAGGTCAAATGATGGCTAGATCACTTATCCAGACTATATATAATAACTTCTCCATATTCACCTTCACCCAATATCTTAGATCTTGCAATCACTTCATCTGGTGTTTCTGGTTTCATATCAAGGAAAAGATAACCATACGGTTCGTTTGTAGCCTCTTTGTATGCATAAAGCAGATTTTTCTTCCCATCTGTGAACTTAAAGTAGAGATCATCTTTGCATCTCTTGGGTTTTTGAATAAAACAAGATAATGTGCATTGCGATTGATAGTAGGATTTCCATCGAAGTACAAATTTTGTACAATTAATATTACAGACAGATTTAAGTGATGAGACCCTCTTGTAAATAAATCCGTTACAATCTTATTTTTCTTCTTTGACCCCAATTCGTTCATAAGATCATCGATAACAAAAAGTGTAGGTTCCTCAAAACGGCTAGATGTATAGCTATCATCTGGTAAGTTTGCTATGAAGTTGCACTCAATTCCTTTCGCTAAAAGTTCTTCTTGAATCTGATTATATAACGGTTGATAAACTCCATAAAACCAATAAATTTTCTTCATTGGTGGTTGAATCAATTCACCTCTCACCAAATTTTTGATAAAAAATGTTTTACCACTACCTGTTGGGCCTGCTATTACACAGGTAGCAGGGTGCTTCCAGGATAGATCATACAATTTCTTTTCCAGTTGCATGTTTGCAGCTTAAATCAAAATCCGGACTAATACATTATTTCTTTCTCCTTCTAGTTTTATTCCTCTTTCTGGTTTTTTTCTCTTCTTGGCGCCTCCTTTCTGGTGTTTACGTCGTTTTGCTTTCATTAATAGATCAACAAGAGCTGGTGCAAGACCACCCACTGCCAAACCTGTAAGGAGCCCACCAAATCCTCCTACTTGGTTCATTTTTTTCCCTTGTGTTTTTTTGAAAGACTCCCAAATAACAGGAGATAAAAATCGACCGTTACCTGATACAGCCATAGTTAATACTGGATGTAAAAAAACCGTTTATCATATTTATACATGTCCTGCACTAAACAAAGTAAGATGTTTATCTCAAAAGTGAACAATTTGATTTATTATTGAACTTCCATTCCCTTTTGTTTCACAGTTGATTTAATTCTTCAGATTTTTGTCTCATCTATCTTGATCATATTATTTTAAGTAGATCTAGAATATACTTAAGCTATCAAATATCTGTAAGTGAAATGAGGAGATACATAGGAATTTTTGACTTTTGGAGATACTTTGTAAAGCACATTTCATAAATATCCCTTTTAATTCTGATTGGTCAATTTATCGATGACGTCAGTGTGTACTAAAGGTTTTCTTGGTTTTGATTGGTTTAAAGAATTACCCAAACATTTAAAAACTCGACTTTTAACGACAAAACAAGGGGCGGGGCTCACAAAAAAAGGCCACTTTCTGATTAAAAAAAATGGAAATCCCTCTCTGCCTTAAGTGCCTGAGAATCATCAAAATGTAAATGTTATTTTGAAAAGGGGAAAGTCCCTTTCAGAAATTTGAAAGTATCAATTTTGTTCTGTTTTCTACCAATCAAAATTTAAATCCTTATTGACGTCACTTCATTTACATAAAAAGATAAATCACACCCTTGAAAGTATCATTTCAAATTCTATCACATTTTTATATGAAATTGTAACAAAATATGAAGAAATTTATCACAGAGTCGTCTAAAATTCAATTAGAATGGCAAATATGGAAAATGTCCTATGTGTATTATTTTTTCCTAAGTATCTCCAAAGTCAAAAATTCCTATGTATCTCCTACATACTACTCATGATGATATAATGGTAGATGACGTCAGAACTATGATGTAAGAATACGCAAGGGTTAAAAATAATATATTGGTTAAAGGGTGGGTCGATAAGAACATGAATAGATGACGTCAGAACTATGCCTTAGGGGAAAAACTAAAATAGAGCCTTAACAAATCGACATGTCAGAACATGAATAGATGCCGTGAAAACTATGATGTAAGAATACGCAAGGATTAGAAATAATACATTGGTCAAAGGGTGGGCCGATGAGAACATAAAAGAGGTTGTCAAGACTTTGACGTACGAATACGCCAGGGTTAAAAATAAAATATTACTATATAAAACCACGAATAGATGATGTCAACGCAATGACATAATTATCATCCCTATAAATAGATGTTGAAGAAGATTCTAAGAGATATAAATTCTCGAAGTAGAAAAATCCACAATCATTCTGTTCAAATCTCCAAGACAGTGCAGTTTTGTTTGAATTTTCACGACATTGCAAACCTTTTTTTTTTTGTAAGTAATTTCACCACCTAATATTAAGATGATTACCATCTATCCACCACGTAGTAAACTAGCAGAGGAGAAAACTGTTACTAGCAGCACCGAGAAACTGGCCAAAGAAGCCGAAAAACTGGCCAAAAGAGAAGCCTGGTTTGGAAAAATCATCATTTTCTTGAAGGAGGTGTCTTTGCCAATGCTTCTTTTTTATGAATGACGTTTATATTCATATACGCAAATTTGATATGGAGAAATGGTATCCTACACCATCAGGCCTTTCACTAAGTGTGTCTCAGTGGGAGGAACTCGTGAAATTGATGCCTGCCATTGATGAAGCAGTCAAAGAAAAACAAGAAACAATATATGATTTAGACGGAAAGGAGTTTCAGATAGATGAATTATGCAGGGTAACCGTGAAAAACTTTGCATCATGGACTTATGTGCATATTCGAAAGTATTTTTGGTGCGAGGGCGTACTGAAACCGACCAAGAAAGGAATCATCTTGAAGGTTGACCCATGGCGTAAGCTGATATCAGGGGTACAGAAAATTAATGCACAGATCACACAGCTATCTGAAATACAATCTGACTGAGATTGTTTTTTCTTTCTTTAACATTGACTCAAGTTTTATTTCTCTACCTGCAGTGAGGATGGATGCTACTGAATTATACCCAGAATTATCAGATGAGGCATTTAAACTTGGATGGCGAGGTCACTTTAACTTAAAGAGAACAAACCTTATTTTCTAAACATGAATACCAAGGAAAAGCAACATAGGAGCCACCGTGTATTTTTCAAACTGATTTAAACGTCAGCACGCCTGAAACGACTGTGATAGAACCTGACAAATCGATTGGAAACCTGTTCAAAGAAATAAGTCCTTCTACTGGGAGCCGGTTTCATTTGGGTGGAAAGCGGTATGCTGTGATACTGAAGATTCCAGAGGGCTACCTTTATTACCATCAGGGAATATCATGGGGACAGTACGAAAAATAAGCTCAAAGCAGGAAAGGCATCAACTTAAAGAAAGGAAGAATGGGAAAAGTTGCATGAACTAGCACCGCAGAATTCAGAGGTTGCTGAAACATTGAACAATAAATATTGAACATTAAAGTATTGCAAAGTACATGACAAGAGTGAAAAGAATTAAATAATGACATAACAAAGACTATTGTTGGTTTTTTCTCTTTTATTCATAGTCTACTTTAGTATTTTTTCATACACGGCAAATAAAATTAAGATATTATATTATAACAAAATCTATAACAAAATCTATAACATGCTTTATAGTCCGGGCCTTAGCAAAGAGCCAAGGCCGGACTACATAAAGCATGTTATAGATTTTGTTATAGATTTTGTTATAATATAATATCTTAATTTTATTTGCCGTGTATGAAAAAATACTAGAAGTAGACTATGAATAAAAGAGAAAAACCAACAATAGTCTTTGTTATGTCATTATTTAATTCTTTTCACTCTTGTCATGTACTTTGCAATACTTTAATGTTCAATATTTATTGTTCAATGTTTCAGCAACCTCTGAATCTGCGGTGCTAGTTCATGCAACTTTTCCCATTCTTCCTTCTTTAAGTTGATGCCTTTCCTGCTTTGAGCTTATTTTTCGTACTGTCCCCATGATATTCCCTGATGGTAATAAAGGTAGCCCTCTGGAATCTTCGTATCACAGCATACCGCTTTCCACCCAAATGAAACCGGCTCCCAGTAGAAGGACTTATTTCTCTTGAACAGGTTTCCCAATCGATTTGTCAGGTTCTATCACAGTCGTTTCAGGCGTGCTGACGTTTAAATCAGTTTGAAAAATACACGGTGGCTCCCATGTTGTTTCCTTGGTATTCATGTTTAGAAAATAAGGTTTGTTCTCTTTGTTAAAGTGACTCGCCATCCAAGTTTAAATGCCTCATCTGATAATTCTGGGTATAATTCAGTAGCATCCATCCTCACTGCAGGTAGAGAAATAAAACTTGAGTCAATGTTAAAGAAAGAAAAACAAACAATCTCAGTCAGATTGTATTTCAGATAGCTGTGTGATCTGTGCATTAATTTTCTGTACCCTGATATCAGCTTACGCCATGGGTCAACCTTCAAGATGATTCCTTTCTTGGTCGGTTTCAGTACGCCCTCGCACCAAAAATACTTTCGAATATGCACATAAGTCCATGATGCAAAGTTTTTCACGGTTACCCTGCATAATTCATCTATCTGAAACTCCTTTCCGTCTAAATCATATATTGTTTCTTGTTTTTCTTTGACTGCTTCATCAATGGCAGGCATCAATTTCACGAGTTCCTCCCACTGAGACACACTTAGTGAAAGGCCTGATGGTGTAGGATACCATTTCTCCATATCAAATTTGCGTATATGAATATAAACGTCATTCATAAAAAGAAGCATTGGCAAAGACACCTCCTTCAAGAAAATGATGATTTTTCCAAAACCAGGCTTCTCTTTTGGCCAGTTTTTCGGCTTCTCTTTTGGCCAGTTTCTCGGTGCTGCTAGTAACAGTTTTCTCCTCTGCTAGTTTACTACGTGGTGGATAGATGGTAATCATCTTAATATTAGGTGGTGAAATTACTTACAAAAAAAAAAAGGTTTAAATGTCGTGAAAATTCAAACAAAACTGCACTGTCTTGGAGATTTGAACAGAATGATTGTGGATTTTTCTACTTCGAGAATTTATATCTCTTAGAATCTTCTTCAACATCTATTTATAGGGATGATAATTATGTCATTGCGTTGACATCATCTATTCGTGGTTTTATATAGTAATATTTTATTTTTAACCCTGGCGTATTCGTACGTCAAAGTCTTGACAACCTCTTTTATGTTCTCATCGGCCCACCCTTTGACCAATGTATTATTTCTAATCCTTGCGTATTCTTACATCATAGTTTTCACGGCATCTATTCATGTTCTGACATGTCGATTTGTTAAGGCTCTATTTTAGTTTTTCCCTAAGGCATAGTTCTGACGTCATCTATTCATGTTCTCATCGACCCACCCTTTAACCAATATATTATTTTTAACCCTTGCGTATTCTTACATCATAGTTCTGACGTCATCTACCATTATATCATCTTGTTATAAAACGTCAAACAAATGCAAATATTAAGACACTCTCCACCAGACCTGTCATGGCCAACATCAACCCTTTCATCGAAAAACTCAAAACTTGCTGGAACAGACTTTTCTCAATCAAGTCTTAGAAAAAGTAACCATTTTCTGATAGAATCCTGCAGTGGCTGCAAGTCTGAGGGTGGAAATCAAGAAGAGCATAGCTGTGTCAGCAAACCAATAGACTCATGGATGATTCTCAGTGCGATACAGACATTGACCAACGCAGAAGTTATTCCTCTCTTTATAAAAACAAGCCTGTTTCTAATGTTGAATCCCGAAAAGCTGGACAATGTTGTGGACGAATTGAATCTCATTCGTCAGCAATGGACTCATCTGACTCCAACATGGGAGGATGTCAAAATGTTCAACAACACAATGGCACCCGAATGGTCCTTGGCGCTACAAACAGCACGAATGGCAATTGCTTTGGACAATCATTTTCGAAGGAAATTGAATGCAGCCCATGTTATCACAGAATCTTTGAACAAGATATTCCAGTAAAAGAACTACACCGACACCTTACCTTGGGCATGATGTTCGATATGATACAGTGGAGATACCATGATATAGCTTCTTATGAACAATGCTCTGTACCTGTTTGGCGAGAAGATGATGGGATGTGTCTCTTCTTAGAATTTGTAAGAAATATAGCCAAAACGGTGCTAGACATGGATTCATACAAACTGTTACCTTGGGCTGAGTTAAAAAGGCTGAATCAAACGACGACACTGTCGCTGGTGTTGTGACTGCAGCAAAACAAGCTTTGGGGCATAGTGAAAATGTCAGTCCATACCAAATCATCATCCTTTCACTCTTTATTGCAGATTTGTGTCGACAACACCGGCTAGCAGATACCAATGAAAAACTCTTTAATGAACTTTTGCATGCTGTGATGCCACTGATATGGCAAAAATCGTGTGATTGGAAAGCTTGGATGCATGATCAAAAGAAAGGAGACTGTAAAATGTATCTTAAAAGATTAATGTTGCTTGGAATTCCATTGTTGTTGTATTTATCATTTTTCTGAGTGTGTCATAGAATATACATTACCACCACATAAAATCAGTGTTCTTTTTATTCTTTTCAATTTCCTTGATTTTAATTTTTTCTATCGAATAACCCTGATGGTATAAGCGATCCTGAAGGAGTGATCCTGAAGGGGTAATCTTAAGGGCTGATCTTAAGGGCTGATCTTGGAGGGGTAATCTTGGAGGGGTAATCCTTAAGGGGTAATCTTGGAGAGGTAATCTTGGAGGGGTGATCCTGGACGGTAGATCTTCAAGGGGTGATCTTGGAGGGGTTGATCCTAGAGAGGTAATCTTGGAGGGGCTGATCCTGGACGGTAGATCTTCAAGGGGTGATCTTGGAGGGGTTGATCCTCAAGGTCCGATCCTGGGGGGGTTGATCCTAGAGGGGTAATCTTGGAGGGGTGATCCTGGACGGTAGATCTTCAAGGGGTGATCTTGGAGGGGTTGATCCTAGAGGGGTGATCCTCGAGGGGCTGATCCTGGGGGTGATCCTCAAGGTCCGATCCTGGGGCTGATCCTCAAGGTCCGATCCTGGGGGGGGGGGTGATCTTGCACCCACCTCACTACTCACCACGCCACTGCTGGGTGGGAGTATATGCAAACCAACTTTGATATTTATGGCTCCTATATTCCCTGGAGTAAAATACATAAAAATTGATATTTGTAGAATTACAGTACTAGCTTTGCAAAACTATAAACATTTTTACAAAGTTACATGCTTTAATTGTGATCATATGTACATATAATGAATATGGCAAATTATAAACTCTCCACAAGTCAGATGCAGAGCATTTTGATTTAATACAGCTTCATTTTCCAGAACAAATAAAAAAAAAATGTTTTACAGTAGTTCCTTTGAACTAAATGGAGAGGGTTGAGGGAGGGAGGGGGAGAGGGCTGATCCTAGAACCCCTACATTTTTACTGGACACAGAACACAAACGAAAAGATTTTAATTTCTTAGGTTTTGTTGGGTAAATGCACTGCAGTCAGTAAAGAGATCCTCAAGGTCCATTAGACCCCTCCCATGTAGAAATGTTCAAATTTAGCCCACTTCTAAGGGATTTTTTTCTTTCTTTAAAAGCAAACACAAATAGGAAAAGCAAAGTTTATCCCAATTTTCGAAAATTACTTTTAAAAGTGGGAGGATCCGGACCTCCTCCCCCTTTCCTCCCCCCCCCCCCCACCCCCTCACTGCCATTCCTTTTGCTACGCCACTGACTGCAGTGCATGATTTTATTTTTT
>JAIGNY010002902.1:400000-435000 GCA_020152595.1 Chiridota heheva
AACTTAGATATGAATTATAATTTATAAAGAAAAACATCATTGTTGAGTTAATGACTTCACTTCCTGCATGTTATGAAAACAAAATGGCTGCTCCCATATAACTATCCAAGGCTTTGTACATATGTTTTCCAACATGTCCAATACGTCCAATTTCCCAACTTTTACCCAGTTTTGTCAATCTCCAAATACTTTTTTTGAACATCAGTGAAAGCCTTGCTGTCCCCATCACATACCATGTAAGCATACCTCATATTATGCATAGCAACTGACCTGTTGGAAGCAATATGCTAGCTGCGGCTGTTTCTACAGTATACTAAGTGCTACTTCCATCATAGTTCTTTTGACAAGTTGGTTTGTGAGCAGAATACCAGGCCTTGTACTTCTCACTCTCCTTGTTCCATTTTGCGCAGGAACTATACTCTCCACAAATTTTTGAAAGGCACACACAATCTATGACTGCTCCTGTATCCATTACGATAACAATACCTACACTGTACATGGTTAGCAGTATAACCCGTCTTTGACCATGTCCCATCAAAACTGACAAATACATCAATCACATTCGTGTCACTTATTGTATCATCCTCTAACATGTGGAGCTTCCAAAGTCTTGTGTTGCAGCTTTCATTTCAGATTAAACCATTTCTTTAAAAACATTGGAAAATTTGTGAATGTTTTGTGCATAAGAATTGCCAACAACATGTGGCTGCATGTTCATGATGGCAAATCTACAAGTCCTTAACGGCTTGTTCTAATTTCTGTTGCAGCAACAAAACTTTGGACTATTTACATCATATGGCTCCCCCTTCACTGCAGTTGAAACACTTGAAGATGTTCAAAAATGAGTCCCCTTGCTTGCACACAGAGCAACACAGAAACAATTTGCTGCACATTCCATTTCGAGCACCTGGATCCTTACGTAGCAAAAGATGATCTGCAAGTAAAAATATGAAAAGAAGAGTTTGGGATTTTCTAGTTTATGATGACCTGAATATTGATTAAGCTTGGGCGATATTCACCTTCAGACAATATCGATATATTGCTAGAAATATATCGAAATATCAATATGCAAATTGCAAGACGTCACATTGAAATACAATAATATAACTGTTTTGTATGAGGTAATCTTGCTCCAGTAAAAAATATTGGAAAGTAGAAATAACCCTCTCCTATCCCTAAGAACTGTCTCCTATCCTAAGAATCCTCTCAAATCCCTAAGAACCTCTCCTATCCCTAAAGTAAATTGACAGAAGTGAATGGGAAATATGTACATACATTTTCAAATAAACACCCATTGTTCTAAAAGGAATTGTTTTTACATTGTCTCTTTCTCAAAAAAATTATCACAGAAACATTAAAACTTCATCATAAGTTTGAACATATCATTTTTTCACTATTTTCGTGGAACTGGTGTATAGCTTTTTGTGTAAAAACGGGCCAACTTTACCTTTGAGTGCTATGTCCCACTTGTTTTGAATTTCCTACTGAGAGGGCGTCATTTTTGCACTCGTTTTTAAAGACACTGAACATGCAGAAGTCAATGGATATTTTTACAAAATGTCCTTTGCTACTAAACATCGGACGAGAGGGCTCAGAAATCAACACATTCTTTGTACTTGTGCTGCTTACTGTACAGAAGGTCTGATGTGTGAATGGACAATTTAGTGGGAAATATTTTTTAGTTTTGAGAATTAAATCTTTTAGTTTTGAGGATTAATTCTATTTTCAGATGATATTTAAGGGCTTTTCCAAATAATTTTGAGGATGCAGTATTCCTTTTGAGGAATTTAGACTCGATGTTTAAGGATTTAAAATCTCATTGATTGCAATTGCTCAACCATCACAAATCATAAAAATTAACTAATATTTGTGCACAATGTCCATAGTGGCCTGTATACATCAAGAGTACAGTACTGCATATCCGGAATTAAGAATTTCCTGCCTGTGGAACATAATTTTAGGTAATATTTATTGAAATATTGATGACTTAATCGACTTTTAACATTATTGACAGCTGCAACTTTGATATTATTACAAACTACAAACTTGTTGTGGCTCTAGAATGAAGAAAGGTACATTTTTGGTTATGTTAAATTCATTACTAGTTCATGTATAGTACAATATCGGTGGCAAACATATCGATATGACCCTTAAACTCAATATTGACCAAATCGATAGGGGTCAATATCAGAAAATGTCGAAATATTTATATATCAGCAAACACGTTAGTCGTTACAACTTTGCTGTCACTGGATCATCTCTCTGAAATGAGCTGCCTGTCCACATCAGATCCGCAAGTGACATCATCAATTTCAAGAAGCAATTGAAAACACACCTTTTTACTCAATAATGTAAAGCGCTTAGTTTTGTTTTCAATATAAGCGCTATATAAGCATCTACATAATAATAATAATAATAATAATAATGATATCGCCCCCTAATATTGATATAACAAAAAGTAGGTAACACAATATCGAGTTAGTTTCTTTTCACACACAATCACAAGCAATGAATTAATTATGATATTGCACAACTTTATTCTATAAGAAATAACAAAGTAAATATGATGGAACGTCATCCCAAATCCTGACAAACATCAACTTCAGGCCTTGTGGAAATTTCATTATAAACTTGATTTATTTTACCTTTTCACATAGAAAGTTAAAAACTTTTTTTATAATACAAGACTTCACGGTTTCAGTGACGTCGAGGTTAGTCCGGTAAACTTTAATCGCACTGCACATTAATGCATAGGGCCTGGACCGAAAACTACATAAACTACGATAAGTACATGTATCTTTAAATTTCACCTAAAAACACGAAACACATATTTTTTGGTAGAGTGATAATAAGCAAAGCCTTCTGATTGTTAATAAAGCCAAATTTATCCGTGTCCTCGGTGGGAAATGCAGCTTGGTGAGCTCAAACGGCGAATCTCGCATGCATGCATCAATCGGGCTCATTCATAAACTAAAAATTATAATGCCAAATTTGTGTTTTCATACTGACAAAAAAATCACAGAAAGTCCCAAACTTAGTTTGATCATACTAAAAATCTATTTTGTCAATTTACGTCAATATTTATTTACTTTTTTCGGATGATCTAAATCGTAATAATTTATTGTATATCCTAACCGGAGCAACTTTAAACTCCAATTTTGTCAAAGACAACAAAAAGGCCCACAACAAAAAGTGTCTGAAAAATCCTTTTCTTACTGAACAAATCACATTTGACTGGCTAAATCGCACATACGGACACAAATCTGGTAAAAAACCATCTCGTCTGCATCTTTAGTGTGTAAGGTATCACGTGATCACAACTTCAGTCTGGATTGACCTTGAAGTCGCTGAAACCATGAAGTCGCGTATTGTAATCCCTTCAAATGTTGTCAAAAAACAGTGTAAATATGGGCCCAAACATATATCGCACCCCCAATTTTTTATTTGTATTCGTATCTCTGGGTTATAATTATATCATAATCTCTAAATTTTGGACAGAAAATTGCTTCAAACAATTTCTTTTGGAATTATACCTCAAAAAGGCTTAAAAGTGTAATATTTTAGTTTGAGTATTCAAGATGACGTCACAATAATGTGCGTAAATCTGAACAACCTGTTTGTCGGTGAAAAAAAAAATCATTTTACTATTAGGCATTACAATACATTCAGTGTGAAATCGGTCAAGTTTGAGGCCTAGTAAATCTCTACGTTTGCTTCGGTATATTTGCAGGAAATTGTTGCAAATGTGAAAGAAATATCGCAGAAAATAAGTTTAAAATATTTGTATTGTGCCTACGTACAGTAGAAACTAGAAAGCGTGGTGTTCACTTGTGCACAAATCGGTTTTCACCGACAAAGAGTCCCGGATGTTCAAAATGCTTAGATGACCAAATACTCGAATAGGTCCATTTTTCTTACGTTTTGAGGTATAGTCTAAATTTCCAGGTTCGCTATGCTAAAAAGAATACAGGCCTGTAGTATTATTAACACTGACACTGGTTTGAATACTCCTTTGTTTCCCCAAACTAAACCGCCAGACAGTGTGCATGTACTCCGAAAGGATTTTTGCCGACTTAACTTATTCAGATTCAGAAATTAAAATATGCCTAGCGTTAGGCCTAACGTTACTCACCTCCATTGCAAAGATGTGCTTGCTGAAGAGCAGAAAGTGATCCCATATCCACATATGGTATCCTTCAGGGCACAAAAGTCGATCTCTTATATCAGATGATGTCCTTTTATCTTTATGTGAAACATAAGCTAGGTCTATCTTTCTCTCAGAAGCTCTTGAAACCTCTCTTTTCACCCCGCTGATGCTAGTTTCCTTAGGTTTAGAGTTACAATTTCACTAGGGCCTACACAGCTTGCCTATTCAGATATTGCTCTCACTTCCATTTCCAGTGTTACTTTAAGTTGACAATTCTATTGCCTTAAAAATTACACACCATTGAATTTTCTATTGGTTCCATGTATTTCTTTGTTCTTTTTTCTACCCATCTTGAAGGTCTTTAGGCAAATAAAGGTATTTTTATCCAAGGATGACAAAGATTCAAGACGAAGTTCTCAAAGACATTTCCACATAAGAACTAGATTGTTTTTTAATTGAGATGTCTGCATTGCATGATGGGAGAGCAACTGTAATTGGTAGTAGCTTGTTATTATGGCTGCAGTCCAGTCTCCAAATCAAAAAAGTGAATTTCCAAGCTCACAAACTTAGTTTTGTGACTAAAAAATTGTTGATTTCGGTTTAAATCTTTCACTTTCAGCTTAGAGAAATTAAACATGGATTATTAGAGGTGGAAGAGAATATAACTTTAGTTGAAAAATTGAAACTGTTTACTGAGTTTGATGGTTAAAGGGTTACATGGTCTTCACTTCTATGCAGTTTTTCATTCATTTTTAGTTTGTTATGTTATTTTTGTTAAAATTTCATGTTGAAATTAAGATGCACTAAATATTGAATATCAGTTTAAGCAGGGCCGAAAAATGTGGTAACTAACAAAGAATAGTAATGTATCTGCACTGCTGGTATGTAGCTTTTGTTTTCATGTGGTACCGGCAGGCCTTGACAAAATTAAATTGTTTAAATCGCCATTCTGGCGAGTGGTCTGAATTCTTAGTCACCAATTACTCCACTCGCCATCAAATATGTCATAACATATACAGTATACGCATTATTTACGTTACAAGTGTTATTTCTGCTTTAGGTATGGGATAAAAAAAGCTGTTGTTTGGAAGGGTTTTTTGTTTTTGTTTTTGGAAATGATAACTATCTTTGGGATTATCTTTATATCCAATTGTTCCTCATATCTTGTTCCACAAGAACTGTATATGTTTCTATGTTCAAAGTATTACGTGCATAGCCTATATGTCTACTCCTCAGCTTGGGGAGTGCAATTTGTAAATAACTCACTAAGATTTTTTGCATTTGCAAGTAATGAGTTGGCGAGATAATTTTTTCGACGCTTGGGTACCGGTACTGGTATGTAAACCTTGGTTTACATTACTAACATTACATATAATTGTGACTGCATGATTCTAAACGTATGGAAATGGCTTTTAAAACATGGTTTCCTATGTAGTGATAATGAGGTATTGAAGCAGACTTTACCTGGCTGTTCAAATATACATAATTCTGTTACTTGTTGTCATCCCAGGAGAAAATTCCAGTTGGAAAAAATTTCCATATTGGAATTTTAGTCGATTTCCAATTGGTCTTGCTCATTTCCAGCTGGTCTTCGTTATTTCCAATTGGTCTTCATTATTTCCAATTGGTCTTCGTTATTTCCAATTGGTATTGCTTATTTCCAACTGGTCTTGGTAATTCCAACTGGTCTTTGATTACCAACGGTTTTGGTTATTTCCAATTGGTCTTGCTATTTCCAACTGGTCTTCGTTATTTCCAATTGGTCTTCATTATTTCAATTGGTCTTCGTTATTCCCAATTGGTGTTGCTTATTTGGTAATTTCAACTGGTCTTTGATTCCCAACTGGTCTTGGTTATTTCCATTTGGTCTTTCTTATTTCCAATTGGTCTTGGTATTTCCAATTGGTCTGATTCCCAACTGCTCTTGCTTATATTCAGCTGGTCCCAACATGGTTTTTACTTATTTCCAACTGGTTTAATATTTCCAGCTGGAATATATACACCAAATCTTTTGGAAACAAATCTTACAGTACAGTAAAAATCTTAAAATCCAAATGTTTATTTACAATATTAAAATTAAAATAAAAGCTAAAACAGACAATAATAGTTTTATGGAGTTGTTTCATTTATTCAGATCAAAGGATGCACTATATTTTAACAATAAATATATTTTAACAATATAAACTATTAATAATATGTTTATATATAGTACCTACATATCCTCTTGCACAATAATTACTGGATGGAGTAAATGTAGATTGTGTAAATGTAACAGTATAAATATTCTGATAAATGCAGTGATTCATCTAATCCCAATCTATCCACAACACATGACTAAAACTTTCTTACTGGAAATCAAAATTCCTACCTCGCTGTCACCTTATAATGTAGGAACACTTACCAAACAACACACTGCAGAAAAAAAGATCTGCATCAATAATGGACTGAAAGCCAAAATGTTTAAAGGAGACACAAAGTCAGACACAAGCATTACTTTATCTGAGGATAAAAATCTGAATAAATTACCCAAACCAGCAAGTTCATATGATCTCAATTATCCTCATTTTAAGTCAACACATAGAGCCTGCCATGTTAACCATTACTCTACCACGCGGCGATATTATCGCCATTTTGGGTGCCCAATCTTGGACTCCGCCTACTAAGTGCTGGTACAGTAAGGGTTAATCAATCCGCGGCAAGTGTGCCAACTCAAAAGTATATGCAGCATGATCCCGGTGGGCAGCCCAGCGGGTCACTAAAGCAGAACGAGCTAGATTCTGCTGCTTGAAAAACAAGAGGACCCTTCAATAACCAGCCCTTGATTAACCTTCACTCTACCACGTGGCGATGATATTGTCGCCGTTTTGAGTGCCCAATCTTTGCCTCCGCCTCCCGAGCGCATTTTCAGAAAAGTGCTGGTAGAGTAAGGGTTAAGTGACATTTTTTACTCAATAAGCTCATAAGGAATTAATGTATTTTGTAATGATTTTACATGAAGTTTTCTTTCCAGAATCATGAACATTTAGTTTTGAAATGTTTTGGTAATAGCATGTGTACACAAACATGTCCTTGACCCTCACATTATGAAAACAGTTCTCATGGAGTAGAAATTTAGATATGAATTATAATTTATAAAGAAAAACTTTATTGTTGAGTTAAGGACTTCACTTCCTGCATGTTATGAAAACAAAATGGCTGCTCCCATATAATTATTCAGGGCTTTGTACATATGTGTTCTAATATGTCCACTAAGTCCAATATCCCAACTTGTATCCAGTTCTGTCAATCTCCAAATAGTTTTTTGAACATCAGTGAAAGCCTTGCTGTCCCCATCAAATACCTATGTAAGCATACCTCATATTATGCATGGCAACTGACCTGATGAAAACAAGATGCTAGCTGCGGCTGTTTCTACAATATACATGTACTAGTGCTACTTCCATCATAGTTCTTTTGACAAGTTGGGTTGTGAGCAGAATACCAGGCCTTGTACTTCTCACTCTCCTTGTTCCATTTTGCACAGGAACTACACTCTCCACAAACTTTTGAAAGGCACACATAATCTATGACTGCTCCTGTATCCATTACGATAACAATACCTACACTGTACATGGTTAGCAGTATAACCCGTCTTTGACCATGTCCCATCAAAATTGACACATACATCAATCACACTTGTGTTACTTATTGTATCATCCTCTGATATGTGGAGCTTTCAAAGTCTTGTGTTGCAGCTTTCATTTCAGACTAGACCATTTCTTCAGAACCATTGGAAAGTTTGTGAATGTTTTGTGCATAAGAATTGCCAACAACAGGTGGCTGCATGTTCATGATGGCATAAAAATCTACAAGTCCTTAATGGCTTTTTCCAATTTATGTTGCAGCAACAAACTTTTGACTATTTACATCATTTACCTCCCCTTCACAGCAGTTGAAACACTTGGAGATGTTCAAAAAAGAGTCCCCTTGCTTGCACACAGAGCAACACAAAAACAATTTGCTGCACATTCCATTTCGAGCACCTGGATCCTCATGTAGCAAAAGATGACCTGCAAGTTAAAAAAAAAAAAAAAAAAAGAGTTTGGGATTTTCTAGTTTATAATGACCTGAATATTACTTAAGCTTGGACGATATTCACCTTCAGACAATATCGATATATTGCTAGAAATATATCGAAATATCAATATGCAAATTGCAAGACGTCACATTAAAATAATATTACTGTTTTGTATAAGGTAATCTTGCTCCAGCAAAAAATATTGGAAAGTACAAATTTTAAAGTAAATTTACAGAAGTGAATGGAAAATATGTACATAAATTTTCAAATAAACACCCATTATTCTAAAAGGAATTGTTTTTACATTGTCTCTTTCTCAAAAAATAAATCACAGAAACGTTTAAACATATCATTTTTTCACTATTTTCGTAGAACTGGTATATAGCTTTTTGGGTGAAAACAGGCCAACTTTACCTTCGAATGCTATTTATTCACTTGTTTTGAATTTCCTACTGAGAGGGCGTCATTTTTGCACTCGTTTTTTTAAAGACACTGAACATGCAGAAGTCAATAAATATTTATACAAAATGTCCTTTGCTACTAAACATCAGACGAGAGGGCTCAGAAATCAATACATTCTTTGTACTTGTGCTGCTTACTGTACAGAAAGTCTGATGTGTGAATGGACAATTTAGTGGGAAATATCTTTTAGTTTTGAGGATTAAATCTTTTAGTTTTGAGGATTAAATCTATTTTCAGGTGACAATTAAGGGCTTTTGCACGTAAATTTGGGGATGCAGTATTCCTTTGGAGGAATTTAGACTCAATGTTTAAGGATTTAAAATTTCATTGATTGCAATTGCTCAACCATCACAAATCATGAAAATTAACTAATGTTATTGCACAATGTCCATAGTGGCCTGTATACATACAGAGTACAGTACTGCATATCCAGAATTAAGAATTTCCTGCCTGTGGAACATAATTGTAGGTAATACTTATTGAAATATTGATGACTTAATCAAGTCTTAAGATTATTGACAGCCTGCAACTTTGATATTATTACAAATTACAAACTTGTTGTGGCTTTAGAGTGAGGAAAGGTGCATGTTTGGTTGTCATGTTAACTTCATTATTGGTTCATGTATAGTACAATATCGGTGGAAAACATATCGACATATCGATATGACCCTTAAACGCAATATTGACCAAATCGATATGGGTCAATATCGGAAAATGTTGAAATATTTATATATTGCCCCTTTATATTAATAAAACAAAAAATAGGTAACACAATATCGAGTAACACTTTCTTTTCACACACAATCACAAGCAATGAAATGATTATAATATTGCACAAGTTTATTCTATAAAAAATAACACAGTAAATATAATTGAACGTCATCCCAAGTCCTGACAAACATCAACTTCAGGCCTTGTGGAAATTTCATTATAAACTTTATATCTTTTACCTTTTCACATAGAAAGTTAAACACTTTTTTTAGGATACAAGACTTTACGGTTTCAGTGGCGTCGAGATCAGTCTGGTAACCTTTGTTCGCACTGCACAGTAATGCATAGGGCCTGGACCAAAAATCCTCAATAACTACATGTATCTTAAAAATTCACCTAAAAAAACGAAAAACATATTTTTTGGTAGAGTGATAATATGCAAAGCCTTCTGATTGTTAATGAAAACAAATTTATCCGTGTCCTCAGTAAGAAACGCAACTTGGTGAGCTCAAACAGCGAATCTCGCTTGCATGCGTCATTCGGGCGCTCAATCATAAACTTAAAATTATATTGCCAAGTTTGTGTTTCTATACTGACAAAAAATATCACAGAAAGTCCCAAATTTAATTTGATCATACTAAAAATCTATTTTGTCATTTTACATGAATAATTATTTACTTTTTTTGGATGATCTAAATCGTAATAATTTCATGTATATCCTAACCGGAGCAAGTTGTAACTCAAAAGACAACAAAAAGGCCCACAACAAAAAGGCCCACAACAAAAAGTGTCTTAGATAAATGCATGAAAAATAATTTCCTTACTAAAGAAATCTCAACATTTATTTGGCTGCATCGCACATACGGACACAAATCTGGTCGAAAACTATCTCGTCTGCATGTTTAGAGGTATCACGTGATCACAACTTCAGTACTGGGTTGACCTTGAAGTCGTTGAAACTATGAAGTTGCGTATTGTAATCCCTTCAAATTTTGTCAAAAAACAGTGTAAATATGGGCCTAAACATATATCACACCTCCAATTTTTTTCATATCTCTGGGTTATAACTATATTATAATCTCTAAAATTTGGAGAAAATAGCGTTAACAATTGCTTTTGGAGTTAAACCTCAAAAAGGCTTAAAAGTGTAATATTTTAGTTTGAGTATTCGAGATGACGTCACAATAATGTGCGCAAATCTGAACAAGCTGTTTGTCGGTGAAAAAAATATATTTTACCATTACGGCATTAGGCATTACAATACATCCAGTGTGAAATCGGTCAAGTTTAGAGGCCTAGTAAATCTCTACGTTCGCTTGGGTATTTTTGCAGGAAATTGTTGCAAATGTGAAAGAAATATCATAGAAATTAAGTTTGAAATATATGTATCGTGCCTACATACAGTAGAAAGTAGAATAAAGCGTGGCGTTCACTTGTGCACAAATCGGTTTTCACCGACAAAGTCCCGGATGTTCAAAATGCTTAGATGACCAAATAGGCCTACTCGAGTACGGAATAGGTCCATTTTTTTTACGTCTTGGGGTATAATCTGAATTTTCAGGTTCCCTATGCTAAAAAGAATACAAGTTCAAATACTCCTTCATTTCCTCAAACTAAACCGCCAGACAATGTGCACGCACCAAGTCTAAAGTTTTAAAGCTAAACTTACTGAACTGATTTTGTTACACTTGGTTGGCGTTCATGTACTCCGAAAGGATTTTTGCAGACTTAACTTATTCAGATTCAGAAATTAAAATATGCCTAGCGTTAGGCCTAACGTTACTCACCTCCATTGCAAAGATGTGCTTGCTGAAGAGCAGAAAGTGATCCCATATCCACATATGGTATCCTTCAGGGCACAAAAGTCGATCTCTTATATCAGATGATGTCCTTTTATCTTTATGTGAAACATAAGCTAGGTCTATCTTTCTCTCAGAAGCTCTTGAAACCTCTCTTTTCACCCCGCTGATGCTAGTTTCCTTAGGTTTAGAGTTACAATTTCACTAGGGCCTACACAGCTTGCCTATTCAGATATTGCTCTCACTTCCATTTCCAGTGTTACTTTAAGTTGACAATTCTATTGCCTTAAAAATTACACACCATTGAATTTTCTATTGGTTCCATGTATTTCTTTGTTCTTTTTTCTACCCATCTTGAAGGTCTTTAGGCAAATAAAGGTATTTTTATCCAAGGATGACAAAGATTCAAGACGATGTTCTCAAAGACATTTCTACAGAAGAACTAGGTTGTTTTTAAATTGAAATGTCTGTATTGCATGATGGGAGAGCAACTGTAATTTGGTAGTAGCTTGTTATTATGGCTGCAGTCCAGTCTCCAAGTCAAAAAAGTGAATTTCCAAGCTCAGAAACTTAGTTTTGTGACTAAAATATTGCTAATTCCGGTGTAAATCTTTCACTTTCAGCTTAGAGAAATTAAACATGGGTTATTAGAGGTGGAAGAGAATATAACTTTAGTTGAAAAATTGAAACTGTTTTCTGAGTTTGATGGTTAAAGGGTTACATGGTCTTCACTTCTATGCAGTTTTTCATTCATTTTTAGTTTGTTATGTTATTTTTGTTAAATATTATGTTGAAACTAAAATGCACTAAATGTTAAGTATCAGTTTAAGCAGGGCCAAAAGTGTGGTAACTAACAAAGAATAGTAATGTATCTGCACTGCTGGTATGTAGCTTTTGTTTTCATGTGGTGCCGGCAGGCCTTGACAAAATTAAATTGTTTAAATCGCCATTCTGGCGAGTGGTCTGAATTCTTAGTCACCAATTACTCCACTCGCCATCAAATATGTCATAACATACATACAGTATACGCATTATTTACGTTACAAGTGTTAATTCTGCTTTAGGTAGGATAAAAAAGCTGTTCTTTGGAAAGGTTTTTTTTTTTTGGGGGGGGGTGGAAATAATAACTATCTTTGGGATTATTTATATATCAAATTGTTCCTCATATCTTGTTTCACAAGAACTTCATATGTTTCTATGTTCAAAGTATTACATGCATAGCCTATAGGTCTACTCTCCAGCTTGGAGAGTGCAATTTGTAAATAACTCACTAAGATTTTTGCACTTGCAAATAATGAGTTGGCGAGATAATTTTTTCGAGTCTTGGGTACCAGTACGTAAACCTTGGTTTGCATTACTAACATTACACATAATTGTGACTGCATGATTCTGAACGTATGGAAATGGCTTTTAAAACATGGTTTCCTATGTAGTGATAATGAGATGTATTTAAACAGACTTTACCTGGCTGTTCAAATATACGTAATTCTGTAATTTGTTGTCACATGATTATTCCTTGTCCTTCACAACGTCAAAAAAGCAGATAGAAAACCATAGAAAATTATTACTGTTTAGTTTTGTTTGTGTGTATCTATTATTTATTTCAAGATGTTCCAAAATGATGTATGTCATTTAAAATTGATATGATAGGTTAATTTGTACATTAAAAGATCCCAATTGGTATTAATATTTCCAATTGGTTTTCAAGCTCAGACCAGTTGGGATTGTCAAGACCAGTTGGAAATGGTAAGATCCCAATTGGTATTAATATTTCCAATTGGTTTTCCAAGCTCAAACCAGTTGGGAATTTCATAGACCAGTTGGAAATAGCATAGACCAATTGGAAATAGTAAAAACCAATTGGAAATAGCATAGACCACTTGGGAATGGTTAAGACCAATTGGGAATCCCAACTGGAATTTTCTCCTGGAATATGATTATTCCTTGTCCTTCACAACGTCAAAAAAGCAGATAGAAAACCATAGAAAATTATTACTGTTTAGTTTTATTTGTGTGTATCTATTTTTCATTTCAAGATGTTCCCAAATGATGTATATCATTTAAAATGGATATAATAGCTTAATTAATGTACTTTTAAAGATCCCAATTGGTAATAATATTTCCAAGTGGTTTTCCAAACGCTGACTATTTGGGATTGTCTAGACCAGTTGGAAATGGTAAGATCCCAATTGGTATTAATATTTTCAATTGGTTTTCAAGCTCAGACCAGTTGGGATTGTCTAGACCAGTTGGAAATGGTAAGATCTTAATTGGTATTAATATTTCCAATTGGTTTTCCAAGCTCAAACCAGTTGGGAATTTCATAGATTAGTTGGAAATAGCATAGACCAATTGGAAATAGCAAAAAATCAATTGAAAATAGCATTGACCAGTTGGAAATAGTTAAGACCAATTGGGAATCCCAACTGGAATTTTCTCCTGGTTGATACAAATTAACTTATTTTAAAAAGTCTTATAACACCTCATTCATGTTTTCTCCACTGGACATAGTGAGTGTAAAGTGGGCCTGAAATTAGCTTATCCCTCCCAGTCTCCTTCAAGTTCTACAGGTCTTTCCAAGGCCGTACTAAATTGTACAGGGTATTACTAAGAAACCCCCATTACTAGGAATAATAACGTTGAAATTTGCCATCTGCCCCCTCTTAAGTCTAACTGAGCTGTTCTGACTACCACGCTAAATATTTATAGTAGGACATGCTAGCTCGTGTGCTTCACCTAAAGTGGCACCATCCATATGTTTAGTCTTTGGATTCACTCTGACCACAGAGTGGAATGTTTTCTCTGCATAAAAGCACCACCCTGGCCAAATGTGTAAAACCCCAAACAAATCATCCAGACCCCACCACCTTAGAATTTCACCAGTGATTGTTATTCTCTTCACCTCCCTTTCGTTAATAATTTTCATACATTCAACCATAACAACTTGTTTGTTCTCCTTCTCCGTTAGAAACACTCCAAAAGGGGCTTTAAACCCCTTAGGTAAATCTAGCCAGGCTGCCAAATTGTAACCTCTGAACATTTTAGTAGAAATAATGTTTATAGTTTTGAAACAGAGTCTTTTATATTCATCATCTGCATATAGGATGAGACATTGGCTGTTCAGTGGATCGATGAGAGGAACATGATGTGCAATCCTCCGACAACCTTGTATCACTTGGTCGACATCTCTGATTGATTGGAGCATATCTTCGATTTTTTAGCGGTTAGCAACTGATCTGAAGATCCTTTGGTCTGCTTTGCAATCTCTGACTTGACGCCCTCGCTCAATGTACCAGTGTCCTCCTCTGCACGAATCATTGTCTTAAAAGGTATCGCTGCGGTGATAGAAATTCCAGGTCTTACAGTAATATTCCCCGGGGAGAAACCAAAGTATGTGACCACTGGCCCAAAGAATACAACTCTTCGAACTGTTCTCGATGCTGATTGCAAACAACTGATGCGTACAAAGCGTTCACCTTCACGTACAGGTGTAAGTTCCAAGCTTATAATGGGTTCCTTAGGTAATGTCTCTGGGGCTATCCAACTTGAAAGATTTGATTCCTTGAACATTTCTGGTAAGATCAAGTTCTGTTTTTTGAAAATCAACTTTTTGTTGAACCATTGTAATAGTGCACAACACAACAACTACTACTGTCTAACAAGTCTCTGTCTGTTTTGACGAAGTTCTCTGCAAAGAATGCGTTAGTACTCATAGCTGCTTCAGTTGATTTTCTGGGATCCACGTATTGAATTTGTCAGGGTATCCCAGCCATCTCACAAAAATTCCTTGCGTTTACCGTTGGTTCTTCGACGCAAAACTTTCTCCACCTTGAAAACCTCTGGTTTATCGACTTTTGTACTTCCTCAGGGTAGAAGGAGCCTTCTATGGGCTCTCCTTGCAGATCAACCAGCTTATATAGAGGTCTGTCGTGCAACGTCACAGCATTGATCCTAAAGATTTCATTGGTCCATTGCTGATTATATCCTCTCGCGAAGGTTCCATAGTCCTTTGAGATGCGAACATAATCACCCTCTTGTAATTTTGCTGGTTCTTTCTTAATATCGCCGAATTGAAAGTCCCACACTTCTTTTTCGTTTTCGGATGTCACTTCAATGGGTGGTCTGCCGATTGATCTGTGGTATGCGTTATTATAGGAGTTTTCGAAATGTTTTAAAGGGGTAACCAGATTGGTTCTCCAATATATGTGAAGTATCTGTACATCTTATTTTTATTGTCTTGTTGAATCTTTCCACCAAGGAAGCTTTCAGTTCGCTATTAGTTGAAAAATGATTAATGTTATAGTCTTTTAAAAGTCTTTGAACTTCTTTATTGTAAAATTCCTTTCCTTTATCTGTTTGCAATTTTGTTGGTGCATATCCGGCTGTTTGTAAAACGTTTTTGAAGAGCTTCTGCAACTTGTACTCCAGACTTTGTTTTGACAGGTTCTAGCCAGCCATGTCTTGAAAATATGTCTATTACTGTCAACACAAATCCATAATTCTTGTTTTGCTTCCGAATATTCCCATGTCCATCAAATCTGCTTGCCACTGGTCTCCAATCCCATAGACGGTAACTTTTCGCCTTTTGAAATTATGTTTCCTAGGTTTATGAAGAGTGTACGCATCACTCTTTTGACTTCCTCCTGTTGTTTCGTTGTCAATTTCTTTCTTGCGTCTGTTGATTCTAACCCTCTGAAGCCAATACCCTCCGATACGTTGAACCATGGGCTTTTGTTTTCTTTTTGGCCATCAGTCACTGTGACAGATCCTCCACAACAAGCAATATTACATCGGCAACGTTTAAGGAAATCACTTAATCTGACACTTGCCATCTCCGTCTTACTTCTTCTTTTTCTTTTTCTTTCTCTTTGATGGTTTTGGTGTCGTTGGTGTCTTTGAAGCTTTTTTTCAAAAAATTAGAAGCTGAAGCTGTTAGAGATTGTAAAAAGGATTTATCTTCGTCACCAAGTTCTTCTGTTATCTGCTCGCCCAACGCTGCTAGTTCTTCTTCTTCTTCTTCTTCTTCTTCTGCTTCTTCTCCAGCCAAGTCATCTACTAAAGAGCTTAATTCTTGTTCTTGTTCTTGTTCTTCTTCTTCTTCGCTGATGTCTGGTGTTTTAAATTTAAAAATTGATTCCAAAGCTTCGTCAAACTCCTCATCCGACTCATCCCAATTAACAATTTTATGTGGTCTGCTTAGAGGGGTCTCCTCAGGCTCTAAACGTCTACCTCTAAATGGTGCAGACTCCTTTCCCGCTTCTGCTTTTGAAGGCGTTTCATAAACATTTTGGAAAGTTTTTACCTCTGGGGTGCGCTCATTCTCTAACGCTTTAACAATAAGGGGTCTAAGTGGATAAG
The DNA here is from genome assembly GCA_020152595.1 of Chiridota heheva. Lineage (NCBI taxonomy): Eukaryota > Metazoa > Echinodermata > Holothuroidea > Apodida > Chiridotidae > Chiridota > Chiridota heheva. The sequence goes on from JAIGNY010002902.1 coordinate 416,535, forward strand.
TTTTGCCGTCGAGAGGATTGACGTAATTGCCATTTATATCAACGTGTGATTTTAACCTCTCCCAATTGTTATCAATGAATTTTCTGATATCTGGTGAATTGACAGCTTCCTCCAATCTTTTTTAGTCCCATTGTCTGCAGGAACTTTAGGCCTGAAATGTTTTTGGAATCGCCCAAGATTTTTGGTGAAGGGGGTGTTGATGGTACCGGCTGTGTCTGAGTGGGGAGGGTTGCATCTTCAGTTGTTTGATATTCTTTTAAATTTTGATTAACTAAAATATTTTTTTGATATTCCGGTAAATTTGATTCCAAAAGTTTTTTGATTTCCTCTTGTAAATTAAATAGCAATTTATCTCTAGGTGGCACCCTCGTGTATTGCCGTGGCGAATCTTTCATAGAATTCCAAACAGTGAGTGGTACAACAATGCTTTTTTCAAAACTCATTTTCTTCTGCGTTTCTGTCTCCTAGCTCTAATTCCTTTAATTAATCCTGGCACTCCTGACACAAGCCCGCCAAGAATTGGAGGTAGCAATGAAGCCAGCAAAGCGCCACCCTTCTGCTGTCTACGACCTCTCCTTTTCTTATTTACCTTCCTACGTACTCTTCTCTGCCCTTTTGCCATTCTGACCCATAGAAAGCCAGAAAATAGAATGAAGCTCTCCTGACTCCCCTTCTCTATTTATATAGGATTCTACGATGTGTGAGACAATTATTGAACAAAAATAAACATACAAAATCATCTTTTTCATATTCACTTTTCTTTTGGAAATTCCTTTGGGAACAAGTAATACAATTCAGCAATTACAGGTGCAATGACATCTGTACAAAATTTCTTATTTACATTCTTATAAAATCCCTCGATCTTTGCATCTAATGGAATTTTTTTTGTTAATAAAAGTTTAAAAATATTCAAATGTTTCTTAATTACCACCGGACTCAATAACTTCTGTGACAAAACATTCTGTGCTATACTCCTAACAGCTGGAAATACTGTCCTACTTTTAATTAGTTTCTTAAAATCATTTTCTTTCAGTTTGCCTGCCTCAAAAGCTAACACATGAAGAGGCCTTTTGGCTTTCCAAATACCTCCGAGTTTACCATACAAATCTTTTTTACTAGCAACTTTAGCCATGTTTACTCCAATGAGGTCGAATACAAAATAAAAATTACATCATGCTATACAGCTCTTATATGCTAGAAAGTATATAGAATTTGATGTTCCCAAAGATATTTGTCCTGTAACGTAAGTCAGATCTAAAATCTATAAACAAATACCCATAAGGAGAATTGGTTGCATCTTTGAAAACAGCTAGAAAACTTTCTGTGGATGCTTTCCTGGCGCTATTTGTCTTGCAATATTTTTATACTACCGTAATCGACAGGATTTGCAAAAAGTGTCAGATAGTTGGTATTCATTCGTAATTCCTGTAAATTTTTAGCAAACAGATTTTGGACAACTAAAATGACACTAAGATTTGCATGATGACTTCCCTAGTAAATAATGGGGAAATTAATCTGGTTTGCTGACTCACCTCATGCATCAAATCATCTATAACTAAAACATTTGACTCTGATCTGTCAATTGTATTTATAAAATTAACTCCTGGTAAACCTTTTACAAATTCTATTGGTAATTGAGTTGCCAACTCTTCATAATATTTTGTCCAAATTCCATAATGCCAGTAAATTTTTGTTGGTACTGGATTAACAAAACCTAATAAGGCCTCGGCCACATGGCTAGTTTTTCCACTACCACTTGGTCCTGAAACAATCCATGTAAATGGAGCCTTTAAACTAGCATTTACAATAGTTTTATTATTTTCTATTTCTACAGCCATAATAACTATCTCCAGTGATGAGGAGGCGGATCTGGAGGTTGCAACGGCTCTGACCAAACCAAATACCTCACCCAAGTTTGGTCGGGGGGATACTCTTCACGGGCTTCTGTCTCCTCAAAGTCCTTCCCCAAGCCCTAAAAGTTGCGATGAGACAGATGGTTGTAAGACACCTCCCAGAGCGAAGACACCTTCTCCGAGACAACGCCGTACACCCCCGCGACCAGAAACGCCCTTGGCAAAGACGCTGCATAGGAGGACAACACAACGTACACGAAAACGCCGTCGCCCAAGTAAATTAACTTTTTTCAAGTCCCTTGCAAGCCCCAAGGACGTGTGGAAAAGTCTTTCAATGTGTACCTCTTGTCGTACACAGCTTTGTAGCGCTTTACGAGCTGCCGTGAAATGACATTACACACGCCTTGGTGCTGGATTTTATAGGGGTAGGTTACAAAAATATCTTCTTGTGTCACCCCATCTATTAACCTTGTGACTTGGGATTTCAAAGACTCAAAATTAATAATGTCTGAAGCAATAGAGTCTAAGGTAAAACCTCTGACTTTACATTCAGAGAATTCTTTGGAATCAGCTGTAACACCCCTATAAGATGACCTCTACTTGACAATTGTGCGAACAACGGTTAGCGCCAATATGACTTAATTATTTCCTTTTGTTCAAACAAACGTGGTAACGGAAAAATTTACCGCCTACAAATGACCTCTACTTGACAATTGTGTTTTTTATGACTTGATTATTTCCTTTTGGTCAAACAAACGTAGTAACGGAAAAATTTACCGCCTACAAATGACCTTTACTTGACAATTGTGTTTTTTTCTTTTTTAGTGTCCTACATTGCTGCTTGATAATTGTGTTTTTTTTTTCTTTTTAGTGTCCTACATTGCTGCAAAGTCTCATTTTGTAAGAAATAGACTAAAAGGAATTTACGAAGAGGGTGACTTCGATGAAGACGAGCTTTGGCATTTGGTCACTGATTTGGACCAAGTATTCCTGGAAGCTAAAGAACTTGAAAGAAAAATCAACTTTTTAAAAAATAAATTATGAACTCCTTTGTCCTATTTATATTTGTAATATTCTCTTGTAAGTTGTTGGTATAAATAAAATATAAAGTTAAAACCATCTGTAGTTTCATTTTTCACATCAACAGGAAACACAGGAAAGGTTCAATGTTTTCAAAATTTCGATAAACTTAATCGATTAAGTCACGTGACCTTAAAATGTTTTATGGAGCAATTGTACCTTGTACATATCAATTCTGCGCATGCGCAACAATGTACGTTTTCTATTGGCTCTCTATGTTACCGTTGTTCGCACAGACTCTTTTCTATTGGCTCTCCATGTTACCGTTGTTCGCACAGACCCTAGCCCTGGCTTAGCCCCTATATAAAGCATTTTTCCGGACGACCAGCGGGAGTAGCTCCTTGGACGTGAGGGGGTATACAAGGCGGCAGGCTTAAACCCAACAAAAGCCCAGAATGCTCCGGGATGCGAACACCGGGTGTCATCGATGCGAACATCGGCGTAGCCGATGTTCGCATCGGACACCTGGTGTTCGCATCCAGTACTACTGCCATGCTTGCAATAAATTCATAAACAGCCATTTGGGGATTTCAGTTTTTAATAAACCTATATTATAACCTAAATGAGCTACTGTATTAAGTGGAAATGATATAGTCCGATTTGGCTATTGTGCCAATTGTGGGACAAATCCCAAACGGGCTATGATAGCATGATGGGCATCTGTACTGGATCGATGTGACAGCTCAGACTCAGTCAAAGATCAGAAGAACAGACAGTACTGAAAGAGACCTCATTCAGAGAAAAATTTGAGCACTGGCAGATTATCGAGGATTTACAGTCTCCAAGGGAGAATATTTATGAATGTTTGTTTACAGTAATTCATTATCAATACGAAAGAACTGAAGTTTTTTTTTTTCATGTATATTCGAAGTTAGGAATCCTAGGCATTAAGAAGGTGACCATAATGCACTTATTACTTGTGTGACTCACCCCTTCTCTCCCGGATAAGGTGAGTCATTGCACCAAGGTGGGTGGTCAAAAGGTACATTGATGCACCCTTCTGCATTTCTTGTGCAATGATTTACCCCAAATTACTCACCTCTGTACAAAGTTAATGGGTATGAAGCACATTTTATCACCCCAGAGTCACACTAGTTACTGGCAATTTGGTTCAGTGTTACACGTGTGAGTCACCGTTTCATGTCCTTTGACTGACATTGCCGGAGGTAATACAGTAGGGGAGAGCCAATTCAATTGACAAGTGCAAGTGCATAGTTTTGTTTAGCTCAAAATTATGTTAGAACTAACTTTAAGTTACTACATGATCCCTCTGGATGGTTTATATTGGTTGGGATTGCTGCACAAACAGACAGAGGCTAGGCCAGCTAACAGTAATTATTTATAATGGCAGCAGTCACTTCATCTTTAGGCCTGCAATGGCCACCATTATTAGTTTAAAAACATTGTGTTAATATACTGTTTGGCTGCATAGGAAAAAAATCAAATTTGGTTGATGTTTTGCTTCTTTCTTGAAATCAATTCCCACTAAAGAAAGTCTTAAAAATATCCTTTAGACCTGGAAATATGATATGCATATCTGTAGGCCACACTTGAAATGGCAACCGTGGAGTTAGTACTTAGGCTGCATTGTAAAAACCTTAAATTTTGTTGAAATTGTATTCTTATTTACAAACTCTAGCATCCCTGGTCATTAGACTCTCTTAATAACAAGATAAATTCCTTAACAATCCATTCCCTCCAACAATAAAAAAAATAAAAAAAACTTATCTCCTTAGACTGTTGGGAGCAAAATTTGAACTTGAACAGTTTGATACAATTGTGGTCTAATTTGAAAACATAACAAGATATCTTCAGAGTTTTTTTTGGGGGGGAGGGGAGGAGGAGGAGTGCACCCTCACAAACCCACCTAGTTGGAAACTTATTCCGTGGGTGAAGCAACAATTTTAATTAGTACACCTTTCCTTGAAATGTAATGATTCTTCTTTATATCTTTTATTTTTTATAAATTATATTTTAAGTTTTCTTCTTCTAGATTCAAATGTGAGACTGTAAGCGTGATGCATGCCTTCTTGTGGAACAAAACTTTCATGCGTGCAGCTGTCAGTGCAACCCTGAATTACTTTCAGATGTACTGTACATGAGCTAGTCAAAGAACTGTAATTGCTGCCAGAGCAGAGGAGGATCTTACTCTACCTTGCAGTACTTCCTCAAACAAAGGGTGAGCACAAAGCTTCCATCTAATCATCTTATGAGATAAATAGTAATTTTTACAAAGTCTGCTGCATGTTATTACATTTTATTTTTAGTATATTTTGCCCTATACTGGAAATAGTATTGTAGAAACTCTCATTACAACTGATGTAAGAGAGAATTGTATATTGACGAGTTAGTAAAGTTAGAAAATTAGACAAGTTTTTAATTGCTTATGGAAAAACCATGCAACTTTGCAAAAAATGAATTGTTAACTATACATGTATTCGGAAATGGCTTCTCAATCTAACAAATGATAATGGGGCTGCTCAGCTTTTGTGAGTTTGAACTAGACATCAGTGATGTTGTATTTCATTTTTCAACTAATGGAATATGAAAAAACTGATAGTTCTGTATTGGATTACTGTATTTAATTAGGTGCAGGAAATATGTTTCATGTTCGATTATGGTATCTTATAAATCATAGATAAAAGCTTTTGTGTCTTTTTAAAGTCAAGCATCAGTTGCCTGGTAACTAACATGCTTTAGATCAGGAAAAATACATGTATATCAAAATTGTAACTTACATGTACTCACACAGCAGCTTTAACAAACTGTCTCAATTAATTCAAGATATGGACAATCATAGTAATTTCAATAAAAAAATAAAAAAATTCAAATTGAATTGTCTGAATGCAGGGGCATTATGGCCACAGGTGGCCAAGGCTACAAATTGAATTGTCTGAATCAGGAGCATTGTGTAACCAGAACCAAGTCTCCAAATCTTATCTTAAATGGATTTTCATAGTCTTTGGTAGATAGGTCAGCCCTATTTGGTTTGTAAGGGATGGGGAAATATATGATGAAGTTGAGCATGTTTTTGGGGGATTGTCAGATTTTAAGCTGATTTTTTTTCTGCTTATGCAAATTATCGCGGGCGGGGGGGTGTGTAATAAGAAACTAGCTGTGAGTAGGGTTATTAGGTGAATGGAAACTGGTAGGTGAATGGGGATGGTAGGTTTATGGGGGTGGTATCGAGTTGAGGGCATTGGGGGAGTTAGAGGAAAGAATGTTGGGTGGTATATGTCATAATGCTTTGTAGATGTAGGAATTGTGATGAGGGTTGGATGGTATGGGGAACAGGGGGGTGGCATGTTGTGGGACAGGGTGGCATGGCATGTAGTACAGGAATGGAAAGTTAGAACTTAAGAACTAAATCCACCTAAGATCCATTTGTTAGTGTCAGTAACACATTACAGTGCCTGTATTGGGTTTCTGTGCAGTTAGGAGTATGAATGCAATACTATGCCTGGATAGAAGACCCACAGGGCTAAGCAGGGTCAGTGTTTATTTCCAGCTTTTGTTGTGTTGAGCACATGAAAAAGCAACACTCCTACTGAAAAGAAGGTCAGTCTATCACTCCTCCAGCATACCTGGTATGTATTTACAGCTAAGTGAAGCTGAGCTACAGTAGCAAAGAAAAGGCTTTGGACAAAATACAGCATAAACTAGCTGGGAATGGATGGATTCTAGGCTTGTTGACTTGACATACAAGCATCAAGCATGAATCCTAATCAGTTGGATGCCTCCCCAAATCTGGCATAAACGTGTGGTCTGTGGCCAGGCAACTTGAGATAAATCCATTGTTTTTAAGTCAACGAAGCAGTTTTAAACATTGTAATGTTTAAAAAGAAAAAATAATATTCTGATCATTTTCATTCTTTTCAATTGATGATAAATTTAAGGAATGATAAAAACGTTTTGACCAGCTAGCCTTGTCGAACTTTGACTTTTAAACTTAATGCTCTTTTAGTATAATGGTAAATGTACATGACATAGACAGCATTACTTAGATTTGTTTTTAAAAGTTCTAAAAACAATCATGTAACATAACATTTCATACAAATTGGTTAGAAACAGGCCATTTTACAACATTTTTAAATCTCAGGGATCTATTTTCATATCATATGTGCTGTATTACAGGGTGACAACTTTACAATTGAAAAGGCTTATCTTACTATTACTTGGGGTCGTAATTTAAAATTGATGGAAGAAACATTTTTATTTTCCTATTACGTACAGTAGGTGGAAGTGAAATTGTACTAACAAGAAATTGTGTTTTATTTCCTATTCTCTTTAAATTTAGGGTCTGGAGTAATTGCCAGCTGGAATCACGTTGAAGTTGTATTGGAGTCGACGGGAGAAGACACCTAGATATGGCCAAAGTCCAGTTTTTGCAGAATTTGGAAAAGTAAGAAAGTGACAAAAAGCTGAAGGAGAATGAAAAAGAAAGGTCAAGGGATTGTAACGATGAAGAATGCCAACTTGAGGAATCCTAGAAAGTATGATAATTGAGGTTGGTAGTAGGTTTGAATTATAAATTACTATTTTATAGCCTAAATGACTAGTAGCATCATAGTAAATAGCATTAGTTGAAAAAATTTGATAGAAATACTGTAAAAACTTGAAATTAGCAACAAAATATGTCTAAGAATCATTCAAAATCGTATCAGTTATTACTATATGGATACTTAAAAATTTCATAAGATATGAATGGTGCATTAACTAATTTTGTGTCTTTGGTACTTTTTGCTTTGCTGATTTTCTATAGTGCTTTTAGTCTTAATGTCAGCATTGAATTTTTGGAGTAAGGGTTATAGAGAATGTTGGGATGATGAATAGGTTAAGAGTATCCTTTGCAGATAAGAGGGCGGCAAATGGAGGATGGTAGCCTTGGTAGGTGAATGAGTGATGGTATTTGAATGGGGGCTGTAGGTGAATGGGGGTGGCACGTTAATGGGAGATGGTAGGTAAATGGGGGTTTGTAGGTGGTTTGGGGTATGTTAGGTTGATAGAGTTGAGGGGATGGGAGTTCAAAGAAAGAATATTGGGTAAAAGACAGCATAAAAATGGGTAATGTAGGGATGAGGACAGGACAGAAATGGGGGACAGTGGGTTGGCAATTGGAAAATGGTGGGATAGCATAGCATGTGGGGTAGGATGGCATGTCATTTGGGACTGATTGGCATGGTATGTGGGACAGGATGGCATGGTATGTGGAACAGGATGGCATAGCATGTGAAAAATGATGACATGATATGTGGGACAGGATGGCATGGCATGTGGGACAGAATGGTACGGCATATGGGATAGGCATTGATGTAAAAAATGGGGGTATGTGCTCCCAATGTTGCAGTGACATACATGGTACTCCCTAACTAAGTCAATTTTATATCAATGTCAATGAACTAGTGTTGTAGCATAAGTTTTGCCTCCCATTGAAGAACATGTTCCTAAGCCTATGGGGACAGGATGGCATGGTATGTGAGACAGGATGGCATGGTATGTGGGACATAATTCAAATAGTTGAGTATCCTGTTCTCAGACAGCTCTTCTTTCAAGTTTGTCTGCCTGACACTTGAGTTTTCTTTAATGCAATATCAATCAATCTTGTATGTAAATTCAATCATGATTTGGTCTATTGTAGTCTATTTGAATACAGCACACTGTATGTGCTGTACTTCTCACAATTTAATGGATGAAGATACACAGGTTCTTACAGCAAGGCCTCATACCCATTATTTAAATGATTCGATTTTGGGGTACCATACAAAAATACAGAGCGATGAGCATACTGATACACCCAAACTGACTTCCCAAATCATCTGTAGCATATTTACCACTAAGGGTGAGCCCCATCCGTACCTGCTGAAAGCGATACAACTAAAGTTCCGCAAACATCTTTACAACTAAGTCCAGGGCGTATTGGTACACCCCATCCATTCTTGATAAAGGAGATAACATAAGTTCCAAATAACATATTTGCAGCAAAGTCCAGGGTGTACCGATACGCCCCATCCATTCCTAAAAAAAGCAATACTTCAGTTCCAAAATAATCTTTGCAACAAAGTCCAGGGCGTACCGATCACCCATGCATACCTGATGCAGCTAACAAATGTTCCAAAAAACATACCTGATGAAGTTAACCAATGTTCCAAAAATGTATGTGCATTGATATGCCCTATACCAACACAAGCCATATGTTAATCGATACAGTATATAACTTAGCTTTTTGCTGATGTGTCCCATTACCCATCATTTCAGAGAATTCTTTAAACAATTTTAGCTTTTTTCAGTTATGAAGGTAAAAGTTACATTTTTACTGTCATTATCATTGCCTTTTCAATTAAAAGAGATGTAATATGAATGTTTAACGTGAAATTTTGATTTTTAATGGAAATGAGGGAAATTAAAACTAAAGGTTGATTTTCTTATGTAAAAAGGTAAAAATAAAAATTCCTTCTGCACAAAACTGGTAGCAAAGATTAAAAAGGAAACTGTGCACAAAGTTATCAAAAAACCTGTTTCATTATACTCATCCTTTTGGAGGGACTATTTAACAAGGATTGACACTACAAATCACGTTATCTGAGAGATTCATAAAAGCTACACAGTAGAGGGCAATTCCTTCGGCACAAAACAGGTAGCAAAGATTAAAAAGGAAACTGTGCAAAAAATTATCATGAAAACCTGTTTCATTATACTCATTTTTTCGAAGGGACTATTTAACAAGGTTTGACACTACAAGTCACGGTATCTGAGAAATTCATAAATGTTACACAGTAGAGCCACTTTCCTCTGCACAAAACATAGTTGACAAAGAATAAAAAGTAAACTGTGCGAAGAATTATCATGAAAACCTGTTTCATTATACTCATTCTTTCGGAGGGACTATTTAACAAGGATTGACACTACAAATCACGGTATTTAAGAAATTCATAAAAGTTACACAGTAGAGGCACTTTCCGTGCACAAAACATATGTGACAAAGATTAAAAAGGAAACTGGAAATATTTGTCATGAAAACTTGTTTTATTATACTCATTCTTTCGAAGGGACTATTTAACAAGGATTGATACTAAAAATCACGGTATCTGAGAGATTCATAAAAGCTACACAGTAGGGGGCACTTTACTGCAAAAACATATGTTACAAAGAATAACAAGGAAACTGTGCAAAATTTTGTCATAAAAACCTGTTTCATTATACTCATTCTTTCGGAGGGACTAATTTAACAAGGGTTGACCCTACAAAGCACGGTATCTGAGAGATTCACAAAAGCTACACAGTAGGGGCACTTCCCTCTGCACAAAACATATGTGACAAAAATTAAAAAGGAAACTGTGCAAAAATATGTCATAAAAATTGGTTTCATTATATTCATCTTTTTTTAGAGGGACTATTTAGCAAGGGTTGACACTAAAAATCACGGTATCTGAGAGATTTATAAAAGCTACACAGTAGGGGGCACTTTACTGCACAAAACAGGTATCAAAGATTAAAAAAAAGAAACTGCACAAATTTGTCATAAAAACCTGTTTGATTATACTCATTCTTTCGGAGGGACTATTTAACAAGGATTGACCCTACAAAGCACGGTATCTGAGAGATTCATAAAAGCTACACAGTAGGGGCACTTTTCCGTGCAAAAAACATATGTGACAAAGAATAAAAAGGAAAATGTGCAAAAATTTATCATGAAAACCTGTTTCATTATACTCATGCTTTCGGAGGGACTATTTAACAAGGGTTGACACTACAAAGCACGTTATCTGAAAGATTCATAAAGCTACACAATAGGGCACTTTCCGTGCACAAAACATATGTGACAAAGAATAAAAAGGAAACTGTGCGAAAATTTGTCATGAAAACCTGTTTTATTATACTCATTCTTTCGGAGGGACTATGTAACAAGGATTAACACTACAAAGCGCGGTATCTGAGAGATTCATATAAGCTACACAGTAGGGGCACTCTCCCTTGCACAAAACATATGTGACAAAGAATAAAAAGGAAATTGTGCAAAAATTTATCATGATGGCCTGTTCCATTATACTCATTCTTTCGGAGGGACTATTTAACAAGGATTGACACTACAAAGCACGGTATCTGAGAGATTCATAAAAGCTACACAGTACGGGGCACTTCCCTCTGCACAAAACATATGTGACAAAAATTAAAAAGGAAACTGTGCAAAAATATATCATGAAAATTGGTTTCATTATATTCATCTTTTCAGAGGGACTATTTAACAAGGGTTGACACTAAAAATTACGGTATCTAAGAGATTTATAAAAGCTACACAGTAGGGGGCACTTTACTGCACAAAACAGGTATCAAAGATTAAAAAAAAGAAACTGCACAAATTTGTCATAAAAACCTGTTTGATTATACTCATTCTTTCGGAGGGACTATTTAACAAGGATTGACCCTACAAAGCACGGTATCTGAGAGATTCATAAAAGCTACACAGTAGGGGCACTTTTCCGTGCAAAAAACATATGTGACAAAGAATAAAAAGGAAAATGTGCAAACATTTATCATGAAAACCTGTTTCATTATACTCATGCTTTCGGAGGGACTATTTAACAAGGGTTGACACTACAAAGCACGTTATCTGAAAGATTCATAAAAGCTACACAATAGGGGCACTTTCCCGTGCACAAAACATATGTGACAAAGAATAAAAAGGAAACTGTGCGAAAATTTGTCATGAAAACCTGTTTTATTATACTCATTCTTTCGGAGGGACTATGTAACAAGGATTAACACTACAAAGCGCGGTATCTGAGAGATTCATATAAGCTACACAGTAGGGGCACTCTCCCTTGCACAAAACATATGTGACAAAGAATAAAAAGGAAATTGTGCAAAAATTTATCATGATGGCCTGTTCCATTATACTCATTCTTTCGGAGGGACTATTTAACAAGGATTGACACTACAAAGCACGGTATCTGAGAGATTCATAAAAGCTACACAGTACGGGGCACTTCCCTCTGCACAAAACATATGTGACAAAAATTAAAAAGGAAACTGTGCAAAAATATATCATGAAAATTGGTTTCATTATATTCATCTTTTCAGAGGGACTATTTAACAAGGGTTGACACTAAAAATTACGGTATCTAAGAGATTTATAAAAGCTACATAGTAGGGGGCACTTCACTGCACAAAACAGGTAGCAAAGATTAAAAAAAAAACTATGCAAAATTTTATCATGAAAACCTGTTCCATTATACTCATTCTTTCGGAGGGACTATTTAACAAGAATTGACACTACAAAGCACGGTATCTAAGAGATTCATAAAAGCTACACAGTAGGGGCACTTTTCCGTGCACAAAACATATGTGACAAAGATTAAAAAGGAAAATGTGCAAAAGTTTGTCATGAAAACCTCTTTCATTATACTCAATCTTTCAGAGGGACAATTTAAGAAGGGTTGACACTACAAAGCACGGTATCTGAAAGATTCATAAAAGCTACACAGTAGGGGGCACTTTTCCGTGCACAAAACATAGCTGACAAAGAATAAAAAGAAAAATGTGCAAAAATGTGTCTTGAAAGCCTGTTTCATTATACTCATTTTGTCGGAGGGACTATTTTTCAAGGATTAACACTACAAAGCACGGTATTTGGGGATTCCTAAAAGCTACACAGTAGGGGCACTTTCCTGTGCACAAAACTTATGTAACAAAGAATAAAAAGTAAACTGTGCGAAAATTTGTCATGAAAACCTATTTCATTATACTCATTCCTTCAGAGGGACTATTTAACAAGGGTTGACACTACAAAGCACGGTAACTGAGAGATTCGTAAAGGCTTACACAGTAGGGACACTTTTCCGTGCACAAAACATATGTGACAAAGAAAAAAAAAGGAAATGTGCAAAAAGGTGTCATTAAAACCTGTTTCATTATACTCATTCTTTTGAAGGGACTATTTAACAAGGGTTGACACTACAAAGCACGGTATCTGAGAGATGTATTAAAGCTACACAGTAGGGGCACTTACCCCTGCACAAAACATATGTGACAAAGAATAATAAGGAAATTGTGCAAAAATGTATCATGAAAACCTGTTTCATTATATTTATTCTTTTGGAGGGACTATATAACAAGGGTTGACACTACAAAGCACGTTATCTGAGAGATTCATAAAAGCTACACAGTAGGGGCACTTTTCCGTGCAAAAAACATATGTGACAAAAAATAAAAAAGAACCTCTGCAAAAATTTGTCATGAAAACCTGTTTCATTATACTCATTCGTTCGGAGGGACTATTTAACAAGTATTGACACTACATTGCACGGTATCTGAGAGATTCATAAAAGCTACACAGTAGGGGCACTTTTCCGTGCGCAAAATATATGTGACAAAAAATAAAAAGGAAACTGTGCAAAAATTTGTCATGAAAACCTGTTTCATTATACTCATTCTTTTGGAGGGACTATTTAACAAGGTTTGACACTAAAACGCACGGTATCTGAGAGATTCATAAAAGCTACACAGTGGGGGCACTTTTCCGTGCACAAAACAAATGTGACAAAGAATAAAAACGAAACTGTGCAAAAATTTGTCATGAAAACCTGTTTCATTATACTCATTCTTTTGGAGTGACTATTTAACAAGGATTGACACTACAAAGCGCGGTATCTGAGAGATTCATAAAAGCTACACAGTAGGGGGCACTTCACTGCACAAAACACGTAGCAAAGATTAAAAAAGAAACTGTACAAACATTTGTCATGAAAACCTGTTTCATTATACTCATTCTTTCGGAGAGACTATTTAACAAGTATTGACACTACAAAGCACGGTATCTGAGAGATTCATAAAAGCTACACAGTAGAGCCACTTTCCCGTGCACAAAACATATGTGACAAAAAATAAAAAGGAAACTGTGCACAAATTTGTCATGAAAACCTGTTTCATTATACTCATTCTTTTGGAGGGACTATTTAACAAGGTTTGACACTAAAACGCACGGTATCTGAAAGATTCTTAAAAGCTATACAGTGGGGGCACTTTTCCGTGCACAAAACATATGTGACAAAGAATAAAAAAGAAACTGTGCAAAATTTTGTCATGATGGCCTGTTCCATTATACTCCTTCTTTTAGAGGGACTATTTAACAAAGATTGACACTACAAAGCGCGGAATCTGAGAGATTCATACAAAGCACGTTAAAAGCTAAACAGTAGGGGCACTTTTCCGTGCACAAAACATATGTGACAAAGAATAAAAGGAAAATGTGCAGAAATTTATCATGATGGCCTGCACTTTTTCCATTATACTCATTTTTGTCGGAGGGACTATTTAACAAGGATTGACACTACAAAGCACCGTATCTGAGAGATTCATAAAAGCTACACAGTAGGGGCACTTTTCCTGCAAAACAACATGTGACAAAGATTAAAAAGAAACTGTCAAACATTTGTCATGAAAACCTGTTTCATTATACTCATTCTTTCGGAGAGACTATTTAACAAGTATTGACACTACAAAGCACGGTATCTGAGAGATTCATAAAAGCTACACAGTAGAGCCACTTTCCCGTGCACAAAACATATGTGACAAAAAATAAAAAGGAAACTGTGCACAAATTTGTCATGAAAACCTGTTTCATTATACTCATTCTTTTGGAGGGACTATTTAACAAGGTTTGACACTAAAACGCACGGTATCTGAAAGATTCTTAAAAGCTATACAGTGGGGGCACTTTTCCGTGCACAAAACATATGTGACAAAGAATAAAAAAGAAACTGTGCAAAATTTTGTCATGAAAACCTGTTTCATTATACTCCTTCTTTTAGAGGGACTATTTAACAAAGATTGACACTACAAAGCGCGGAATCTGAGAGATTCATAAAAGCTAAACAGTAGGGGCACTTTTCCGTGCACAAAACATATGTGACAAAGAATAAAAAGGAAAATGTGCAGAAATTTATCATGATGGCCTGTTCCATTATACTCATTTTGTCGGAGGGACTATTTAACAAGGATTGACACTACAAAGCACCGTATCTGAGAGATTCATAAAAGCTACACAGTAGGGGCACTTCACTGCACAAAACAGGTAGCAAAGATTAAAAAAGAAACTGTCAAACATTTGTTATGAAAACCTGTTTCATTATACTCATTCTTTCGGAGAGACTATTTAACAAGAATTGACATTACAAAGCACGGTATCTGAGAGATTCATAAAAGCTACACAGTAGGGGCACTTTCCCGTGCACAAAACATATGTGACAAAAAATAAAAAGGAAACTGTGCACAAATTTGTCATGAAAACCTGTTTCATTATACTCATTCTTTTGGAGGGACTATTTATCAAGGTTTGACACTACAACGCACGGTATCTGAGAGATTCATAAAAGCTACACAGTAGGGGCACTTTTCCGTGCACAAAACATATGTGACAAAGAATAAAAAAGAAACTGTGGAAATTTTTGTAATGAAAACCTGTTTCATTATACTCATTCTTTTAGAGGGACTATTTAACAAGGATTGACACTACAAAGCACGGTGTCTGAGAGATTCATAAAAGCTACACAGTAGGGGCACTTTTCCGTGCACAAAACAAATGTGACAAAGAATAAAAAGGAAATTGTGCAAAAATTTGTAATGAAAACCTGTTTCATTATAGTCATTCTTTCGGAGGGACTATTTAACAAGGTTTGACACTACAAAGCACGGTATCTGCGAAATTCATAAAAGCTACACAGTAGGGGCACTTTTCCGTGCACAAAACATATGTGACAAAGAATAAAAAGGAAAATTTGCAGAAATTTGTCATGAAAACCTGTTTCATTATACTCATTCTTTCGGAGGGACTATTTAACAAGTATTGACACTACATTGCACGGTATCTGAGGGATTCATAAAAGCTACACAGTAGGGGGCACTTCACTGCACAAAACAGGTAGCAAAGATTAAAAAAGAAACCGTGCAAAAATTTGTCATGAAAACTTGTTTTATTATACTCATTCTTTTGGAGGGACTATTTAACAAGGGTTGACACTGCAAAGCACGGTATCTGAGAGATTCATAAAAGCTACACAGTAGGGGCACTTTCCCGTGCACAAAACATATGTGACAAAGAATAAAAAAGAAACTGTGCAAAAATTTGTCATAAAAACCTGTTTCATTATACTCCTTCTTTCGGAGGGACTATTTAACAAAGATTGACACTACATTGCACGGTATCTGAGAGATTTATAAAAGCTACACAGTAGGGGCACTTTTCCGTGCACAAAACATATGTGACAAAGAATAAAAAGGAAACTGTGCAAAAATTTGTCATAAAAACCTGTTTCATTATACTCATTCTTTTCAAGGGACTATTTAACAAGGATTGACACTACAAAGCACAGTATCTGAGAGATTCATAAAAGCTACAGAGTAGGGGCATTTCACTGCACAAAAGAGGTAGTAAAGATTAAAAAAGAAACTGTACAAACATTTGTCATGAAAACCTGTTTTATTATACTCATTCTTTCGGAGGGACTATTTAAGAATGATCTCAGTGGGGGTCGAGGTATGCGCTCTACATAGTGCTAAAATTCTAGCTTCCACCTGTTTTTGTTAAATTTGCACCCTTTGAACAGAACAACTATCCGACTCTTGGTAATCATTTGCAGAGTATAAAATGTACAAAAAAATGTGTTCTTTTCTTTCAAGTCGTTTCTTGTGTTGAGTTCATTGGTACTATGACTGTATCAATTATGAACTTGGTTTCTGCTTAGAGCAAGTAGAGAAAACGGTTAAAATTTCATAGATTCCAATATTGAGTATCATATAAAAAGTCATTTTAAACAGTTGATTTAATCATAAATTAAAATTTGATTAGTATTCTGTTCAAACAAATTTGAACCAGCTATCCGGTTCATTTCTCAGAATGAACCGGATGCGGGTCATTTTTTATTTAAACCGTAAGTCCGGATCAAAATGACCAGGACCGGTTCGGTGCCCCTGGGACCCCGAACCGGGGTCAAATTTGAACCGATTCGGCTCATATTTGAGTGTTGCATGGAAGGCTGTTTAAGTTTTTCAGAGAATCTTAAGACAGGTTGAAGACTAGTCTACAAAACATCTGATATTTCCTTCGAAGATAAATGTAAGATATTTGTGCATCAACGGCTGTATCGGGCATGATTATCAACCTAGTCTCCGAGACTCTGCCTTTATTATTGTGTTCATTTGCATAAAGTTGCTACAGTATACAAACTGGCAAGACTTTTGTATTTAATATACTCAATCAAGGAGTGTGGCAGGGTGTGACTGCATATGGACATAGGGAGGGATGCCATATGAGACATGGATGGGAGCCACGGCATGCGGGACATAAATATATAGAATATATTCCATGTGGCATGCTCCAAGGGCTATATCAGGCATGATTATTTGACTGCATTTTTTCTTATTCAACAGCTCATTTGCATATAAGTTATAATATGGACTGACAGATTTTCATACATACAGTAGTGTGCTCAATCAAGGACTGTGATAGCTATGACGAGATTTATGACACTGATGATGACGATGACGACGATAATGATGATGATGATGACGATTATGATTATGATGATGACAATAATGACAACAAGGACGACGACGACGAAGACGAAGATGACGACGAAGACAAAGACGATGATAATAATAATAGGTAAGAAGAAGAAGAAGAAGAAGAGAAGAAGAAGAAGAAGAAGAAGAAGAAGAAGAAGAAGAAGAAGAAGAAGAAGAGAAGAAGAAGAAGAAGAAGAAGAAGAAGAAGAAGAAGAAGAAGAAGAAGAAGAAGAAGAAGAAGAAGAAGAAGAAGAAGAAGAAGAAGAAGAAGAAGAGGAAGAAGAAGAAGAAGAAGAAGAAGAAGAAGAAGAAGAAGAAGAAGAAGAAGAAGAAGAAGAAGAAGAAGAAGAGAAGAAGAAGAAGAAGAAGAAGAAGAAGAAGAAGAAGAAGAAGAAGAAGAAGAAGAAGAAGAAGAAGAAGAAGAAGAAGAAGAAGAAGAAGAAGAAGAAGAAGAAGAATTATTATTATTATTATTATTATTATTATTATTAAGGGAGATCATCAAAAGCCATAGTCATCAGATAAGTTTTAAGGTCTTTTAAATACATTAACACTTGGGGCAAGTCTGAGTACATGAGGTCATTTATTCCAAATACATGGAGCTGCAACAGATCTTTTCCCCATACCCGATGAGCTTTAGATTCTTTGAGGAGGGACAAATTGCGAGAACGAAGATTACGTGTTGAATTATACTTGAAAAGGAGATTATTAACAAAAGTAGGAGCACAATTATTCAGAGATTTACAGACAAAAAGGTAAAAATAATTGTATAAGTAACGGGAAGCCAGTGAAGCTCCTTCAAAATTGGGGTGATGTGGCAAGACTTTTTTTGAAAGACTTAAAATTCGAGCAGCTGTGTTCTGTAATTTTTGAAATGGAATAATACAGTTCTTGGGTAGTCTTGGGTAACCTTATAATGCTTATCTCAGTAAATCTAAAATTGTCTTCTTTTTGTCAATTAGAGGAGCTAGCGG
>JAIGNY010002902.1:440000-447383 GCA_020152595.1 Chiridota heheva
TAATATCATTGACATTGACGATCTCATGAGTGAACTGAATCCCATTGTAACGACACTGTTTACCAAAGGCAGTCATCACCGAAACATATCCGTGTTGCTTCTTGTACATAATTTGTTTTTCAAAGGCGGACGTACCCTCAGTCACAACACTCACTATCTCGTCTACAAAAATTCGCGCGATGCTTCTTCTATCAATCATTTGGCTAGTCAAATGTGTCCTGGACGGGTGCGTTAAGTCCGCGACGCCTACACCGACGCCACACGAGAGCCGCATGGCTACCTGTTCATCGATTTTACCCCTACGACGCCCGATTGATATCGTCTGCAGACCGGTCTGTTCGACCGACGCTACGTGTATATACCAAGATAAATAAATGGACAACAGTATCGTCTAACGAGTTTATTTGACGTTATGACGTGGTCCCGCAAAGTGTCGATAAAAAATGAACAATGTTTGGTTTGTAACTTTGACTTTTAGATAATTGTTTGAATTGCAATGTCTATGTCACTGTACATTTAATTTATTTGTTGCTTGTGAGGTTTCTATCATGGAAAAATTCAATAAAGTGTTAAAGTGGCTCGTCCTCTCTGTTTAGGCGTTTCACCCAATGTTACATACATGCATGTGTAAAGACACTTATAAGATACGTTTACCAAAGTGGGGTAATGTTATTTTTTATGAAGAAGAGGAGTCAAAAAAGCCTATCTCAAAGATATCGCTAAAGATACATAAAGACAACGTCTTCACGTATTGAACAACGCATATAAACATTTATTACACTGCTTATGTGAGTTTGCCCTAAACGTATTAGAAGGCAAAGTGAAGTTGAGCCCGTCGGAGAAGAAAGCCATTGCAAGACATCGACGCAAGTTACAGGTGTTAGCCTACCCAAACATCCCGCAAAAGTACAAACGACACGTGTTACGTCAACGTGGTGCAGGGAAAAAATTTCAAAACATCGTCACCCCGGTACTGAAGCAGCTTCCGAGTTTGTTGCCTGTCGTGATCCCTCTCCTGTTGTAATCATGAAAAAGATGATGGTTGTCATTCTGGATGCGTTAATGCGCCAAACGCAGCCATTTGAAACGACGGAAAAGACCAAGGTGATGGTTTGGAATGACAAGATGCGAGAGATTCTGGAACGATGTAATATTACCGACGAGGAAAAAGTCAGGTTGTACGAAGTTGCTTTGGTTCTGTACACAACATACCGACGGAAAAACGCTGGGTCCGCCGACACCATTACCACCGACACAACCGCCAATCCTCGAGAGACAATTCATCGAGGACGTCATTACCAGCGTACCCAAAGCGTTAAAAAAGGCGAACTGGTGGTCGACGGACAAGTCGTGCCTGGAACCCACGTTGTGGATCTAATCAACGATGCAATCCGTTCCCGAAAATCATTCACCCCGCAAGGACGCAACGCATTTGTGGAAGGATTCGCCCATCAATGTTCCTCAAGAGTTAATCGGCAATCGTGACGTGTGGGATCGACTTCAACGTTTTCAACGTACACGAAAATTTGACGATGGCCACCCAGTAGAAGGTGAAGACATTCTTCCCGTGGCAATGCGCATGGAGCCCTGGGAAGAAGACGACGACGACCAAACGTTGGAACCACGCACATCTTTCATGACACGTACTCGACGCAGAGATCGTTATAAACAAAAGGACCGTTGGTTGCAGTACCATCAAACTAATACAATTCAATCACTCCCATCCTTCCCATTTAGTAATGAAGTAGCCGTCATGGCAAACATATCAGTACCTTTAGCAACTTTAAGCAATTTCTTACAAAATATTACATGCATCAGCGCTTGTTGTAGAGTACGTGTGATTCATCATGACAACGGAAATATCTGCGACGGAAAAAGAGAAAGTGGACATCGAAACATTTACTACAATCCATCACATTCCGCTGGTTTCGCCGGAGTCGACAAGCTACACGCAGTGGTCAAGAAACAGTTTTCGAATCTGACGAAGACCTCGGTTCGATCTTGGCTTGAGAACCAAGATACGTACTTGTTGCATAAACCCTCACGGCGCTGATACCCCAGAAATCGCGTTATCGTGAACGGCATCAACGAGCAATGGCAAGCCGATCTCGTCGATCTTAGTGCTTATTTTCGATATAACAAAGGAGCGAAATGGCTTTTGACGTCCATCGATATATTTTCCAAATATGCTTGGGCCATCCCTCTAAAAAACAAAACAGGAGCGTCGCTCCTTGTTGCGTTTAAAAACTCTTCAAAGAGGCTGGACGTTTACCGCTGAAGCTGCAGACAGACAAAGAATCGGAATTTTACAACCGCCAGGTGAAAGCTTTTTTGAAAGAAAAGGGCGTCCAAGTGTTTTCGACGGAGAACGAGACTAAGGAAGTGTAATAGAAAGATTTAATCGTACGTTGAAATCGAGAGTGTGGCGTTATTTTACGGTCAATGACACGTACAACTACGTGGACGTCTTGTCGGATCTGATGGCGGCATACAACGCTGCACGCCATCGAAGTATTGCACGAGCGCCCAAAGACGTGAATTGAGTTAGACGTGTGGCAAACACTTTACGGAGATGCAAAGTCTACGGTCAAGCCGACATCGACTTTACACGTCGGAGACGTCGTTCGGCTCAGTATGGTGACGCGCCCATTTCGAAAAGGTTACTTACCCCAATGGACGGAAGAAGTGTTTGTGATCGACAAAGTGATCCAGCGACAACCCATTGTGTATACGGTGAAAGATCTTGACGGCGAACCGGTGAAAGGCACGTTTTACCGTGAGGAATTCCAACGGATTGGTAAAAAGGAAGCCGATGCCCTCTACAGAATCGAAAAGATCGTGCGAACCCGCAAACGCAAGGACGGAAAGCGGGAGTATTTGGTCAAATGGTATGGTTATCCCAGCAAATTTAACAGTTGGGTTGATGACATGGTTAAATTCTAATGTGTGACAGTCGAAACCTTCATTAACGTAAACGTCATCGTCATGGCCAAATCGTTTCATATAACGCTACCCAGCAACGAGTCCATGGACGTGTTTCCTGACAACACGGTCACCGAGTACAAGAACAAACTCCCGAGACCTTTGCAATTAGACGGCGAATGGGAAGTCGGACTTGTCGAGTGCTTGTACCCGTACTCGTGATTCCAAATCTGCAACGAAACCAGCAAGTTTTACTTCGAGGAATTAGCGACGCACTCAAACTGGAATCCTGTGAAATTATATCCCGTAAAGTCGTTTTTCAATGAACAGGCAATCTTTGACAGAACATATCTACCAACAACTTTAAATCGAAGAGACGTATTGCGTTTCGACGGTGTTAATGGCAACGGTTAACTGAAACTACGCGCCTGTCCTGATTGTGAAGTGAAACTGGAAGGCAAGATCA
This sequence comes from Chiridota heheva, assembly GCA_020152595.1. Lineage (NCBI taxonomy): Eukaryota > Metazoa > Echinodermata > Holothuroidea > Apodida > Chiridotidae > Chiridota > Chiridota heheva. Next base: position 443,389 of record JAIGNY010002902.1, read on the forward strand.
CGCAAACACTCGGTGTGTCGGACCCACATGTGCTGATGAGCGAATGGGAAAACAGACGCTATACATGGCTGAAGCAGAATGTTCACCAACTGTTTGTGTACACAGACATCATCACATTACATCCGGTGGGAGATCACGAAGTACCGTTTTTGAAGAGTTTTAGCGTCACAAATCTGCCGGATTTTGGCTGGCCCGTGGACGTCGTACCTCCACTCGTCGCCTACTATCCCATCAACAGAAACCCCATCGACACGATCGAGATCGCCCTCCGCGAATAAACAGGACAAAACAGTCCGTTTACGTCGGGAAATACCATCGTCACGCTACATTTTCGTCAACAACATTCTGCGTGGCTCTAGCTATATAATTGTGTAGACTGCGCATCAATCCTCATTTACACATCAGATAACATCATGGCAGGACCTTTACCCGTGTTTGCAGGACCTGGAAATCAACGAGGCTACGGTCTCGGAGGAATGCTTTCGGGACTATTTAGGACAATACTACCGTTTGTGAAACGGGGTGCTGCAAGCTTGGCAAAAGAAGTCGGTAAAGAAGCGTTGACCACTGGTGCAGGAATTCTGGAAGACGTGTTGGCCGGACAAAGCGTGAAACGAGCTGCATCCCGTCGAGCGAAAGCGGCTGGACAACGTTTGACACGCAAAGCCATGGGTCGCGCTAAAGAGCGATTGCAACAGCTTGGTACTGGTACAAAGAACCCACTTCGTCAGCAAAAAACCAAGATAACAAAGCCAAAGAATCACTGGAGTGATGCTCGTTTAAATCAGTATTTACGTCAACGACCGTCGCTTTACGTCCAACCCCAGAAATAAGAAGAAAAACACTTGGGGTCAATACTCATTTGTCTACGGAACCATCAACATGGCTCTCGTTCACGCTCACTCTTTACCATGCTCCAAATCCGAAATGGAATTGTTTACCGTGCCGCAAACGCAGATGGTCATCGAAGACAGCGAGTACGTTGAATAACATCCGTTCGGAGATTTGAACGCCACAGGACCTATCAAATTCGTCATCCCCGGAACCGGAACCAAGTACATTGACATCAACAACACCCAACTGTATCTCAAAGTCAAGATTACAAACGCAGATGGGACAAACTGCAACGCGACCGTCAACGACGAAAAAGTGGCCCCCGTCAACCAGTTGTTGCATTCGATGTTTTCTCAAGTGGACGTGTCTCTCAACGGCAAACTCATCAGTGACTCCACATCCACGTATCCGTACAGAGCGATGATTGAAACGCTGCTCAACTACGACAAAGAGGCCAAAGACACCCATCTCCAATCGCAAATGTATTTCAAGGACACCGCCGGTCACATGGATTTTCACGACTTGACGGCTGAAGTCATTCCTAATACAGGCTTGAAACATCGTTTCGACAATACCAAAGGCAGCTAAGTCTTCAAAATTATGGACCCGATTCATGATGACATCTTTGCACAGAACAACATGTTATTACCCGGCGTGGAAGTACGACTGAAGTTACATCGCACCAAAGACCCATTTTGCTTAATATGAGGAGCTGAAAATGCCAATTTTCGAGTACATATCTTGGACGCCATCCTGTACATGCGAAAGGTGACGTGTAGCAACACCCACGTGTTAAACGACATCGCTATGCTCAACCAAGAACCAGCCAAGTACAAGATTCGACGCACCGTCCACCGCAATATCGCCATCCCGATGGGCACCCAGAATTTGCAACGGGACAACGTGTTTTGGGGTGAACTACCAAAACGGGTAGTGCTTTGTCTGGTGGAAAGCTCTGCATTCAACGGCGATTACACCAAAAACCTATTTCGTTTCCAAGGATTTAACCTGAGTTACTTGACCTTACATGCTGACATGTCGACGAGAAACAGTATCCTGCCACACCGCTCACCCCGAACTTTGGCTCATACCAGACCCTACGCAGTTATCTTCAGTTGTTTTCGGCCACAGGTCGTTTGTATAGCGATGGGGGTATGGATATTACGCCGTCTGACTTTCTCGACGGTTGCACAATGTTTGCGTTCGATCTGACACCTGATGGATCTCATGGACAACATTATTCAGTCAACAAAAGAGGCAACTTACATCTAGATCTAAAGTTTGGAGCCGTACTACCGACTACCACGAACGTCCTCATCTACGCTAAATTTGACAACATCATCGAAATCGATAAAAACCGTAACATTCTCTATGACTTCACCAATTACTCATGGAAACGTCCGACCTGATACATCTCTTGGATTCCGATGCATTCACACGCTGGTTAACGTGCGACGTGTACAATGGCGTTCACGCGGCCGATCAATTACACGAGCCGCTTCATCGCCCGACCGCACTGGTGATCAACACGGATCCGAGCTGGAAACCGGGCCGGTATTGGATTGCCATTTACATTCCCGAAGGAGGACCCTGTGAGTATTTCGATTCTTATGGTGAATTGCCTAATGTTCCTGCTATGCGAAATTATCTGAAGGGAAAACCGGTAATCTGCAATCGCAAACCGCTCCAGAGTCCGGGATCAGACGTGTGTGGCCACTACTGCATCTACTATTTAATACACCGAGCGTAAGGACAACCCATGGATATCATCACGGCACGGTTCGGAGCGGATGTGGAACGTAACGAAGAGGACGTGCGTGCATTCATACGATGTCATTACGAAGGACTATAGATTAAACGCCCATAAACTACTAAAGATTACTTTTTAAAGACGATGAGCATCTGAAATGACCGGAGTCGGAACGGGTAACCCCGTTTCCTCGTCGCAACGACAGACTCCAACTAAAGTAGGGAATCGTTGAAAAAAAGAGGGCGCTGTATCGCAAACTTATAAGTGATAGATAAAAGTAAACCGGATCCCGCGAAAAGCTGATGTTACTTTTGTTTGAACATTTGTTACTTTTAAAATTTCATTTAAAATATTCATTGTTTGATTAGTGATGTTTTTTAGCGCCGTATAACCAGCGTGTTATTTTTTGGCGTATTATGTCCTGTACAGTGCTAATATGCGGACGTCCTTTCCCTGCAAGTTATTTTCTGACGATAATGCTGTGTCAATAAATTGGAAAAAAGGCAAGTTTGATGTGTCAAGGTGTTTCTTATATCTTTTTTACCTCTTTTTCTATAGTATGTTTTCCGGTTATTCCATTTTTAAACAATACCTTTTGCCTTCCAGCCCCCAACCCCAACCCATACTCCTTTCTCGTTAAGAAATATATGCATCCCTCCATGCCCTTTTTTTCCCTTAGAAATAAATTCATACCCCACCCCTTTTCTCGTTTAGAAATACATGCATCCTCCCTGCCCTTTTTTCCCATAGAAATAAATTCATACCCCACCCCTTTTCTCGTTTAGAAATACATGCATCCTCCCTGCCCTTTTTTCCCATAGAAATAAATTCATACCCCACCCCTTTTTTCGTTTAGAAATACATGCATCCTCCCTGCCTTTTCCCCTTAGAATTACATTTCAAAAGTGAGATCAACGCATGGTATGTTTCCAGTGGCCAAAAGAGCTACGCCCTTTGGTTATCTATCAAATGGAATGTCGATCGATGGAGCTGACTGGATTATTGGTTGTTTACATACATTGGGTACTTACGTATGGTGTAATTGAGGTTATCACACACACACACACACACACACACACACACACACCGACACACACCCACACACACATGTCACAATCTTGAGGTACTATCAGGAGTTAAGAGGTACGTTTAACTGTTTAATGGAAACATTGAGGAAAAACATGATTTTTTTAAAATTGTTTAAAACTAGTCATTTGAAGAAAGTGCCCCTTGTAACATGGACGGGATGAAACTGCCAGTGTCATTTTTATCCCGTTCGAAGGACAGTCTCTCAACGAGTTGAAAAGGTATTACGCAGTTATTTGGCTACACAGGTACTTGAGACAGCTCAACAAAAAATGCTGTAATTTTATAAAATCTTAATATACGAACATCAAGGAGTTCTTACTTG
>JAIGNY010002900.1:0-11302 GCA_020152595.1 Chiridota heheva
AATTTGCAATATCAGATACGTACTTTTTTGATTTAGGTGCGTAACAAAATTATGCAATGTAGAATGCAGTGGAAGAATTGGCAAGAACTTACCTCTTAAATCATTATACTTAGTAAAAACGACCAGAAAATGAAAATCGTCTTCAATATTTATCACATAGAGTTAACAGACTTGTTTACACAACTGTTTACACAATTGTTTACAGAAAATTCAAAACCATATCTCCTCCAACATTTCAATTGGATTTGTCTAAAAGCTTTACTTCAATGTCTGAAATTGAGGACGTTGAAGAAGCGGCCTGCATGTATGACTCATGTATAAGACAAGTAATCGATAATCATGCCCTTGAAGATGTAAAAACATTGGTAACTCGTCTCAAAATACCCTGGTACAATAATCAAATCAAGGATCTAAAAAGAGAGAAACGCAAAGCGGAAAATATGTGGCGCTATTTAAAATCTAAAGTTATCTGGATTTACTTACAAAGAAAAGCGTGACATCTACACAAGCAAGTTGAATAATGCCAGACATCAATTCTACTCTAATGCTATTGCTGAAACAAATGGTGATCAAAAGAAACTTTTTAGAATCATAGATACTCTGCTTGATCGAAAGCCCATCACCCACTACCTCCTCACAATGATGCTTCTCATCTTGCTTCAGAATTTGACGAGTTCTTTCTTGCAAAAAATGCCAAGATTAGACATGAGCTGGATATAGAGATTATAATCACACCCTTTGACTTCTAAAAAGTGTTCCCGTATGGACTTCATTTCAGCTCTTGACAGAGGAGGATGCACAAAATCTGATACTAAAAGCAAAATCTACTCAGTGCATCCTCGACCCACTACCCACGTGGTTATTAAAGGAGAATATCAATGTTTTCCTTCCAACTCTTACTAAACTGGTAAATTTTTCTTTGCAACAAGGGAAATTCCCTAAGCAATGGATAGAAGCCGTAGTAAAGCCATTACTAAAAAAACAGGGGCTTGATGTAACATATGATAACTATCGACCAGTAAGCAATCTTAGTTTCTTGTGTAAAATAGTTGAGCGTGTTGTTGTTGAACAAATGATTACGCATAATCAGCAGCATGGCTTATTACCTTCCTGTCCATCAGGGTTTCGCCTATTCCATAGCACAGAAACTGCTTTAGCTAAAACTTAGTCAGACATACTGCTGCAACTAGACAAACAAAAATGTGTCATTCTAGTACTCCTTGATCTAAGTGCAACATTTGACACAACTGAGCATGGTATGCTTCTCAACACCTTAAATAAGCGTTTTGGCATTGGTGGAATCATCTTAGACTGGTTTAAATCCTATTTAGTTCAAAGGGAGAAAAAAATCCTCATCAGCAATGCTTAATCAAGGGCATTTGATGTAGAATTTGGTGTGCCTCAGGGCTCTTGTTGTGGACCCCTCTTATTTACATGGTATGCATTTTCTCTTTTTGATGCTTTGATAGCCGTTTCTCCCAGTATTCATGGTTATGCTGATGACCACAGCTTACACATGTCGTTCAATGCTAATGATTCATTAAATGTGACCTCAGTCATAGCTGAAATTGAAGGTTGTTTGAAAATAGTGAAAGATTGGATAATTTACAAAACAAACTATAAATGAACGATTTAAAAAGTGAAGTCAGTATTTTTGGATCCAATTACCAACTAACTAAATTAAATATTGGCAGTATTGCTATTGGTAACGACAGTGTGAAATTATCTTCTACTGTCAAATATCTGGGCGCTTGGTTAGATTAAGGTATGACAATGGCTGACCATGTCAATCACAAATGCAAAGCAAAGCTGCTTTTTACCATTTATTTAAGATTAGAAGGTGCATGAAGTTATTGGACAGAAGCTCTGCAATATCACTTGTAAATGTACTTGTGCATAGCTGCATAGATTATTGCAATGTTCTCCTTGCAGAGGTGCCAGGTGTTACAGTGAAAAGGTTGCAGCGTGTTCAGAATTATGCTGCAAGAATTGTTACAAGAAGCAACCGTTTCACTCCATCACTTTATCTACTGCAAAATCTTCATTGGCTACCTGTCTCATATAGAATTAAATTTAAAATTGTAATACTCATTTTCAAATCCCTTCATAACATGACCCTGTTATATCTGACCGAAATATTTCATTATAAACAAACTAGCTACTGCCTTCGCTCTTAAAACCACCTCATCCTTTATATTCCAAAAAGTAAACTTACATATGGCGATCGCTCTCTGCAAATATTTGGCCCAAAACTTTGGAATGACGTACCTCTTTTAATCAAATCTGCTCAATCCCTTAAACAATTCCACACCTTGCTTAAGACTCACTTATTTAATTGTGCTTTCAGGTCCTCTTCATAATCTTTTTTATTTTTTTATTTTTATGCTTATCTTATTTACAAATTTGTATTTATTTTCTTTATATGCATATTTTGTAAGGCGCATTAGAATAATTTATTCAGATAATGCGCCAAATAAGTGTAATAAACTGAAACTTAGAGGGCATATACGAAAATGTTTGGGACTTTTTCCTTTTTTACCTTCTTCAATAATTAAGTTGCGTCCAGAGCATCTAAATAAGCAAATGCAGATTTTGTTCTTATAATTCTATATTTTCAAGACAAAAATAACAAGAAGAAGAAATGAAGGAACAATTGGTGTATAACTTATCATATCTTACCATTGTGCTTGGTCCGCTTAAATTTTCCGCGATCCGACCACAGTGTAGTCAAATATCCCGCGTCATGTGGTCATACCAGGGGAATGACCCTGACCACAGTACTTGGTTAGATAATATACGTGTTTTCATTGGCTTAACCACGGGCACTTACGTAATACCACAAAATCGGTACATACCGCTGACCATCGCCATCTTGTAAGACGAACGTTGAAAACTCGCGTGAATTTCAACCTAAAGTAACAAATATTTATTGCAGATATGGTGGATTTTGCTGGAAGAAAACTAGAGGAATGGAACTTAGATGCGTTAAAAAAACGTTTTCCGGTGAGTGGATTTTGTTCGTTGAATTTTTGAGCAGTTTCGTCATTACTTATACACAACTAGTCTAATTTTATTTTGCAAGGTAGCGCCAGTGCGGTACTTTTATTAATAGTACGTTAGGATACGTTAAGACTCCTTGACTATTGAGTGTGACTTTGACCTTCAAAGACCTCTCTGGAAGTATACTGCCGAATGCAGGCACTGTTGATAGAATCGCGTAGTCTAATTAACATTGCAACGCCATTCCCTTCGTATTATGTTTTTGATTTGGGTAAAGTTGACCAAGTTTAAGCTATCCTGGATTTACGAATAACGTTAGGAATTTGGTTCAAACTTCAAATCATACTTAAATTTAGATTCGGCCTAGTTAAGTTCCAAATTCTAATTACGACTGATCCACTGTTTAAAAAAACTAAGTTTTCATAAAAATAGGCCTAGGCCTCTCATTTTAATCACTTTTTGTACATGTTTAATCATAATTTTAGACATGTCTGAGATGAAGACAAATGCAGAAAATATGCAAATCAGATTGGTCATAGGCTAACATTGTCTCCATTGAATATGCAATTCATGCAACCTACAACGGTGTCTTTGTTTCCTTGCCTTGTTGCTATTTGTGTTGCTAGGCGTAGTAGAAGTCTTGGTATTTTATATCCTGTTTACTTCATTTGTTCTTTGTATATAATTGTAATGTGTGTGCAGCAAAGGGAATGGAAATTTTGTAAAGCGTTTTAAAAACTGGACATTTAAGAGAATTACACTGTGCAGCAAAGGAATTGGGAAATTTTGCAAAACATTTTAAAACAGTAGACATTACTAATGGAATCTACGGTATGATGGATGTCAAGGCTTTATTCATGTCTTTTTCTTTTCGTGTTATTATTTTTTTACATTAGAATTTAGAAATAGAAATATTTTACAATATCAAACAATTTACGGTGTCACCATAATTAAATCCAAATACTCTCACTAATAATGTCGGGGAGGGTTGTTTTTATGAATAAAAAATAGAACAGTGGTATAGATTTGCAGAAAACCTTATTTAATATCTTGTCTTCAATCTAAATCTGTAATAATAATGTTTTTCAATAATTTTTGAAATAGTTTTTCCACAGAATAAAAGTCATAAAAATGCAATCATTTTGTTGTTGTTAATGAAGAATTGAATGTCTATGAACCGTTTTATCGCTTTTGTGGGAGTTTACTCACACAAAATGCATAAGCCTAATTTTGCACCTATCAGTATCAATTGTATGACGCATCCTCTGACTCCCGGAATATGTGCGTCAATGTTGCGTCAATTACAATGAAATTTTGACGCAGGGTAAGTCATTGTACATCAAATGTCAGTCATTCAACGAATAATAGATGCGTCAATTTACGTCATTTTTTCAGTTGCGTTAAAACTAGGGATGTGCATATTCGTTTAATTCAGTAAACGATAAACAATCCATTTTTTACGATCGTTTATCGTGTACAAGATTGCCGCAAATGTGATCACACGCCAAAAATTTAAAATCTTAAGTTTTCAAATTACCAGTAAGGCTGAAAAAAGTTGTCAAGAATAATGATTAATGGTTTTAACGCGCTTTAAAACGATGCAGAAATAAAATATTAGCAAGTAAATTGCCATGTCTTGCAAGCATTTTGATGTTTTCTACACATATTGCCATGCCATACAAGATTCAAAAGTGAGCCACCAGCTTGCAAATAGCATACTGTATACAAAATATTCCAATCCATTGTCATTCCCAACTACTGTATTTTATGCAACCTTATTGGCAATATGGCCTTAATGTTTACGAACCATCATTGAAATCTCAGCAAATCATAACAATCTTTGTTTGTTTGTTTCGCAACCTTTTTTCTTTTTTGCACTAATTTGACTCACCAGGTAATCCTTTGCATTTATTTGTGCTGAAAATAACAATCAATGCTATTTTGTTTATGTATTTCTGGATTCATTTAACATCTTGTAAAACAAGAGTTAGATTCAGATTTAAGCCTGTGTTGTTAATCGGGGCCTAAGCCTACATCAAGTAGCTTTAAATTCGGTGAATCGAAATGAGAGATTTATGCGAATTTATTCAGGATTAAATCCCAATCCTTGGTTGATCGTTCGTTAAGTCTGAATTGTAAGATCATCGATTGAAAGTTTTGTCTGTGGTGTGAATGAATATTAAATTATATTTCTGAAAGACTCATTTTCACAATTTTGGTGGAATTTTAACTACTTTTTCGTTATTAATATCTATATCATTTTTGTAAGGTGCGTCACAAGAACAGTCAGTGTCAGTCACATTTACCAGTATATCCGTCAGAAAATCATTTTTAGGTGTGTCAAAAGTAGACAATTGTCAGTCAAAAATACTTTGCAGGGGTGCGTCAATGAGTATAAATGTATGACACACCCATGAACATTGACGCACGTATCTTGGGGGGTAGGAGGGTGCGTTATACAATTGATAGGTGCATTAGAGCGAAAATTTCACTTTCAATATTATATGTTATTGAAGTAGTAGTTGGATGGACATGCACTTCAAGTTCAACTTCCAAAGGTTGATACCCACACCAGGGAGAATATTGTTGTGCCACTTTTAGGTAAATTGATAAAGAACAACTTAAAATACCTGAAAAAGTTTCTGATCTTTATAAAAGGAACAAAATTGAAAATGATGTATTGCAATATGTTTATTTCATTTCGCATCCCCACTTCATTTTTGTGTACTGTAGCTTACACAGTAATTAATGGTACAAGATGGTATGATATTGATAAGCTGTCACCATATGAAAGATAGGGTTAATCCTAGGGGATCAGCTGGTACAAATCATAAGAACATACGTTTTCAATTGCTTTCTTGTCATACAACGTCATTCCTTTATTAAAGTAACTGAAACTTTAAAGACTTAAGACATTTTATGAAATCATTTTACCTGAAAATATTATTGTTGAATTTTAGTGTTTAAAATTGTATTTAAAAAAATCATACATAATCTGGGATACAAAATCTAGGAAACAATTAAAAGTAAAAAAATCAAACACCACAAAGACAACCAATCTATGAGTGGTATTGTTTGTAAACAGGGTACCATTTATACCAATTTTGTTTATACAATTCTTGCATCCATGAAGAAAATAAATCAATATCACACTTTCTTCTTTTCGGTGCAGTACATGAAAACTACCTGGATTGGTGTTTTGTCATTACTGTGATATTCTTGTAAAAGCGTATCCCTTTATCCTCTTTGCAAATTGTTTTGCTTGCTGTAGTAGAAGGAAAAACAATGTTTGATGGAAACGTATGATTCCTGTGAAAGCTTATAATTATTGAGTGTACATGGCCTCTTAATACAATACCTTATCAATATTAATGTGAACTCTGCACTGACAAGTCATGACAAAGTTTGTTTACTGTATATGGCATGTAATGCACTGGGAATCCTGAGGGCCATCCATAAAAATCTGTTTCGTTTGGAGTAGCCCTACCACAGTACTCAACTAAATTGCTACTGTACCCACTGGAATAATTTGATTTTATCTGAAGTTATAGAAATTAAGTGTATTCAAAGCTGGTTTGAAAAGTGCTAGAGTTTTTGCCAAAAGCGTTTTCCCCTTTCACAATCCTTGGTTTGGAGTAACCCGAACAACCAATTGAAAATACCCAGCTGCACCCGATTGCATCCGACTTGCGATTGCGGTTGTACAGCCATCCCGACTGAAAAGTTTGTATTTCAATCAGCACAGCACATTAAACACAAAATTAAGAAATCATGAAATGACAGTACCATTAACTTAATTTAAGAACGTTTCACAGCACTCAACATTCAATTTAGTATATCAAATAAAATTTATACTTTGAAAGAGTAACTATTGTTATGGTAGCCTATTCGTTGAAATGTTCGTCTGAAGTCAGAACACTTAGGATTCAACTCTAATGCTGCAATACATGTACATAATAAAGGGAAAAGTAAATATTGTGATGTGTACCACAATGAAGTACTAAAACAGATACTGCAGAAGTATACAATAAAGCAATTTCTTTCAGCGTAATAATCAACTGTGTATTGTAAAAATGGTAATAACAAAAAGAAAGAAACAATTTACAGTATTTTTAACAAACTTTACATATATCACTTTGATTAGTATGATTTTTTATCAAATGCATTCAAGCTGACAACAGCATGACAGCTTGAATTTTCATCTGTTTAAACAGTGCATGTAGTGTACCTGTTACGTGAACGAATGATGTACCATACATTCAATAATGGAATGGTTATTTTCGATCACTCTCATAAGAAAAAAGAATGGGAAATTTTGCACTACTATGTTAGTTAGAATAAATACAATAGAGACATGGGAGGACGTTTCATAAGACTATTCCCGCAGCTAAATAATACGCGAATCTACAGTTGCGGTAGAAATATATGTGAAGCTTTCCGCCGGAATCGGAGACACAAAAAGTCTAGCCTACGCTACTGACTTTCCAGTGTGTGGAAGATACTATTGAGTTTGAGTCTCAGTTGAAAATCTTTCTTTAGTGTTTGTCTACAAACTGAGAGAAGATAATCAGCCCTAGTTTTAGTTGCACAAGGGTAAGAATTCTGAACAGAAAGCACACAACGATTTATTGTTTATCGACTGTATCGTCTTAAAAAAAATTAAATCGTATTGGCTTCTTTTATTATCATATTAGTTTTTTTATCTGGAGGAAGAAAAAGTAATGATTGTTTACTTACCCACCTTCCCAAATTTTTCAACAAAGTGGGTTACTCCAAACCAACATTCTTTAAGGATGGTCCTACCTATGCATTGTACATACCCAATTCATTTTTCAACCAAACCAACAATATTTGAATGATGGCTTGTTATTCTGAACTTTAATCATTCATGATGGAACTGAATTCTGATATAGAATATACTTTACAAGGCCTAATTGTTGGTGGCGATGCCACGCTCAGCAACTGACGTACAATCGTGGAATAAGCCACGGTCATGTTAAAAAATAATTATGGTATTACTTTTTCTTTAATTTAAAAAGAACGTGAATATTTTGTTTAAATTGTTGGCAAAATGTTGTGGTTAATTATTTATTGCAATATATGATTATATCCATAATTAAATATATAAATTTCAGAATTAATTCAATATATTACTATAAAATGTCATTTTTTTTCTTGCAGCTAATTGTATTGATGACCAAACATCCTTTGACCTGTTGATGGAGGAAGCCCTTCAGGAAATAATTCCTAAGTTGGTATACGATTGGAATTTCTGGCCAAGTTTAAAAGTATATGTCAGAGGCACTGTGCACATTATAAATATCTGTCAAAGACAATTGTGATCTATTTTTTTTAAGTTGTTTTTCATCAAGTAGATGGGGTTTAATTGTTTCAGATGTCAGCGACTTATTGATGGAAAATTAATAACCTCTACCACCATTTTAGAACACGTCACAATTTAATAAATGGTGGAATGTTTGCCAGCGTTATCACATGTGGGCAAAAAGGTGCCTCCGTACGTTTCGCCCTACATGGAACTTTAATAGGCACCTTAACTCGCAACACAGAGAACGTGTAGCTCCGTTTGAGAATGACGCTGGCGAAGAAGCTTTGAGTATACCAGAGGTAGCTGGAGATGCTTTTGATGATGATAATGAAGGTGAAGGAAATGATCCAGAAGCTGATCAGTGGGATGGTTTTGTAGTTGAAGAAGTACTAAAGCGAGCACTTAGCTTGGTGTGTGCCATAAAAGCTTCAAGAAGTGTGGTTCAAAGCACAGTCAACCTTGTTGTTAATCATTTTTCTGACATGTTTTCGGATGTTGTTGGTTATCTGAAGCATAGGACTACTTGCGTAGCCACTCAATTGGGAGTTAATCAAGCAGATGACACATTTGAAAATTTGATGGAAGAAATAAAAACAATGAGGAGTCCATTTACGGATATACTGTAGATACAGCATATAAGCAGCAAAAGAGCATTGAATCTAGCGACTTATTTGTTAAACCAATGGAAATACCAATCACAATGGGATATGTCACTAGGTTGAACTCAAACTCAGGAGAAGTGAGATAAGTTATGCAGGACAAAACCTTTCAATACATTCCAATAAAGAAAGTTCTCAAATTTGTTCTAGAAAGTCCAGGCTATATGGAGAGTATTTAGGATCTAAATGTGAGTGAAGATGGACTGTTAAGAGATTTTATTGACAAAAATTATGGCAAAAACCGTGAACATTCAAAGAAGCAGACAATAATTCGTATACTCTTGTTTGTTGACAATGCTGAAGTGTCTAATCCGTTTAGCCCAAAAGCTGAACTCCTAAATTAGAGATGATGTATTTGTCAATCCAAAATCTGCCTGCAAACTTTTATAATCTCTCAATAATTATTTTCTCTTAGCAATTTACAAGGCAGTTGATGCCAAGGACTTTGGCATAAATTAAATTCCCTTACCTTTTGCAAGGGACATGGTGTCATTGCAAGAGGATGGTTTATGTATTAAATCACCATATTTTACAGGAGTTGTTCATGTTGCAATAGCACAGGTTGTTCACACTTTGTTTGGGTCCACAGAGGGCTTTACAGCAAATATCTTCTGTAGAAAGTGCAAAAGCCATAGAAATATTCTTCGTCAACAAACAGTGGCAGATTAAGCAAATTTGAGAAACAAACGGAATTATGAAGATCTATCCCAGGACACTCTACCAGGAACAGATGACAAAACATCGACTCTACTGAATGATTTAAAGGATTTTCATGTAACTGAAAACTATGCTCATGATATTTTGCATGATTTACTTGAAGGAGTATGTCCATTCGAATTGAAATACTATTTTCTCCGCATTCAACATAAAATATGAAGCTGTTCAGAACAATAAATTCTTCATAACAAAAAACGTCGATTGTTCAATTAACTTTAAGTAAATTTCTTGAAAAAAGTTTCTTGCTAAGAATGTTATCTTATTAATGTCTATCTTATATGTTATATGTAATATGAGTCAACAGGAAAATAGTAAAGAAAATATTATATATTTTCTTCAATTAACAAGAGTTTCAATTATTGACGTACTTTCTCAACAATTAATTGTTAATGTGAAATAAAGAAAATCAATTTGATATCTATTTTTACTAGTTGTTTAATTTATGGATCGGGAAGGGTGGAGCCAAATGCGCTTTCTATCTGCCTTCGACCTGCTCATTCATCTTAAAATTCTTTTAAAAACTCACCTTTACCGAGGATAGATAAAAACGAAAAGAAGAAGTCCTTTTTTCCATGTTGAATATGTAAAATATTCCTTCCCAAACGTATCTCATATACTTTATATGTGATAGTAATATTTTGCCAGATTACATATCAGAGTGATGTTGGTTAGCATGTGTGCTACCAGCCTTCCAAAATGGCGCAAATACCGTGGAGAGCTTCATAGTAATGGTATGTTTATAATGTTTTCGTGCCATTAAACAGACTCTATGAAATGGTTTATAAAATTAATAGAATATTCCTTTGAACGTTCCACGTTTTAAGTAATTGTTACAGGGATTTGTTATTTAGCAAGCTCCCTGAATATAGGACACTCAATGAAAACCGCCTTGGTAATAGGACATTTACGCAGTGTATCCACAACGAACTGGAACTAATTCATCCGGCGATCTTCTTGTGTCATGAAAAGTAACATGGCTTATATCATTGTGCTTAATTTCTTTTAAGTGCATCTTTATCGTTCATTATGCAAAAAAATGATTATTATGGACCTAACTCTGAAAGTAATATCAAGAGCGTTCAGCATTCCACCGTTTGTAATTTAAAAAAGGTAATAAATGATGTTCAAGTGTATTCGGCAATGACATGCAGTATCTTTAAGGAAAAATATGTTTTCATGTGATTTGACCAAAATTAAAACCTGATATCGATGACGTCACTCACGTGCGTGTAGAAAAAGGATTAAACACCACAGTCTCATTTATCCTTAGTAGCAGCAACATTTATCATCAACACTTTTCTTAATTCTTATTTTAAATGCGGTCTTGAAATACAAATGATATTAAGAACAGCTCTGTTTTAAGAAAATTTGAAAATGTTTTCGACTTTTAAGATGTTAAGCAACTAAATTGGGTATGCCTCGTGTGTATCTGAGAAGGAAGGTAGAATCGCATACATCCATGTCAGGGTCGTGTCCAGCTATTCGTATTTTTGTTTTTTTTTTTCTTATTGAGACGTTCACCTCCCTAACTTGGTCCAAAAAAGTTGTAGATTTTGTTCAAACTTCCAAAATGTTTGACTCTCAATTGTAAATTTTGGTT